>CAFUXE010001205.1:26565-61665 GCA_903364295.1 Serranus cabrilla | reverse complement strand
TTTTTTTTTTTTTTTTTTAATAGGGGCAGCAAGGGGGCGTGGTTGTGCTCCCGGAGTCCACCTGTGTTGAGGAGATCTAGTATAGTTGCTTCTGTCTAACACCACATTCCCTATTTTTTATTTTCAATAATAATTTTCAAAAATAATTTTATTTTCAATCTTATCAAACTGACACTGACTCAAGCGACATCACTTGAGGTCATTTATCAGCTTAAATACAGCTTCCTCTGGAGCCATAAAAGTTCTTATACAACTGTTTTTCTCCTCGTGCTCCCAGAGACCTTGTAAACAGACTTATCAGACTTATCAGTCAGTGGAGTAGTTCCCCTTACAAACTTGTCTTTGCACAGCGCGTGCAGCCCAAGTGCTACCGGAGGATTCCTCGAGGCTGCACCGCAGGAATCAGACCGGATACCGGATTTGCAGGATGTAAATAACAAACATGGCTACGTTCCAGGAAGTTAATTAGTTAAATTGGAGTTCATTCTGGGATCACAGCAGAAAAAGTGACAGCAGGTTCTTGTTAAGTGATATGTCAGCCCCTTAAATCACGCAAGTCCTGGATATGGTGAGTTCAAGCACCAAACCTACTCTTCACATGTGTGGCATCTTGCAGCCGCGTAATTAATTTCCGACGCGAGATTCACGAGGCAGACATCATGGGCACGCAAATGTTTGGTTACAAACTTCCCATTTGTACAGTTCACTGTTGCTCTCACCTCTGCGTGACTCCAAGGTATTCACAGTTTTGCTGTCATCAGACGACAGATTTTTATGTCTCAGTTTATTTGAAGACCTTTGCTGACCTAATGACACATGAGGGTTGATTATATGTCACATAAACTGGGATGTTTTTGAATAAATAATTAAATCTAAAGTTGATACAGTTGTATTCAGGGTTGTTTGTTTGACAATAGTGGTTAAACATCCCAATGGATCATACTATTCAGATCCCTTACTTAAAAGTAAAAGTACTAATACCACACTGTGGAATTACTCCACAGCATTCAAAACTTACTGAAGTAATAGTAAAAAAAAAATGTTTTTACAAGCATCCACATGAACTTAAAGTATCAAAAGTAGAAATACTCATTATGCAGAATAGCCCCACTCAGATTGTTAATCATATTTCAAATATATTATTGAATTATTGTCATTGATGCATTTATGTAAGCAGCATTCTTCTGTTGTCAAGGTAGGACCCATTTTAACTACTTAATACACTTTTATGTGGTTTGATTTCTAAAAGTGTGTGATCATTTTAAATGGATCATGGTTTTCACATCAAATCTTGTCCTGTAAAAGCAGCTAAAGCTGGCAGCTACATGTAGTGGCGTAAAACTACAATATTTGCCTCTAAAATGCAGTGGAGTAGGAGAATAAAGTGCAACTCAAACTGTACTTAAGTACAGTACTTGAGTAAATGTAGTTAGTTACGATGTGTCTGCAGGAATCAGCTCGTCTACTCTCTCTTCTGCGGCATGCGTTGCTCATGCAATGTGGTGCAAATATTGACTAAGCACTCCTGTATAAAGGGAACTTCTCCTCACAGTGACGCAGCAGTGCAGCTCTGGGATCAGCTTACCAGCTGACTGAGCTGTCAGGTTGTCATGTTTCTGTATTTGGCTTGAACGTGTGGTGCAGTGTGGAGCGCTACTCTGCCGTAACAAAGCTGAATGGACCATCAGGTTACTATGAAACCAAACCACAACCCATTCTGCAGCTCCTCTTTCCCTCAGAGTCTTACAGCATCACATCTGCAGGTCTTGGCTGCCCTCATCTGGTTAGAACAGAAATGGAAGCTTGAAAAGTTAAATTAGTTTTAATTTAACCTCTACAAAAAAAGATGCTTTCTTAAAAATTAAACATCTACTTAAAAAAGAGTGTTTGCTCTTAAATGTTTACTGTCAGATTTCATACCGTAACTGTAGCAGTGTAGCTCCAGTTGTCAAAGGGGTCACAGAAGAACCTTTTTCTGTGTGGAGGGTTTTAATGGCTAAAACCAATTACATAATTACACAATTAATTATGTAATTATATTTTTACATAAATGAGTAAAAAAGTATAATTACTTAGTTAATTATGAAACAGGTGTTGAGTTGGGGATGCCACGTGGAAAGGCTTTGGCAAATATTTATACATTCAAGCTGTTTAAGTCATTTGGTTTGAAAAGTCAGTAATATATATGTATCAGCATATTGTAATAATAAAATGAGAAAATGCCTCTGAATAATACAACCAAGTGATAGTATGTAAATGCAAAACCTGGCTGCCACTGAATTTAAAGTGCTGCGTCTTTGATGCAAATCCTGAGTTTGAAGCGGTCAATTATAATTGCATGGTCTAAATATTCAAAGACCACAGTAAGATGTGAAAGGATTAAACTGAACTTTCACCCAATTTCTGCGGCTAAAAGAAGGTCACTGGTTTCTGTAATGAGGTCAGTCTGTGCGCTGTGATCTGATTCGATTCATGAAAGCTTGACAGATCTCCAAAGCCTGAGATATGAGCAGAATCTTGGAGAGGGAAAAACTGTTTATTGGGATTTAAAAGGATCTAGATTCTTCTTTTTTTTACATGGGAGGTTGAACTGCGAGATATAAAATGGAAAGTGTCTGTTCTGACAGAGTGATTGACCCCGCTGCACCGCACCATAACCAAGTGTGGCAAAGACGCCTGCTAGCAATTTTCAGAGAAAGCAAGTGTGGACTTCATATAACATGTGTTTTATATATATATATTTATATATATAAAGATTATCACGACATAGGGTCCACAAAGGTTAAAACACCACTAAAATGTCTCTATTAACTGATGTGACCCATCACTGAAAGTGTTGTGAAGCTGTAAGTGCTCAATCTTTGCTCTAACAAGGATTTATTGCTCGGCCCAGCAGCCAACTCAGCGCTGGTGTCTAACCTTTTTTACTTCAGGTCGATCTAATGGAGCATATTTAACATCATAAAACTGATGAGCAACCCTCCTCATACACTGTTGGAGGTCACTTACTCTGTATTACTTATAATACAAATTTCTCTGATTCTGTTTTTCGTCATTTGCAGCCGTTGTCTAATGAGCTGATCCAGCTCTGCTCCATCCGCTGAACGCTTGTATACAGCAGGTTGATTAATAGTTTGTCATTATTGTCGTTAGTTGTAGGTCACTTGACCTTGATGTCCTGTTATTACGGGCATACATGTAAGTCATTAGATTATAATTGGGATGTTGTATTCATCTATTTCCTGGAAGCCATGACAGGAGCGTCGGGCTCTGAGGATTAACCAGCGTTTTCCATCAGCGGTGACCTCAGAGGAACGTTTTGTGACTCAACCTCAAATGACGGGAAGTGTGACACAAAGAGGTGGAGGAGCTGCAGTCGCAGAGAGTGACTCATTCTGCAAATTAATTATGATTTTTTTTGTCATTGCCGTAGCCAAAGTGTGCTCACACATTACCGTAATTGGCCCTATTTCTTAGAATTAAGCTGATTCTAAAGCAGAAGTGGCTGCTCAGGTTTTCCTCGTCCGCCCGTCACTCAGTCTTAATCTGCTCGCCTGCCAGTCCTACAGACTGTATAATCAATACACAACACTTTAATAATGAAACCATCCGTTTCCAGGCCTTTAAGCTTTTTAAAGGGAGGGTTTGGATTTTTCTGAAGTGGGGTTGAATGAGCTGTTTATACACACTCAGTGGTAGATGGTAGTCAGCATGTCCCCAGTTTGGAGAAACAAGTAGGAAAACCATCATGGCAGCTGGGCAATGTACTGCTGTGGATGGGGGCAGCAGCAAAACATATTATAGCCACCAAAAAAAAGCCCCAGCTAAAAATAATAATAGTTTGAAGTATCAAATGCTTTATTCAGAATATTTTCATCACTGTCAGACATCCAGTATATACACGGGCTGCTGGAGGCTCCTGGGAGTTTTCACATCCAGTCCACACGTGTTTTGTAGACCTGGAGAAATCTAACAACCATGTTCCCCTGGGAGTTCTGTGTGAATACTGCGGGAGCATGAGATACCTGAGCTGTTTCTACGAGCCAGCCGATCCTTCTATAACCAAAATGGCAGCTATGTCCATGTACTCGGCACAAAGTCAAGCATGTTTTTTAGTTGGGGTTGCCCTCATCCTGAACTGTCTTGTGTGAATTATTCTGTTTGTGATTTTCTTGGGCAGGACCTCAGCTGTGGGGCAGCCAGGAGGAGGAGATCGTCCGGTTTGGAGACCTCAGAACTGCAATGGTGGATTGCCTCCTCCTGGTCATGGTGAGTTGCTGTCCCAAGAGAGGACGCTCAATTTTCTTGAGGTCTTCTTTACGAGTGAGTGAAAATTACTTCTGCGATGGACATGGTGTTGCGGGCATTGTATTCTGATCCTTTTCCATTTCGACAGTCAGCGATGGTCATGAGCTTTGGGTAGTTACAGGAAGAATGAGATTGCAGATTAAAGTGGTTTATATGAGTTTCCTCCGTTGGGTGGCTGGGCTCAGCCTTAGAGAGCGGGAGAGGCGCTCGGACATCCAGGGAGAGCTCCGAGAAGAGACACTGCTCCCCTGAGTTAAGAGGCAAATGAACAATTTGTAAGCGGCTCCAGGGTAAACCCAGAACAGGCTGCAAGCTCTCAAGCATCTTTCTTTATCCGGGACCATGGGGCTTCTGCTTGTTTTCAAACGTTGATGATTTATAAATGTGGGCAGAGACTGAAAATGGAAATTTCTGGCAGGAATTCAGCATAGACCACATGGCTGCTCAGGCCTACAGGAACATATTGCAGGTCAAATTGTGAGAATAAAAAGAAGCCTCGACACGGCTTCTAATGTCCTGCAAGGGACAAGCAAACCTATCAAACCACCACTCACACTCTGCCTGTTTTTGGGATCTAACTATGGAAATGTAGAGAAAAGAAGTATTCAATCTTACTGTAAGCATTCCCCCATTTCCTGTTCATGTAACGGTCTTTGTGTGCATTAGAGAGAAACAAAGAGGGAGACTGAGAGACTGTATGTGTGTTTGGGTTTGTGTTCAGGACACAGAAATGCTGATGCCTCTCCTTTGGGCCCTGTCAAGCACACTTAGCGTCAGTGTTTACAATGCAAAATGGGAGAAAGTCCCCGTAATTCCAGGAGGCCTGAAGGCAGGCGAGAGCAGAGGGGAGACAAGAGCCAGGGGGACATTGTTTTAGTTTTGGAAAAGCCTGCGGGGCTGTCAGTTCGAACACTTGTGAAGGACGTACTCACCTCATGGTGAAGTCAGCGAGCGTGATGTCATGAGTTTAGATTGATTCAGGCTGCGACAGAAGTTCCTCTGTCAGAGCTGCTCACTGGATCTGTGCTTCCCCTCGGGCAAATCTGATTTATAATGCTGGCTGTCTGAATGCTGGAGAGGAGCCGGTTCATTGTTTTTTTTTTTTTTTTAAAAAGCCATCACAAAACATCACTGCTTTACTGCTGGTGTCATTCTTCCAACTGTTTGATTTACAGCCACAGACTATCTGAGCCAGATCTGTGTCACTCGCACTTCAAACTAGATGGAATAGTTAGTGACATTTTGGGAAATACACATATCTGCTTTCTTGCCAAGTGTTGGATGAGAAGATTGATACCTCTGTTTGTACTGTAAATATAAAAAAAACTACCAGCTGGAGTTTTGTCGTCACAGTGAGGTTGCCAGGCAACCAACAGAGAATCCAGGAAGGGCCAAGAAATAGTCTGGCACAAAAGCACCTTTAAAGGGGAACTACACCTATTTTAAGCATGTATGCATTCATACTATCAAAACTTTGTTATGTCATCAATAAAAAGTCTGGAACCACAGATAATGAATTACAAAAGATGTTATACAGATGACGCTGAGAGCATCCAGGCGAATGCTCTGACTATATGGGCACATTTTCTGTTTCAGGACCCTACAAATAATAAAGTTAATTAGGGTATTATAGTGGCAATTACTAACAAAATGTTGTCACTGGTAGAAGCCAATCTGGTATTATTTCTGACACTTTCTTATTTTTGGGCTCCTCATCACTTCCAACAGACAAAGAAACTTCCTCTCCCCATCTGTGCATCCTGCCCTATATGCTTCTAAAACAGAATATATACAAACAATTAATTTATGCTGCAAAATAAACACTTGTTTGTTCTTTTAATTTATATCTTAAACAAATTATAATTTTCTGATTACCCACATTTAATTTAACAAATATTTACCAAAACATTTGAGTTCTTACAAATTCAGAAGACCATGATAAAAACGGCTTCTACAGATATATATATAAAAGAAAGAGAAAAACATTCTTTGGCTTCACAAAATCAGTCTCCCATTCACTGTCTGCGGGTTTGTTTGTAAATACAATCTGACGCTCCACACTAAAATGAGAACGCTGTTGTGTTTGGGAGCAGTTAAGTTGAAACATTCACTCCTCTGGGCACTCTGCAGCTCAGAGAGCCCAGAGCTCACCCTGACACAGGAGAGTGTCGCTCTGAATAACTGAATGGTTCATTCCAACCACGCTGCAGATTTACTAAACAGTCCAGTTTGTGCCAGATTGTGTTCTGGTGATTGGAGTGACTATTCACTAGAGTCCAACCGATACATTGTACAAACATCATGTCGCCCAGTTGTATAAATGATAACTGTGAAAATAAAGAATAAATAGGAATAAAATAAGCTAAATAAATAAACACTAATCACTGTTAATTTTCAGTCAACTGCTGACTATTTAAAAAAAATTGAAAGCAAAAACTAACTCAATTGCTAAATTACGTTATTTTCTGCATTATATAATGTGTAAAAACAGTTTTCATAACAGCACAAATCGAACAGCAAATACACTGATACCAATATGCCTTTTATAAACCAATATCAGCCGATAATATCCGTCAACTAATATATCTGTCGGGCTCTACTTTTTCCGAATGCACCCAGCTCCAGGACACCATGTAAATAATATATTGGAGTTTTGAATTTCCTTTCAGAACCATAATGATTCAATTATTTAACAAAGGAGATATAACATGGAGTTTTAGAGGTGGTGGTAGGTGGATTGCGCTACTTCTTACTTTTAGTCTTGATCTCATTTTTTTTTTATGTCTTTTTGCTTGTTGGACTGTAGGACAGAACCCACGGAGAGATAACATGCAAACTCAACACAGAAGAGCCCCAAGTCTGATCAAACCTGGACCCTCCTGCTGAGCAGCAACAGTGTTAACTACTACACCGCCATGGAGCACAGGTGACAAAAAAAATGTTAAAGATTCTTAGATCTCAGACCAAAACACACAGGTTCTGGTGGTAGCGATCTATCACTCACAAGGTAGCCACGCCCTAAAGCATACCCTGCTTTATTGTCTATTTTAGTCTAAACCATGAAAAACATCGTACTGTAGTGAAGCAGACTTGAAACTAATGACTGAGACTATAAACGTGGTCATTTTCTCATAGACTCCTACACAATTGTTTTTTCCAATATAGTTGCCCCCTGCTGGTCGTTAGAAAGAATACAGGTTAAAGGGCTTCACCTTCAGACCCTTGCATCTAAGCTTTATGCTAAACTATGCTACATGTCTGACTAAAGCTCCCTATTTGACACATATGAAAGTGATATTGATCTTTTTTACGTATTCTCTCCATGTGGTGCAAGCTTTTATTTCATCTGCCCCTGCACACTTGATCCACTTTCATGCAAGCCCTGCTGGGGTAATTCTGTTTCTTCTGCTCAACCAATAAGAATTAAATTGATCAGATGTGCAAGAGTAGTGAAGGAGGAAGAAATCACAGGATGGATGGATGGCAGATACAGAAAGGGATTTTCTCTCCCAGAGTAAAGCCTGTCAGGCGTGCAGATCACTCCCCCTTCGTTTTAACAGACCACAGCACCATCTTTTGGTATTAACCACAACCATATTTAACCTACAGCATTACATAGGAATGGTTATGTAACTCACTTCTTGATTTGGTGGTGTTCTCCTGTCTCTCTCTGGCTGATGGGTAATAAGAGGGCAACAATATATTTCCTGTTTATCTTTTTTATTTTCTTTAATCAACACCAACATCAGCTAGACAATGTACTCCCAGCTAAACTCTCCCAGGGTTCACAGCAGACCCTCCAAATGTGGTTTTGCAACAGTTGATTACACCCCTCTCATAAAACTGTCCCCCTGAAACAAGGGCAGGTAGGAACTAACGTAACATCAGTTTAAATAATATACATGAACAGTGGTGGGAAGTTTTCAGATCCTTTACTGATGTATAGGTACTAATATCACACTGAGAAATCACTCCACTGCAGGTAAAAGTCCTGCATTCATTTGCTTATGTAAAAGTAAAAAGTATCAACATCAGAATGTACTATGCAATGTGCAGAATGGCCCTACTCAGATTGTTAAATATATATTCCAAATGTATAACTATATTATTGATGCATTTATGTAAGCAGCATCTTACTGTTGTGAGTGTAGGGCTAAGTTTAACTACTTAATATCCTTTTATGCGGTTTAATTTCTAAAAATGTCCAACTACATTATATTGATCATGGTTTTCACATTAAATCTCGACCTGAAATGTAACTAAAGCTGGCAGCTTAATGTAGTGGAGTAAAAAGTATAATATTTGCCTCAAAATGTAGTGGAGTAGAAGTAAAAAGTTGCATAAATAAAAATACTCAAGTAAAGTACATGTAACTCAAAATTATACCTAAGTACAGTACTTGAGTAAATGTACTTAGTTACATTCCATCACTGCTCATGAAAATAAATAAAGACAATAATAGTTAAAATGGCGTAAATGGAAATAAAGTAATTATTGCATATACCACTACACTTACATAATTAAATAACATAAAAATGTGTCGTGTGCTTTAACTAAGGTTACAGTTTGGTGGTGGGTTATACTGTGTGGGCGGAAGCGCTGCCTGAGAGTCAAAATGAAGGGGGGAATAGCCCTTTTGGTCTACCCACAGGTTTACTAATCCACACATCTAATTTTGAACTAGGGCCCACCTACCCTGAGATGTGCTGTGACTACACCACAGTGTTTCCGGGTACCCGTATGACGGAAAACCAGGATAAAAGAAGAGACAAAGAGTGAAAAACTTAAATATCTTTGACTAATGTGGAGGGACGCGGTTAACGGTTACCACTCAGCACCTAAGATGATGTGAAATCCCGTGCAGGCCGCTCACCGCATCTCATCCGCCCATCCCCTCCTGCCAGCTGCCACTTGCAGTAGTGGTGATGCTGCTCCCTGGTGTGTAGAGGAGGAGAGAGAGCGTGTCCGCTGCCCAATGACAGCGCAGGATGCTGAGAGAGGCTGCTCGGGTTGAATGGAGGCGACAAGATGCCGTCTAAAGCGGCGAAGGAGAGGAATTAACATCGATCAAGGTACATTTGCTGCTTTTATTTCACCCCCAGTCTACCCGCGTTTCATTTTACTAACTAATGACACGCGTGTCCTTCCGTTTTTTGAGCGTTTTGTGAGTGATACGGCGGAGGAAAAGCCCAGGCTATGTGCGTTAACAAAAAAAAAAATCCGGCGGTGGGTGATTGCATGGACACAGCCAGTCAGTGTTCACTTGATACCTGAGAATTTGCATTTTAAAGCCGTGTTGAAACGGTAGAGCAGCGCTGCATTTCAAAATAAAGGTTTCAGTCGGCTTCCCCACGGCGGGTTAAGACTAATATTTCATTGGTGTAGTTAGGTGCTCGACGCACAACCACGCCGGAGCCGTCGAAAATGTAGGCCCAATGAGCTGTCAATGGCTCGGGTCGTGCTTCCTATGCTGCATCAAATGTAATTCAGCCTACACGCCGGTCAGCAGAATAAATATTACAACTGAAAGCAGAAGCCTCTGTGCAATTAACATTAACATCTGTCGAGGATTTTTCACACGTTTTCTCTTTATTTTTTTTACATTCACGAGGCATTTAAAGCAGCACTGTGGTTGAATATTAGTGGACAGGCCATTTGGAGACGCACATTTACATTTTCTATCCAATCAACCAACCATTGGAGTCAGTGGGAAGCCTGGGGGCGTCAGTACTGTGTAGTAGAATACGTGATGAAGAGGCTGCATGTGTTGCTCAAGTGTCTGCACCGCACTGAACGGGCTGGTACTCCTTTTCACATGGCATTTCTTCATTATCAACCCATTGAAAAGGCTATTTATAGAAAAATGGCCTTTGTGCTCCTGAGACATGCGCTCTGACCTCAAAGGCACATTCTCACAGTCAAATATCTGGTTTTAACAAGGAGTTTTACAGGAAAATGCAGATAGAGTCTCCCAGGCTGCTTAAAATGTCATGATCGCCTGATAGAAAAGGGGTCTTCCTGATGCCTGTGGTGACATCTTTGTGTCAGAACATCTGTATCCTCCCCGCTGTTAACGCTCCACTGCTCTCTGAATTGCCAGGGATCATTTCTTCAGAGGGCCTTTACTGGCATTTGCTGACAGGGTTTCAGGTCCTGGCAGCTGTAATTGCTCGCTAATACCTGAAGAGTGTGAGGATGACGTCTGGTCAGGTGACATCATGGGTCACCAGTTTCAAAAAGCTGCATGGGAAATAACCAAATAATAATCACTGATATGAATATTTGATGCTCCCTCTCTCTGTTTGTTTGAGTATCCTTTGTAAAGTTGACTCTGGAGAGGGGCTGGGTGGGAGATGGAGGATTATAATTGGCTTTCTCTCTCGCTGGTGCTGCTCCAGTAATATCACTATTTCTGCAATAATCTGATGCTCTCTTATTGGTCATTTCATTGCTTTGGTGCTGTGTGGATCTGTTGATGTAGATAAGATATTTTCTGTGTTTGGGGAGTAATTAAAGAATATTTTCATTGGAGATGTAGAACATGACAGGGATTTGTAGACGACATATTCCATATGAGGGATGCACGAATACTGATATCGGATATCAGAACTGCTGCTTACTCAGATAGCTGGATCAGGTATCTGTAACAATGGGGCCCATTCAATTCAATGCTATGTTTAGACAGCCTGCTATGTATGTCATACGCTGGATTTATTTTTGCATTTAAGTTTCGACCACCTTGGTGGTGCATTTATAAGGTTTACACTAAAAATTCAGTACATTTATGTTTACAGGTATTTGTTAAGGTCAAGCCTGATGTTTAAAAAAATATAATTAGACATAGAGCTTATAATAAAACGCTGTTATTGTATTGGTACGGATTCCAGAGTTCAGATATCAGTATCAGGACTGAAAAAGTTGAATCATGCATCCCTATTCCATATTTCACTTAGCTGTCCACTAGTACAGGTATGATTGATTGATTTATTAATCCATCTCCAAAACATAGTGTATTTGTTTGTCATTTATCAAACAAACACCCCAAAAAATCTATATCTTCTTCTAAAATCAGAGTATTTTACTTCTACCTATGATTTATATCACTATAAATTAAATATATTTCGGTATTCAGAGACAAAAACCTTAGGCATTTCTCCTTTTTTGCTGATTTCTGGCATATCCTGCGCTAAAATATTCAATCATTAATTTAAAGAAACGGTTGCAGCCCAACACTGAACGCTTTAGCTTCTTTGATCAAACCAGTTGTGTATTCCCATCCCAGTACTTCAAGCCTCAAGGCAATGAATCTGTAAAACCTGGGACTGTGGCACTCCCATGCACTCACATTTGATTAAAGTCTGTGCAGCTGGTTGGACAGAAAAACAGAAACACCTTACTATGCAATAAAAAAGCAAGCAAGGAGCAGTTAGGTGAAGATGTTTTATTAATGTTGACACAGTGTTTATTGTTGAGGTGAAAGCCTGTAGAGTTGAGCATTTCCTTTTTAGCAGTGTTTGACTCTGGCTCATTTCATCATGATTTCTTAAAAGTAGATATTTCTGGCATGTGTGCCTTTTATTAAAAAGCTGACAGTGAAGATTAGCAGGAAACATGAGGCGCGAGGGGGCGGACATGCAACAAAGACGGAGCTGGAATCAAAGCGTGGAAGTTGCAGTCACATGGCACACATCCCAGATCACTGGCCCACCAGAGCAGCACAGTTGGCATCATTTTTAAACTTTCCTCCACATCACATTACATAGTTTTCCAGTAATTCATAATTACAACAGCAGTATGTGTCAGCTTTAATAAGAGGGCTGACAAACACAGCTTGTGTATGTAAGTTTTCAAGGCAAGATAAGGCAACTTAAAGCCGGAGTCACGGCCTGAATCACAGAAAACATGCGGAAAGTCTAAAACATGATGACACAGAAAAACATTAAAGAGACACAATCATTACAAGTAGATTCTAACAAACACTGACTGAAAGATGCTTCACAGGATGTTTTGCTTTACGCCGCAAACCACTCGGCCTCAAAAACGAGTTGAATCATCCACACGGGCAGTTTCCCCCCAAAACACATTACGAGCCCCGATAGAGCAGGTCAATTATCATTTATTAGAGGATGTTTTTGTTGTTTTGCCTTTTCTGTCCATTGCTGAATGCTGTTTTTGCTCCTAAAACATTTACCAACCAGACTTCACAGACGTGCTGAAGCAAGCTGACCACTGTAGATAAGAGCCACAGTGTTTGTTGTTGCATATGTCTGCATATTTAAAATGTGAATTTAATTTGTCTCTCGGAGGAGCTGAAGAGGAAAAAAGCAGTTGTTTTTACTTTGTTTTTAGGCTCTGGATGCAAAATCTAAACGTAGGCTCTGTCTGACCTTTTATTTATTTTATTCCTTTTAACTTTATTTTTAAAGAACATAGAAACAACAAAACGGAGTTAAACAAAGTTTTGGTCACTTAAACACCCATACAGATATGATATTAAAATTCCTATCAGTTAATCTTAATCAGTTTCCTTCCAATCCAATCGGTATTTCAGATTTTTGTCCACCCTTTCTTCTGTCATTTCATGTTAATACGCTCCCATCCACTCCGCCACCTTTTACTTAACATTACCAACAGAGATGACAGTGTCCTGTCTGACCTCCTCTGCCAGGCTGCAGTGATTTCCCCCCTGGCCAAGTGTTTCCACACACATGATGCTTCAGTGAGTGCAACTGAGGGTTCCTGTCATCCGAAATCTCACTGGATTTCATGCACCGAGGAGACCTGTTGACACATGGTTCCCTGTGCCATGAATTGTCATTTCAGCCGTCCTTCAAAAGAGGAAAAAATGAAAGAATCTGCATGAAGTTTGTTAGAGAGAGAACGCTCCTTTAAACCCCGCAGGCTGTCATGGCACCTCGGCGCCGCTGCATCACACACGTTCCACATTTGGCCACAGCTTTTTGGAAACTTGTGCTACCGTTGTGTCAGACGACTGAGGTGCTTTATCTCCGTTAGCCCAGGCATAGTCACCATGGCAACTGGGTCTGAGCAGCAAGTGTCACCGGAGGAGAGAAAATACCGTAGTTCACTTTGATGGAAGAGTCTAATTTTTGTGTCTCTCAGACGGTCCAGTATTATTCAGCAGCAGACAGGCTGTGACATTAACAACCTCTGTCACGTCTTTGTCTTCGACGTTTGTTTGCTTTCTCTATTTTACCTAAAATATATCTACCACAATATAATAATGACACTGCCATAAAGTGTCATCTCAGGCTTAAATATATCATAGACTGTGATATATCTTGTGCTATATTGAAGCTTGAGGTGGCATGAAATGGCAGACCCATTATTACTACATTAAAAATTAAGCCTCCACATCTCCTTTTCTCCTCTTTAGCCAGCGGGCTCTGCAGTATTTTAGAATCTTTTGATTGATGCTATTTTAATTAAAATTGTGGCTAGAATATCTGAATAGCATATTGAGCGTAACATCAGTGGTTATAAAAATCATTGGAAGCCCCTTATCTATTTTAATTTATACGTTTTATGTGTTTATGAGACAATACAATGCAGCCGAGGATGACTTTATGTCATCTGCCATGGGCCTGATTATGTTAGCTGTCTTTTATAATGGATTTTTATTGCAATGAGTTGAGGACACTGTAATAAATGTATTGTCTGCTGCATCACAGCGGCGCATGTGGGTTTACTCTGGTGCTCTTTATAACACAACAGCAATAATTTGTCTGTGTATATGTGATATGTTTTAATCTTATAATTCAGTTCAGTTTCTAACACGTATTACAAAATCCAGACATCAGAGATGGCACCAGTTTGTAGCATTCCTTGCTAATAGTAGCTGTTGTGGCGAAGGCGGCACTGTTGGTGTCGACGCTGTTGCAAATGAACATTGAATCCGATACTCATTTTTAGTTTAGATTAGTATCTGAGTATCAAACTGACAACCTTCCGGTCAACATATTCAAACTCTAAGCTCCATTCCTCCAAAAAACAGTGTGCACACAGCTCAGGATATGCTTCTCTCTTCATACAAAGGAGGAAAATGATGTGTGATGGTCCACTTAGAGCCCAGAAGTTAGTTAAAATAAATTGTGAGATGTGTTTTCCAACAGAAGTGTGCAGGATTTTCTTCTTACAGCCAATAATTCTGCTCAAGGGAATACTCCAGTGTAATTAAATCAAACAGTTGTCTTAATGTAATTACTCTGTGTTGGTGTGCATGCATGTATACAGTGTGCAGCTGGAAATATTTATTTGTTTTTTCAGTCTTTAATCTAAAAGTGTTGTTCTCATTTAGCACGAAAGTTCTTAATTAAATGAGAAAATACTCAGTACTTTTAACTTGTCAAGTATTTATTCACACAAGAACATACAAAAATAGTCTTTATTGAGTGTTTATTTATAAAGACTATTTATTTAAATATCAGGATACAAAATTTTGGTCACAACACTCAGATCAAACATATGTCACTAATACGTTCTACATGTTTAGAATATGTGCTTGTTTTTTGGTAACTAATAAACACTCATTTAAATTACAGTAACATTAAAAGTATTACCTTTTTATAATGTATTTACTGTGAAAAGAACAATTTGGTTAGAATCTCTTGCATGTTGTCTTTGACATCCTGGTCCTCATTATTTACCTTTGAGCATTATGTATCACAGTAGATCAATGTGATAATATCCAGTGTTTTAATTAGTTTACTACTGCTGATGCACTGTGTGGTTGTAAAGCACAAAGTCCCCCCTGACTGTCTCAGCAGCCTTAATGGGATGTAGATAAATGTTGGCCAGTGGGAAATCCAGGGTGATGCTGGGAAATTCCTGCAGGCCAATTGAAATGGGAGCCACATAAAATGTGACAGATTGCTGCTGATGTTGACTAATACAGTGTTAAAGCCAACAGAACTATTTATTTCTTTCATTTCCTGCAGGCTAAATCTGTTTGTTTTACCTTGAAATAACCTGTGTTTATTCAAAGTGTGTGCTTTTATTTCTGTGCCTTTCATCTGACAGATACAAGCCGTTTTTAGTCGTCTAACAGGTGCCTCTCTCCTGTTTCCTCAGATCCGACTTTGATGTGCTCCACCCATTAAGGCATGAAATAAATCACCCATGTGCGGTTCAGAGGGTCAGAGCAGTCTCATTTCAGCGCGCTCCTGTTAAGGACCGTCTGGTGGCTACACCTCTGATTCACAGGACATGTACGGCAGTGCCAGAGCAGTAGGCCATATAGAGAGCAGCCCCGCACGGTCCCCGCGCCTGCCAAGGTCCCCCAGACTGGGCCATCGGAGGGCCAACAGCGGGGGCGGGGGTGGTGCGGGGGGGAAGACGCTCTCCATGGAGAACATCCAGTCACTCAACGCTGCCTATGCCACTTCAGGGCCCATGTACCTGAGTGACCACGAGGGCGTGGGCTCCACTGCCACCTACCCAAAAAGCACTATGACTCTGGGTCGCGCCACCAGCCGGGCCATGTACGGGGGCCGCGTCACAGCCATGGGCAGCAGTCCCAACATCGCTTCAGTGGGGCTGCCCCACGCTGACCTTCTGTCTTACAGTGACCTGGGCTCTCTCTCCATGCTGCACCACCACCACCACCAGGGGGTGCCCTCCGCCCTGCTGAGGCAGGCGGTGCGGGGCAGTGGGGGGGAGCTGCTGGAGATGCAGGTCCAGCTCAGGGATATGCAGAGGGAGAATGAGCTGCTGCGCCGCGAGCTTGATCTGAAAGATAGTAAGTTGGGATCTTCCACCAACAGCATCAAGAGCTTCTGGAGTCCTGAGCTGAAGAAGGAGAGGATAATGAGGAAAGAGGAGGCGGCCCGCACATCAATCCTGAAGGAGCAGATGAGAGTCACTCATGAGGAGAACCAGGTGAGCCCGGCCCTCTCTGCTGTCAGTATCCACTCATTCCTGCAGTCAAACTCATTCTGCTCGTCCTGCTGTCTTTCTGCTGTCCTCTTTGATCTGTGTGTCTCTGCTTTCACCATTCTCTCCTCTGCGATAGACCACTGTCATCCTCAGTCCAAGAGAGTTATTGCAGCCAGTCATGTTTTTCAGTACTTGTGGAAACCTTTCTGGAAGGAGTTCTTTACGCACATAAATATTTAACACGCACTCTGCTCGCATAGTACTCCAGTAAGGAATCAATGTCGGAGACCACTTGAGCCACAGGAAATACAAACCCTTTAATCTACTTTTCTGTAATCTAGTTTCTGAAACATGAGCGGACACACTGAGCCGTGTGCCTTGTATGATCTTTTAATCCATAGTTTTGACATTGCAAACTTGCTGCCATTTGTTTAATAAAAGTGGAACCACAATAACTAATAAAAAGTGAAATACAACTTCTGCACGCAATTTGGCCCCAACGCTAATTTGAATTTATTTCCAAAAGGTTATTACCAGATTGGCACTGAAAATGTGAGATGTCAGAGGTTTTTTTTTGCTTGCTTCACTGTGGGGGTGTAGTCGTGGCCCAGTTAAATCAGTAACTGACAAGAGTAGGCACAAGGCCCAGAGACAAATGTCAAGGATGCTTAAACACTCTCTGTCTGTCTCGTTCTCTCTTCCCATTTCCGCTGTCCTGCCTTTACTTACTCTGACTTTGATCATCCCTCGCTGTCTACCTCTGTTCATCTGGCCTGCACCAGCTCCAAATGCACCACGGTCTGTTTTCACTCGCCAGATGCAGAAAATCATCAATTTGCAGCAAACATTTTATTTCTAATCACCTGATTGCCCCATGCACATTTTTCAAACAGTGAAAATTAGAGTCAGTCCAGCGATTGAATGTCATGATAACTACTTTTATTGGACAACATACTGTCCCAAAAATAAATGCAATATTATAACATTTTACAACCATTTTATGACTGATATAATGATAATATAACATCAAAATAATGCAAGTACACACCTTTAAAGACCAATTAATTTAAATTTTAAATTCTTAAGAAAATTCAGATATCTAAAATATTTAAATATCACAAATAAATAAAACATAAAAAATAAAATAAAACTACCCAGCCATTAAATATGATTGTTTCTTGGGCTCTGTTAACAGAAAATGCACTACATTAAATATAAAGCACTTGGCACTAGAGACTCATTTATTCCTCAACAGGCAATATAGGCTGTGAGTAAAGTTCCTCAGTAGTTTAGACTTTTGCAAACAAAAAGTGCAACACATTAGCTATAAGTTATATATTATTAAAAACAACAATGAATGCTACTTTGTGTGAAAAAATCTTGGATGTGAAAACACTATTTTTCTGGCATCATGTTGGCTATAGTGTTGGTGACATTTTTATTAAACAAACATGCATGTAAACACAGCTGGCACTATTGTATGATATATTGACCTTGATCATTTTTGAGCTTAATAGGTTGATGAAGCAGTTATCATGTCTGGTCAAATAATGTAGATAAAATAACAGCCAATCATAAATAACTGCAGTTGCATTTAATATGGGATTTTTTCTCTCCAACCTTCGTTTTGTTTGATATTTCAGCTGCAAGGAAAGTGCAAGACACACTGAAGTAGACTGTGGAATAGGTCAGCAGATTGCTCTTCAGTGTTTTTTTCCTGTGAGTCGGTTCTGTGGGATGATGCAGCTGATTTTAAGACATCTCGTGCAGCGTAAAGGCAGAATTTGCCAGCTGTCGGTGCTCTTTGTGCCAGTCCGTCTGCGTTTCTGTCTGCCTGGCTGAGTGACGCTGTCAGACACTGAGCCCCTCATTACTCAACACTGTCACTCCACCCTTCAAGGTCACAGCAGGATACCATTAGTGTGACCCTTAAATGAGAGCCGTCTGTCTCTGTGCACGTCTGCTCGCATTTGTGTGCATGAACGTTCCCTTTTAAAAGCGAATCGTTTGTGGCTTACCTGATTCAACTGGAGGTTAAGAGGCTGCAGATTGCCAGCTCATCCCTGAAGCAGAGCCATGCTGCGAGAAGGAAGGATGTCGAGCTCTCTGCCTCACAGTTTACCTGCTGGTGATCCCTAAAGGGGGAGCCAGAGGGGCTTTGATTCTTCTATATCTTTATGATTCATGAGGATGTATGGGGACAGTGTTTGGGAGGAGAATGTGTCTGCTCAAGCTAAACCAGCACTGCCACTGACAGGGCCGAAGCCATTCATCATTCCACTTATTCCTTATGTTCAGTGCTGTTAAATACTCACTCTTGTATATATTTTTAGCCGGGCTTCATACAGTGGAGGTGCCGAATGTGAAAGCCGTACAGTGTGGGCTTTCATGCCTTTGTGCTCGACACAAAGAGAGGACTCTTTTTTATCCTCGGTCCATAAGCGTTCGCTCTGACTCTGCACTGAATGATATTTATATCCCTCCTGGTCGGGTTCATTAATGAAGTATGTCGGCTAATAAAAGGCAGATGTGCCTTGTTACTATAATTGGTCTTTTCTATCTTGATTTCTGGGCTGGGAGGCGTCCTTACATAAGCGTATACTTACGGTGGGATGGTTTTAGAGGCTGATTGAGGAGCAAATTGCCTCATTAATAATGGAGTGATTTCAGGCCAATCATTACATCTGTCTTCTAGCACCCTTTACAATTGCATCAGGTGCCTCAGGCCTCTATTAGCTCGAGCAAATGCCATGCAATATTTATTTAGCGAAAAATAAGATCTGGGAATATAGTCTTAGGAAAAGAGGAAAACCATCCAGGCATCAGTTTGTCTTTCATCTGTTTAGTAAATCAAAGTCTCCACTGTGAGGGAAATGCCAACCGCAGCCTGCAGAGCTTTAATCAACACAGCCGACGGTCGTGACTCGAGGTCACGATTAGCCCAGGACAGGAATTTTTAATGTACTATGCAACGGGCTGATCCATATGACTTGTATTCAGCAGAATGTTTTGTCGTGCTGAAGCTGAACAAGAGCCGCTGGAGGCAAGTGTGTGAGCTAGAGCGGACCATATCTGACTGAGTCATGACCACTGCTGCTCAGCCACCCAGTCAGCCCTCATCAACGCAATCCCCAAAATGGAGGCTGAGCCTCCCATATCACACTACTCTGTCTGTGCATGGATACCTTGCCTCAAACATGACATGTTTTTTTTTTTTTATTCTTCCCTCTGAGCTGCAGATTGTTACAAGTCACTGAGCAATAACAGTGTGAATGTGAAATCAGGGCTGGACTTTGGTGTCTCAGTGAAGTGTTTGGGGTTGAGTCGGTTTGTGCATGTGCAGGTCCACCAGGGCTGCACAATTTGGAGAAAAGATCTAACTGCTAAAATTCTGATGCACTGATGCAATGATGCTATATGATTCACTTCTAAAAAAACATTTTAAAATGATCGTGGTGTGACATCTTGCAGCCGCACTATACATCATTCAGGATGTTATTTTGACACATTTAGTGCATTATTTACCTTTAATAAATGCTGCAGTTTGGATAATGCACAAGTCCCCATATTGTATTTTCAATAAGATGATGATTCATTGTGCAGCTCTAATGTGCACAAGCATTACATGTGGATGTGTGCGAACCTTACAGTCTGTGGTGTGTGTGTCTGTGTCTGTGTGTGTGTGTGTGTGTGTACAGAGGTGTTTGCATTTGTGATTAGAGGTTTGTTTCCCCTTGTAGTTGTGCCAGCTGGTAATGTGTGTGTAGGTTTAGTCATCAGTCTGTACAGGATGTGGAGGAGGCAGAGCGACAATAAGCACATATGAATCATATATACGGTTATGCAGCAGGTGTGCACCACACGCAGTATGTTCATTTATGATATAGCTCTGTTCAGTTGGTGACAAACAATCCTTTAGAGCCTGATTGAAACCGACACAGATTTTAGAGGGGAATGATTCACCGATTACCAATTTGGTGGCTGATAAAGTGTATTTATCAAAACAGACCTTTTCTCGTGGTTTGTTCACTGATTTTGCACAAATCTCACTATACAAAGGTACCCAGAACGCTGCTCTTCAAACAAATAACTTTATATAAAGAATATTGATTATTATTACACAACCAATCCATAAAGTAAGGACATTGTATAAAACACAAACAAACATAAAGCAATAATTTGCTTATCTTTGGTGTAATTTATTCAATTAAAAACGGCACAAAGACAAAATAAACAAGATAAACTCTGAACTCTGAATTCGATGCATTGTCAACCATTTATAAAAATGAACACTGAGAAAAAGAATCAAACTATAAAAATGAAATAAGCAGCTAAATACTATTGTATGTTCACTAACAGTCGGTTTTTGACTATTTAAATAACATCAACACCTTTATGTGTTACATGTTCAGTAAAAAAGGTTTTGATATTGGCACATATCATACAGCGTACGGACAGATACAGATCCGTCTCTTACAGGCACATATACATGATGAGCGAAGGTATCGATGTTTCAGAGCTGCCCTGACATGCTGAGCTCAAATGCACACAGGAAGTATCATGTGAACAAGAGGCCATGTATACTTCCTGTGGTAACGCCCCCCCACCCCGTGTGTGAGCACATAAGATGGCTGCTTCTTCATCCGGAGGACATGGAGGTGATAATATGAGGAGAGTCTCAACATTTCCAGAGTGAAAGGCTGGTGAGATTAAGATGGGGGTGGAGGGTGGAGGAACAAAGCAAAGAGGATAAGACGTGTTACAGTCTGCTGGAGTCTTTCTTCTCTCCAACAGAACAGTTTTAGTTGAGACCAGAGCTTTGCCAACAGTGCAGAAATGTCCATCTTCACAGCTAAAGTGGGAATCCAATAATAAAGATACATTCTGCTTTGAACCAGGAAAAAGACTCAGACAGAGCTATAAATTCAACTCATTTGCACTGAAATGTTGCAGCTTTTTAGGAGCGGCTGTGTCTCAGGAGGAGGTCGTCCATTCAGGGTCCATCACTAATTACAAGCTGACAGTTTGATCCCCGGCTCTTCATGCCCATATGTCCATGTGTGAAAGCTAGTTTTCACTGCCCTCTGACATTTGAGAGACAAAAGATTTTATGAATTAGTCAAGCAAACTATTGTAAAGGATTTGTATGTTTTCTAACAACATGTGCAGGAATGATGGAGGGAAAGAAATAAAGGAAAAAACCCAGACGGATTGATATATATAACTTTTTTTTTTACATAGTAATTGATGTGATTTAGAAATGGTGTTATTAATTTTTTTTAAATAATTTTTCTTTCTTTTTTAAGTCAGAAATTGACTGAAACTGAACAATAATGATTATTTAGCTGTGTTATGTTATTCCGTTTTATTCTTCATTTTTTCCATTGTCATTATAGAACAATGTTAATTTAACAATGTTAAACATTATTAAAGTCTTATGTCTGAGATCGTCTCTGGGTACCTTTGCAGAGTGGTAAAAAATCGTTGCACAATCCACTAAAAAAGGTTGATTTTCATTCCAGCTCATAAAAATGACTATATCTGCCACCATATAGGTTATCATTTAATTTCCCCCTTTTAAAATCAATATTGGCATCTTCCTCAAAAATCCCTTATCAGTCTGGCTCTATTAAAAAAGGATAAACTGAGTTAATGCGTCTTCTGTACCAGTGTTAACCTCCACATAAATGCATGAAGTTACTCATTCAGGATCTTTGTTGTTGTTCCTCTGCTCCTCGTGTTTTGGAGCTCTGAGTGACTTCCTACTGTCCCACTCTGGGATGCCCACTGTGACGTACCTTCATGGACTCAAATAGGAAAAGAAATAATGCTGGAAACAAAGAGTGTTTACCTCAAACATCGCTGTGAATCAGCACCAGCATGAGAAAGCTTCTGTGATTTGAAAGGTGTTGCTTTGTTGACGTCGCTGTAGATGAAAGTCAGGCTTTCTATCTGTTTGAATGGTTTATCGATTGCCTGCACTGGTTGGATGACTGTCTGGCTTTCATGCAAAATCACCGTGAAATTATACAGCTTCACTTCATCATTACCCAGAGGCTGTGTATCATTCTGGATTTTGCATCAGCGTGAAGAGAAAGATTTAACACATAATAATAAATCGCATTGCTGTGATTCATACAACATATGCAGCCAGACACCAACAGATGTACCAGCGTGTGTGTGTGTGTGTGTGTGTGTTTGCAGTCTGTATTGTCCTCACAGCTGATGATATACAGGTTGATATTGTCTATGGCCCTGTCAGATTTAAACAAATATATATATATATATGAATGAATGTGGTTTGGAGATACAGGTGTGTTGTACTGGATGAAGCTCTTATAGTTTTTTCCCTTTGAAAGTAAAATAATACCTTCTCTAGAAACGTATGCAGTGGCACTTCCAGGACTTTTGGACCTTGGATTTAACTAAATGAACAAAAGAAAATGCAAACTGAGTGAAAACAAATCTCATTTATGTTGGTTTTTATAAAGAAGAAAATTAAAACAGAAGGCAAATTCTCGTCTCCCACTTTAAGATTATTATTCCATTTCATAATCCTTTGAAAAACGACAGGAAAAAGAAGGAAAAGGACATTTTTTTCCCCTTTAATAGTCTATCAACTACAGTATATGGAGTTAATACAATATCTTATTAAAATTATTGGTTAATTTTCTATGAAAATTACCTCATGTTCTGTATTTTTTTGACCTCGTGTCAGTCAGAATCCCTTAGTGGCTTTCTTTAACCCTCGTGTGTACTCAAAGTGCATTGTCTTCTTTTTTAGGTAGTATTTGTATCATTTAATTACTATAGTTAGTTCATTATCATCTGTGTTGTTGGTGGGACTTGTAGGGAGACATCTTCTACAGACTCCATGCTGTAAATACTTATATTTAAATAACTATGTGTGTTTTATAACCTTTCATAGTGACACTCAGTAAATTAAAGGACGATTAAGGATATATTGGGATTGATTTTGGCTTTATTACATTAAACTCTGATCCAGTATCACAGTGAGCTGTTAAATATGGAAAACTCATACTATCTGCAGAGGCACAACCTTTACCCTTCAGAAAATCAACAGGAATATGAAGAAACTATATGAAAGGACCTCCTGCACACTGGGCTGACACTTATAAATACTGTAAAGAAAATATATTTGAGAATTCAGGGTCACTTTACTCCTGTTTGCTGTCTCAACTGCATTTTGTGCAGAAAGTCACGCGGCTCTCTCGCTTCTCTTCTTTTAGCTGAGTGGAGATGAATAAATGCCACGTCTGCAGGCATGACTGTGGGTGTAATTGTATATTGTCAGCCTTCACGACATACAACATAGAGATTAGGAATGTAGTGAGCAGTAGGCTGCGCTGACTCAGCGCTTTGGAGCTGTCCATCTGTCAGACGCAAACACCCACTCTCTGTTCACACACACACATATGCAGCATATAGCACATATAGCTGCTCGTGCCTGAGCCACCTGGTGAAAGACTTCATGTCACCAGCTTTGAGTATCAATCCTTATTTACAAGCTTTAAGTTCATTTTTAACAGTTTACACGTCCACCACTTTGGTCTAGACTGAATTAAATCAACTTTTAAAAAAATGGACAACAAATTTAGTCGATATTCATGGTCCCCTGAGGATGAAGCTTACCAACTTTTCCTCCAGCTAACATTTTTGGTTTTAGTTGAGATATTTTAACAACTATTGGATTGCAGTGAATGGATTCATATTCTTTGTCTCAACTGCTATTTAATGGATTCTCACTAAAATTGGTACCAACATTCACATATCAATTGACATAAGTTTTTACATAAGTTTTTATCTATCTGTCTAAATTCTAGCTTCTCAATTTGTTTAGTTTATGGACAAATACTCGCAACACTAATTCCATTTCCAACAGCCTCAGCTGCACTTTGTGTTTAGTGCCAACTGAAACATGTTAACATGCCAAACTTCCAAACTAAAACTGTGAACATGTTAAACATTATATCCAGACAGTCTTTACCCCCAAAAATATTTCATTGTCATATGGATCATCTGTGCAAGCAGCTCATTTAAGGATTAAATATTTGCATTTGTTGTTCGGTGGCATCTTCGAATGTAGTAATTACGATGTATGACAGAAATAAAGGAGGAAGTCAGGTGACATAGTATAAAGATCAATAAAGTCCACATAGGTTGGAGGTCTGGATGGATGGAGGGCTCAGTTAAACAACTCTCACCAAGGAGACAACCATTTGTGAACACAAAAGTTCATGTTGAGGTTATTTGTACATATTTAACTACATTAGTATGTGACCATGTCATGTTCTAAGACACATACACAACTACTTCATATTGCTAACTATAACTAATCACATACTTGTTTAAACGCAAAGTGAATCTGGTCCCTAAACAAAAGTTCAGTTAACAATGAAAACTGCGTCAGTGCGACTGTTTCACAGCGTTAAATATAATGGTCATATTTGTGTTTTGAATGTCCTAAGCAAGCTATTTATTCTGTTGTTCAGGTGTGCGGATGTGTTGTTATATCTGCACAGCACTGTTGTGTACAGCACACACAGTTTTTCCCATGTGACTAAACAAACACTGTGAAAACTCACACCTACTGTATATTTCTGTAACTGTAATTAACCGGCATGGAAGCATACATCGCTTTTGGCATTTTGAGAAAGTTTTTTTTTTGGGGGAGAAAATGACAAAATCCAATTCCTTGTCTATTGTAGCTCTCCGAAGGATTTTGTGTTTCTGCACAAAAGGATTTATGACAGCCAGTTACCCCTGGCTGCCCCAGGTGTCAGTTAGAGAGAGGAGCACTGTAGCTCAACACCTCTCCTCCACTCAGAGAAACCTCTGGAAGCTCTTTTTCAGGACACGCAGTGAAAAAAGATGACTCACAGGAACGGGTGCCGTGCTGCTGTGGATGTTGGGGAGGAACAGGCGTTTCAACCCACAGTGCAATTATGCAAATGGAGTCACTGGGCTGCCGCGTGCAGTTTAGTTCCAAGACGGCAGGTTATTGATCAGGGCAGAGAGGACGGGGCTGATGAGGAGGGAGAGGTTACATTAGAGAGAGACATGAGGAGGGAGAAAAGGTTTTTAACAGATTGAATGTTGTATGGTGGAATATGAAATCAGAATTTAATAATTTGATGATTCTCTTTGACATATATTCAATGAAAACGGTACAAAGACAACATATTTAATGTTCAAACTGATTGTAAATATAAACTCTAAATTCAGAATTTTATGAATTCTCTTTTTATTTATGTTTCACACTGTGCATGTCCCAGTGTTTAAACCAGGAAACTAGTAAGTTTAATCACTTTAATTGGTAAAATATTATTACAGTAACATTGAATGTTGAATGGTTAAACTATTATTTTAGATATTTTAAAGTATTTTCATTAGATAGCAGCATTTTTTTTTATATTTCATTAAGAAGATAACTGTTGTTTGTTAGAGGAAAAAAAATGTATTTTGGTTCCTTCTTTACTATGAATGATATTTCCAAGTGGTGACAGCTTGTCGATGGATGGGACTACAGTACACTCAGTGTGAAACTGAGACGTTGAGATGTATTAGATGTTAGATGGCACTGACTCACATATGTGACCAAAACTGTGAAGGTGGCAGCAGTCAGCAGAGAGACTCATCCTCTCGCTCTGCTAACACAAACACTGCCCCCCGGTGGCTGGAAGAGCACATGCTTCACACGCCCACAGTGTCTGAGGAAAGCAGCCAACAGGAAATGTTTGAGGAATCACAAACAGACTTTTTTTTTTTTAAACTTTGGTATTTGCCCTTTAGTTATGTTTCAAGATCAGCGCACTGCTTTCTTTCTGCTGTGTTAATAGTGTCAACAAATCAGAGCTGCAACTAATGACGATATTAATTATGGATCCATCTGCCGATAGTTTTCTTGACTCATTGTTTGGTCTGTAAATGTCAGAAAAATTGTCATCACAATTTTCCAAAGCCCAAGGTGACACCTTTAAATGTTTTGTTTGGTCAGACCAACAATCCAAAAGGGAAAGATACTAAATATTGAATCACACAAGATGACAAAAAAACATTGAATATTCATGTTTAAGAAGTGGGAACGAGAAAATAAAAATTAGTTTTAAAGCAGAGGTCAATTCATTGACTAATCAGTGTTTCAGCTCCTCAATAAATTAACTTAAACACTAATAATCATTATTAAATGATCACACGACTGCTAACATTATCAGTACACATGTATTATGTGGAGGTTGTTTATGTTAAAATAAAAACACACCAAACTAAGTTATTGATATCAGTACTACTAATAATAATTAATACCAATATTAGACCCATGTAATACATCTAAGATAAGTGTTGGTGGATTAAAAACATGTTTACACTCCTTTTTCATCTCTTTCCAGAAAGGTAACCTCAACAAGTATTGTTTCTCTGTGGGTTTACTGTGAATATATAATGCTCTGACTGAAGGCTGGCACACTGACAGCTGGACGGACTGATGGATGTCTCTCATTATAAATCTCTGGCTGGTTCGTGTTGATCATCCGTCTCTGTTGCATCATGCTCTGACGCTCTGTTTTTACCATACATTTGTTTTTCTGTTCATTCTGCCCATGCTCTGCAGCTGCTGGATGCCAGGAGAACCAAGGTTTGTCCCTATGTTTGCACCGCGTGTTGAGTGCACAACATAGAGTCACCTTCAGTGTGGCGTGTTTTTTTCCAGACACCTGGCTCTCCCTTTGCACCATTACAACCTCCTCTCCTATAAACCTCTGAAAAGAAGTGACTGATTTCTGTCTCCTTTTCCTGTGAACCCTCACTTGTTCCCCTTTAAACACTGTGAAACTATAAAGAGTGATACGTTTGTTCAGTTGTGTCGATCCAAACGTGTCTGGTGCTCCTTCCCCCTGTAGAACCACAAACCCTACGACCCCAAACTGCCTGTGAAGCGGGTTTGATTTCACTCAAAGAATCTGCTTTCTCTCCTCTAAACCCTGATTGGGCCACTTTCTGGACAAAGATTGATCATCTCTCTCTGGAGAGATCTGCTGGAAGAAAATGTCAGCAGGCGAAACCACGCCTGAGTCAATCTGTGACAGAAACTGAGCCCGAAACGTTGTTCCCCCGAAACCCAGAATCAACAATCCTGCACAGAAAGAAATATAGCAGGCTTTAAAGAATGCATTTTTATTGTATTTTATCCCAGACATGCACAATTTGACAAACATACAAGTGTTTAATCAAGAAATTAATGTCATCTGTATTGTGAGGAAACTGTAGGCTCTGTAGCAGTCTGTTTAATCCTCTCACACTTATGTCCACCAAGGCTCACAATAAAAACAGAAAATAAATATAATAAGCGGACAGTCTTTTCCAGCTTGCAGACCCCCTTTTTCTTCAAATCTGATGCCATCTCTGGGGTTTGAATCCAGAGAGCTCTGCTGCACTGCAGGGAAGCATCGGGTGGTCTCCTGCTTTGATTAGGGCTGGACAAAATTTTATCATATTTCAACACATATCACACTATAGCATGTTTGCTGGTAGTTTGATGAATAAATAGTCAAATGAAAAGTGCTGCATATTTCCTTAAAACTAGTGACAAATGCCATAATTGCTTCCAGTAACATTCTTAAGATTAAATCATATTAATTTTGAAAGTAAACGTAAAACAACTTCACATACAGTATAGATTGTATATTGTATAGCAGCAATACAAAAACATATTTAAAATGTATTAATGATTAAAGTGAAGGAAACAATGTGCAGTGGTAACCAATATAAATATATAGAAAAATATACACAAAAGACATTTTACATCATTTTAAGGATGTATCACCCAGCCCTAATTACCATCCCTCATTTACACAAATAAAATGATGTTTTTATAGCTGTGATTTAATTCAGACCTTAATACACTAAAAGAAAAGGTCTAACTGTGATTCCAAAAAACTAATTTGATTCTTATTCCAGAATAAAGAAAAAAAAACTCCCTCTCCCATATTTGAACTCTATAAGTTTTGACAGTTGTATTTACTTGCAGTCTATCTGCTTGTAAAAGTTTGTAAGTGAGAGCTTCCCCCTGTTTGACCTGCTGTGGCGTTTTTCCACAGAACCGTGTGCAACAGCATTTCAGAAGTGTGTTTATAAATGGTCACCCTCATGTGTTGTGTTGTCATGAAAGGCACACTGTGATTGACCTTAAAATCATTTAAATAATTGTTAAGTCTCTCTTTCAGCATCTCCAGATGACCATCCAGGCTCTGCAGGACGAGCTGCGCACACAGCGGGACCTGAACCACCTGCTGCAGCAGGAGGGCGGCAACCGCTCCGCCGCCGACCACTTCACCACCATCGAGCTGACGGAGGAGAACTTCCGCCGGCTGCAGGCCGAGCACGACCGGCAGGCCAAGGAGCTCTTCCTGCTGAGGAAGACCCTGGAGGAGATGGAGCTGAGGATCGAGACTCAGAAACAGACACTGGGCGCCAGAGACGAGTCCATCAAGAAGCTGCTGGAGATGCTGCAGAGCAAAGGGCTGCCCCCGGGGCCGGGCCGCGTGTCCGAGGAGGAGGAGCAGGAGAGAGCGAGGCGCATCGCTGAGGCAGAGGCTCAGCTCGGGCACCTGGAGGTCATCCTGGATCAAAAGGAGAAGGAGAACATCCATCTGCGAGAGGTACAGCATGAACAGGGCTGAGCTGATATTCATTTAAGGCACGCATGTCCAAACTATTCCACAAAGGGCCGTGTGGCTGCAGGTTTTCGCTCCAACCAAGCAGCAGCACACCAGCTTTGACTCAGTTAATCAACTGATCTCAGTCTTCAGACAGTTGGTTGGTCGAACTATGTACTTTTGACTGGTTGGAGCAAAAACCTGCAGCCACTCGGCCCTTTGTGGAATAGTTTGGACATGCCTGTTTTAAGGTTTTCAGTGTGCTGGAAAATTGGTGGTTGTTTTACTTTGTCATCACTAGAGGGCAGAGACGAGCTTCTTATAGTCAATCTGCTCTGTTCTGCAGCTCATATTGTAGCACGTTGATTATGTAATGCAAAGTAAAAAACTACAGAGCACATCCATTACATTAAACAGCTTACATGTGGAAAGGCAAACTTTGAATGCATGTTTTTGTTTGTTTTCCAGTCCTACAGTCCTGTTATTAGTAGATTCTGCTGGAGCTGTTACCACATAATGTTGTATCTTTTCCAAAAGGAACTGCACAGAAGAAACCAGCTGCACCAGGATCCAAGCAAAACCAAGGCCCTGCAGACCATCATAGAGATGAAAGTAAGACCCTGACTTTAAATATACAGCCTGACCATGAACGCAGCAGCAGCAGCAGCAGTGGTGGAAGAAGTACTCTGATTGTTTACTTCAGTTAAAGTAGCAATGATGTTGAAATACTTCATTTTAGTAAAAATTCTGCATTTAAAATTTTACTTCAGTAAAAGTGCATCAGTATTGGCACATACTGATATTTATACACTTAAATTTGTTTATAATGAACAGTGGATTATTTGCTATTTTTTTTTGTTAATTTCTTAATTATTTAACAGGTTTTTATACTACTGGGTAGTTTAATCCATGAAGATACATAATAATTTACTAGTTGATTTATTGCTTCACATTCATCTGAATCTACAAAGTAATTACAACCTCGATTCCAAAAGAGTTGGGAGGTTGTCTAATACTGCAATCATTTACTAATCCTTTCTGACATTTATTCAACTAAAAACTAACAAATATGTTTTATTTTAAAATTTTATTTTGTAAATATACACACAGAATTCTGAATTTAATGCATTCTGTTTTTATTTATTTATTTTTGTTGTATTATTTAATTTTTACTCTTTAAATCTGGGTTGTAGTTACTTATTATGTAGCGATGAAAAAAAGTAAATGTTATATTCCACCACTGTGCAGCGGTCACCATCAGATAATAATCAGTTAAATAATTATTGGCTTAATTGTCTGAACTTTTTAAACTGAAGCTCTGACTCTGACCGTGTTCGTCCATCACCAGATGTTTAAAGACAGATGTTGTGTTTCTATGTGTTTGTGTCATTTACAGGCTTTGTATTATGTAACTCTGAACAGACGCCGGCGCTGTTGTGTGTTCTGCTGAATCTATTGTTGTTATTGTGATCACCAGCAGCTGAGTCAATAGTAAACACACTGACACATCTCTCTATCTCCCTCTCACACACAGACACACAGACACACGCTGTATCTGCTCACAAAGCAGTTGTGTAAACATCAACAAGAATCAATATTACTGTCCAACATTACAGCTGTTGTGGCTCGCTGGAGAGGTGCAGCTTCCTCTCACACCAAGCTGCATCATTCTTGATTCATGATAAGAAATGGAATATTTAATTTGAATGATGAACCCTTTAACAACACAGTGCAGCTCCATTGTTTTTGCATCATTTTGTGCATACAAGTTTTTAAAACTGCAGCGCTTTGTTTTGAATTTCCACTCAAAGTTTTTTGAAGAAACCAAATCTGCCAAGCTGAATTATAGCAAAATATGCACCAAATAATGCAAAAACTCTTTATCTGAATTTTCCATTTGATGTAAGCTGTTTGTTAGATTTTAATAATTGACTTAAAGTAGAAGAAGAAGAAGAAGAAGAGGAAGGGGAAGAGGAAGAATATGTATGCAGTGTTTTATGTAACTTTAAAGCTTCTGGGGGGAAATTAACAGAAATTTAAATATTGGGACAAACATTCATATTACATTAGAAAATATTGAATAAGACACCCTGCAGTTTTAGAGACCCCACCCATCAGCATCAGGCGTGATTGCTCTTAGCCTTCAGCTCAAGCAAATTACATTTAACATGTAACGGTCTTTAAAAGCGACGTGGCTGAAATATGTAACGTGCAAATATGCTTATATAAAGTCGTCTGTTCAGATCATCACTTGTTGTGCCGCCGTAGACTCCACCAGCCTCACTGCAGAGGCCTGACATCACTTCCTCAAAATAAATCATGACATCATCGCTGGGCTGACACAGCCCCTCTCACTCGGCGCTGTGCAGGCCCCAGCCTTCCCCCGGCGCGGTCATGTGACATCTGTGCTCTGGGATCCTGTTGATTTGCATACAGAGCGAGGGAAGACCCGCCTCCTCCTCCTCCTCCTCCTGTGCTGTGCAGGAAGACCCTGCATCTCTCCTCTCTCCCTCTGCTGTGTTGATGCTGATGCTGGAGCACGAATAATCCTCCCTCCCCGTCTCCCCTACATCCCTCCCGCCCTCTCTCCTCCTCACTCACCAGAGACAGTGCACAGTATATAGCCTGCCTGCTGCTACCATGGAAACAGGTGTGGTTGTTTATGACAGCGAGAGGCCAGTATGCAGGGAGACAGATAGACAGAGAGACACTCAGAGGCAGGGACAGAGAGATAAAGAGCAAGATTTACTGACCAGGTCGATGTACCAGTGATTACATGTGGACGGAATAAAATCTCCCTCTTTTGAAGGTACGGTGTCTTGTATCTATTGCAGCGATGTTAGTTCATTGATGTTTCGTCTCGTAACACGGAGACGGAGGTGAGATGCAGCGCAGGGCGAAGTGCATGTACATGTGCGGTGCTCACGCATTAACCCCTCAGATCCTTCGCCGATAGTCTCTCAGTCCTCATTACGATACATTTCCCATGTCCCTCTGCAGCGGGCTGCGACTGACCCCGCTGACGGCCACAAGTTCACAAGTTCAGAGCCACTGGGAGCGAAGAAGGAGAGACACAAAAAGAGAGAAAGACAGGAAGGAACACGGTTGCTCTATGCTCTGTTGGAGAGGGAGATGGACCATGGCTAATCTTAAAGACGTTGTATTATTTATTTAAAAAGCCGTGAAGCTAAAGCTGCACTCACAGTCGCAGTACAGAGAGCGGATTCTGCATTGATCTGCAAGCAACTACAGCGAAAAGCTACGGCTTGTTACTTTTCTTCCTCTCCCCGCTACACGTTTCTCTCTCCGGTCCTGGCTGATCTCTTCCGTGCTGGATGTGTGCTCAATATTTCCCAATGGTGATTAATCCTCTGAGCGGCTGCGAGGAGCTTCTGATTTCACCGACAGATACTGCAGTTGCTCTCAGCCACAGCAAAGAGCTTCTTCCAGTGTCTCTTTATCTCGCTACATCTCTTTCCTTTCTCCCTCTATCTTTAAGTCTCTCTACATGCTTTTTTTGTTTTGGTCAGTCTTTTTGTCTGTTCTGGACTCCCGTCTTTAGTTCATTTGCAGCATGCAACTTATGGACATGCCAGTCTGGGTTTTGAGGTGTGTCTCCTCTGCATGTTTGTGTGCAGGACACCAAAATTGCCTCTCTGGAGCGCAACATTCGGGATCTGGAGGATGAGATCCAAATGCTGAAGGCGAACGGCTTACTGAACACAGAAGACAGAGAGGAGGAGATCAAGCAGATGGAGGTCTACAAGAACCACTCAAAGTTTATGAAGACCAAGGTAGATAGCATCTGCACTATGCATGAAAAACAGATGCTGTGAAAATAATATGGCTGAAAAACAATGGAGTGGTTTGGGGTGCAGATAGAGCCGTGCAGAGAGCAGAATACTAAATGAAGCTTCTTAATTTAGCTGCTTTAGCATTTAGTGTCATCAGCAAAGTGTCCTGTTGGCAACTATCGGAGAGATGCTTCTCTGCTGGGTTTTTTTTAAAAAGAGCTCAGTGTCAAGAATACCAAAATAGGTAAAATGAGCGAGCGCATGCTGTGGCATGATAAAATACTTTTCTTCCTTAATTACGTATGAAAGCTTGTTACTTTATTATTCTGTTCCCAACAGAGGATTCTGATTATGTTCAAAGAGTGAAGTCAGAGGCATAGCTGCCTGTCAGTGTTTCTGTCAGCCCACGCTTCATGAGTTCATGACAACTTGTGTTTTAGCACTTAAAGCTACACTGTGGAGACGCCAGCACAACTACCTGAAATCTGTGATTGTATCCAGGTGTGTGTGTGTGTCTGTCGCTCTCTGGGGCTCGAATGTCTCTCCGGAGCTCTGACTCCGTGTTTACATACGGCTCCTCACATTAGTCGACCAGGCGTGGACCAGCCACAGTTTTGTTATTCTATTTTTAGCCCTCTTTTCATCAATCATGAATAGAGATGATGTATAATATATGATGAATGCAGGGGAGTCGGTCCCAAATGCATTTTTAATGAGAGCGCGCATTGATGAAAATAGTGCAAAAGCCGTACTGACTCGCTCTGTGTTTGGTAAAAAGAGGTTTCCTGCTCGTTATCTCTGTTACACACACACACACACACACACACATATATATATATATATATATATATATATGCATGTATTTGTATTTTGTCCCCACAAGTAGGGCGAGTCCCCAAAATGTGACTTTGTAAACAGACGTGTGTCCCACAACATCAGTAAAACAAACAGTAACACACACACACACACACACAAATTTACTCGGGTCACTTTTGGGGACTTTAAATAGATTTACATTCATTTTCTGGCGAGTTAGACTAATTAATTTTTTCGAGCCAAACTTATCACAGAAGTTTTGCCAAAATGCACGTTTGAGGCTTCATTTGAAAAGAAACGTCTTTTATTTTCTGAAAACGTGCCGCTCAGCATATGGCTAAAACACAAACTGGACTACATCAGATAACAACCACACAAGCCAAACCTGCCTGCAGGCAGCTCGGATTTAGGAGGTTAACGTTCTGCTAACATTAACCACTGAGCCAGATATCAGCTTTTCCCAACTGTGGACAGGGCTTTTTGTTTAAAAGACATAAGCTGACTTGATTAACTGAAAATGTGACTGAAATGGGTCCCCGAAAGTGGCCTGTATCAGGATCACACTGCATTTGTAAAACATTGCATGACTCATGTACTAACTGTTGTCTCACTTGCTGTAGATTGACCAGCTGAAGCAGGAGTTGTCTAAGAAGGAGTCAGAGCTGCTCGCTCTGCAAACAAAACTAGAGACCCTCAACAACCAGAACTCCGACTGCAAACAGCATATCGAGGTGCTCAAAGAGTCTCTCACTGCCAAGGAGCAACGTGCTGCCATCCTGCAAACAGAGGTAATGGAAAAACCCTCAACTTGTTTGTACACATACTGTAAATCAAGCTAACAATACACTGCCTCACGAGCATTTTCATACTCCGAGCCAAACCGAGCAAATAATAGGCTTGCCCTGAGCCCGAGGCTTATTACTGCGAATCATATCAGCACTTTATTTACTTTGGGACTTCAAGCTAACTGTGACTCATGGCACCACCAAAGAAACGGTAATGCGCAGTGTACTGTCACAGCACATCTAATAAACATGAAAAACATCAAATAGCTGCTCCAATAAATAAATAACTGTGGAGGTATTACGGCTGCTGTATTGCATGAAGTGAAGATCATCGCAGCGCTAATAAATACGCGATCTGCACCTCTGCATGGAGATTAAGATAAGATAGATACTTTAAATGCCCATATCATAACAGTTTTAGATCTGTGTGTGTGTGTATGTCTTTACACTCAATCACAGTGGAGAGTGTTTTATTTTGGCTGTGTTGTGCTTCAGGTGGATGCTCTGCGTTTGCGTCTGGAGGAGAAAGAATCTTTCCTGAACAAGAAAACGAAGCAGCTGCAGGACTTGACGGAGGAGAAGGGCACTCTCGCTGGAGAAATCAGGGACATGAAGGACATGCTGGAGGTCAAAGAAAGAAAGATCAACGTCCTGCAGAAGAAGGTGAGAATCAGAGGGGAGGAAAGTGTTGCTGTGTAGTTTTTACAGTCACCGAAGGCGGAAATATGACTCAGGAAAATGTTGGGAAGATCATCCGAAACGTTTACTAACCACTCTCTGAGTTATTGTTACATTATTTATGAGTTACACGGAACTATGGCGAGTAGG
>CAFUXE010001204.1:212286-222891 GCA_903364295.1 Serranus cabrilla | reverse complement strand
TGTGTGTGTGTGTGTGTGTGTGTTGGCGGTGTTGCGGCTGTGAAGGCTTTCTGCTCCTCTTCAGGTTTAAATGCGGCGCTGTGATGTCACGGCGGACACCGCAGGGTCACGTTTCCTTGCGGCGTCTCAGGCATCTCGTCTCGCTGTCTCCATGGTAACAGACGGACACAGAGAGTCACGCTCGTTTCATCGTTAAACTCTACGAACAAATAAACATCCCGTCAGTTTCCTCTGTCGTCGATTCTCTGCAGAGAATGAAATTAATTACAGAACGACAGAAAAAACACAAGCTGACTTTCTTCTGCTCGCCGTCACGCCGTCCTGTCCGATCTTTTCAAACTTTAATTCATTTTTATCGTGACTTTTATTCCAAAGTGAAAAAGTGATTTTTCTGCCTGTACAAATATCTTCAAACATTTAATGAACAAAATCAGTTTGCCGATGAGTATTTTGTATTTTTGTTGAATATTTATTTCTATTTCAAACATTCAGAGAAAAAACGTCCTTAATTCTAATTCTACTGCAAAGTTTAATCTGATGAGGAATAATAAACGGCGTGACGGTGAAGTATGAACACATGTTGCCCTCTGGTGACGTCGGAGTAATGATCGATGATCGATGGATGTTTTCACTTCCAGCATTTACATCATTTATTTACTGTTTAAACCGTCGTGTCTGTATAATGACTCCGGCACCATAGGAGTCTATGGGGGACAGGCGGTCTTACTGAGACCCAGGCTGTGGCTGTAAACGGTGTGTTTGTGAGTCTGATGTTTGTCGCGTTGTGTAACTGAATGTTGCTGTGAGTCTGTGGTCATGTGACGGCGTCCTGACGCGTCCTCTCCGTGTCTCTGTCGTGTCTCTGCAGGGAAGCGTCCTCACCAGTGTCAGATCTGCAAGAAGGCCTTCAAACACAAACACCATCTCATCGAGCACTCGCGCCTGCACTCCGGGGAGAAACCGTACCAGTGCGACAAGTGCGGGAAGCGCTTCTCGCACTCGGGCTCGTACTCGCAGCACATGAACCACCGCTACTCGTACTGCAAGAGGGAGGCGGAGGAGCGCGAGGCGGCCGAGAGGGAGGCCCGGGACAAGGGAGGAGGAGGAGGAGGAGGAGGAGGAGGCCTGGAGCCCACCGAGCTGCTGATGAGGAGGGCCTACCTGCAGGGCCTCGGCCCGCTCGGGTACTCCGACCCCGAGGACCAGCAGGAGGACGGCGCCGTCAGCAGCGGTGGGACGATCCTGAGGGACGGCAGCGAGGGAGGAGCAGGACGGGACGAGAGGGACGAGGACGTCAAGACGTATGAGGAGGTGACAGACAGACGGGAGGCAGGTTTCAGGGAAGGAGAGGAGGAGGAGGAAGGAGACGGCAGGAGCCAGATGGACTCAGCGAGGGACGGCGAGGGCGAAAGCACGACGCAGCTGATGGACGAGAGTTCACGAGAAGGGAAGACAGACGACAAGTCGGACCAGGAGGACTGATCCAGGAACAGAAAAAGCTTTTGAACATTTGTCACGTTGGCTTCAGTTTCTGCTGAAAAGACACGCTCTTATTTTGAAGGGACTGTACACAAATGACTGGGGGCAGTGNNCCCAGCTGTCCCTTTGTAACATTCATTTAAATATTCAGAAGGACCAACGTGTTTTTAAGGTGAACTCGCCTTTTATTTTAAGCAGAGTTAGTTCATCAGGTTCAGTTCAGCAACACGTTAGCCGACGTTTACTTCGACTCTTCAGGCCCGAAAGGTAAAAAATGAAGCCGAGCAGGATTATTAAAAACACTGAAATGTTACATTTGATCAAAAAACATTATGAAATAAATTCAGGGCTCCACAGAAACCAAGTGGAGACTTTTTCTGTTTAGTTTGAACCAGAAAGCTGATTTTCACCGTTAGCTTACATGCTATAGACAGTCTGCATGCTAATGTTTGTTAGCAGTGTGTTTCGGGGAACTCAGGTTACCGTGACAACTGCTGGCAAATCCTTTAATAAAATCAGGTTTCCGGCTGCTAGCTGTTTGCCATGTTAGACGCTAACCGCGCGGCTAACTGGGAACAAGCAGTTCACTGCAGGTTAGCGGTTAGCGGTTAGCTCTCAGCTACAGCAGCTCACAAACACACTGTTTCAGCCGACTGCCGTTCAGTGAAGATCTCTGAAAGCTCAGGGACACAAACTAATAGGACATCAGGAAATATTCCTTCAGAACTGAACCTGATCAAATATTTCTTATCAAGTTCAAAAACAGAAAGCTGATGATCAGTTCAGTGAAGTTAAAAAGGGGCGTTATTTACATGATAAATCTTCATTTGAACTCGGACATATTAATGAGGGTAATTCTGAAGAAGCTCGTCTGTGCTGGTACTCCACAGTAACCTGACTCAGTGGGACGGGAGTCTGTGGTCGGACGGGGGTTAAACCCGCGCCCGTCCCGGCGCCCCTCCCTCCCACCCTCCCGGGGATATTTGCGTACAGTCCCGAACCAGAGATGCAACACGATGACCGCCAACATCCACGTCATGAAGCTGGGTGGGATTGTTTAAAAATCCACATTATGCAAAAAATAAAAAATAAAATAAAAGAAGTAATAATGATTATCGTTCTAAAGAAATGAAGTGAAGCTGTTTTTAATGTACAGTATTATAAAGGCCTAAAAGCTGTGTGGTGCTATAATGTTCTTAACTTCCTGTGTCTCGTCGTGTTCGAATCCCCACGTCAGGAAAATTGCACTCGACTTCCCGAATCACTACAAAATAAAAAAAGAATTTAAAAAAAGAGGGAAACAGCCTCGAACACTCGGTCACTTCCTGTCAGTGTTATTGTTGTATTTTTTGTCTCCTTTTACTGTGACGTTTCTTATTTTTTATCCTGTTTTATTATTATTTCTGCCAACTAACCACACGATTTTGGGCCTCCTGATTTCTTATTTCTTTATGTGAAGGAACATTTAAACCTGTGTGATTTTCAAAATAAAATGTCAATGTGAGTCTTAAAAAGGAGAGGAAGGAGCGTATTATGAAAGGGCTCCGTTTAAAAGATGAAAATAAAAAAGGACAGAGCCTTTTTTTGTGTGTTGAATTTTTCTCCAGAGAAAGCCTTATATGCAAACCTTTCACCTGTGCGTTTCTGCAAAGTGCCATCCCTGTACAGTGTACACACCTGTCCTCCGCTCGCTTCAGTATTAATGAATATTTCATCCTGTTTTGATTCGTCAGTATTAGCATAAATAGACGCAGTTTGTTAGTTTACATATGTTTGTGCAATTTTCTGTATTTTTTTGTTCCATGACAGTATTTTTTGTCAGTATTAATTTTTTGTTTTTGTTGCGTTTTCCAACATAAATTTCTTTTTTTGTTTTTATCTGAGAATTTACCATTTTATTTATGTGACTCATTTTATATTTCCTAATTTTATTTATTTCATACTGTAGTGTACAGTATTAGAGTTCCTCACAAATAGATATATTTTAGTAAAAATGATTCTGTCATTGATTATTGGAGCAAAATATGAATAGAGCGTCTACGGTATTTGGAAAAGTTCAATTGTTTTTGTTTTTTGTTTGATTTCCTTTGAAACTACTGGAAATTCTAAATTTGGGGAACTTTTGATACGATGATTATTGTGAAAACACTGTATTTTTGAGAGTAAAAATCCACTTTATTCATCCCACTGCGGAGGCGACGAAGGACTGATGATGATGATGATGATGATGAGGAGGAGGAGGAATTCCTGAAATGTCTGAAGTATTATTATTGAATTTTTAATTTCTCTTGAAATGACCATGCTCGAATAAATGTAGCCAAATTAAATTTTAATAAAACTGTGTTATTCTTCTTGTACCTTCTGTTGGATTCATTAACACACACACACACACACACACACACACACGGAGGCGCTTGGCGGGAGGACGGCGCCTTTTTTTAGCGTCCTCGTGTTACCGTCACATTTCTCTTCACTCACATCAGCTCTCAGTTTGATTCATCACCATCACAACAGCTCAGACAGAGATTATGATTTAAACTCTTCTAGCGTCTCTGATTTCATTCTGGTTAGAGACACTTTATTATTATTGTTATGTTTTCTTATATTATTAACGAGTTCAATGTCCATGTTAGTTTTTGAAGACATGTCCGGGATCAGGGCTAAAAAAGTTCCTCCTAAAAGCACACCGAGAGTCTGAAACACTCAAAGGTCATAAATGTCTGCGTTTGTATTCATATTTTAACTTTCATCTCAATCACTTTACTTTAATTAAACTGGTTAAATGTGGAAAGTGATGACAAAGTTACATTTGATTGTTAAATTGATTAAGTCATTCATTTATACAATGTTTATGTGATGCTGTAAATAAAAAAAACAACTTGTATGACTTCAGTTATTAAACAATTAAAACTAACCAATTATTACTAATGCTAACACTTCTGTTAATACTGATGCTAACTAATGCTAACACTTCTGTTAATACTGATGCTAACTAATGCTAACACTTCTGCTGCTCATGCTGATGCTAGCTAATGCTAACACTTCTGCTGCTCATGCTGTTGCTAACTAATGCTAACACTTCTGCTGCTCATGCCGTTGCAACTAATATAAAACAAGTTTTGAAAAGACTTATTGACATTTGAATGAATCGAATGAAGATGCGAATACATCATTTACTCTGAAGCTCTGATGTGTTTCATACCGAGATGTATTCTGTGATTAGTTACGGTTACACCTGTCTGTGCAAGCTAACCAAAGCTAACTTACCTCACTAGCTAGAAATGTCTGTTACAGTGTTTTATTGGAGTAGTTCACTGAGCAGTTTCACACTAAATAAACTATTTCCACAAAACTATGAAAAACTGGGACTTGAAAAACGATCTTTTAAATGGACATCATGACTGTAATTCATGGCTCAACTCAAACCGGCTCAAAATGATGAGTCTCCCCTCCCGAACTGCTGGGACTTGGACACTTTCACCCTGAACACCGTGCTCACTGTTTTTAGTGTTTTGGTGGTTTTTGACGTTAAAACCACAGCAGCCAAAGTCAGTTTTCCTGTCAATTCTGTTTGAATTAACGTTTAGTTTTAGCTGAATGCAGCCGGCTTTCTGCTGGTGTTACTGTTACTCAGAATGATACTACAACAGTAACTGCTGCTCTTGTACAACAACATACCTCTACAATAATAAAGTAATCGTAGCTTAATAGACTGAAGTGATCTAGCTAACGGTTTGTTATGGAGGAAGAGGCGGGAAGAGGAGGACGTCCCGTTCAGATCAGAGTCGACGTGATGACGTGTCAGTGTACGTGCTGTGGCGCCGGACAGATGCAGTCAGAGGTGAGTGTCCACTGCGGCAGAGCGAGCTGCCCTCAGAGCGAGCTCAGCCGCTGCTTTCCCCTCGTTCAGAGCCCCGTTAATCGGCTTCATTCTCCAAAACAGCTGGGACGGTGCTCCGGTCCTCCAGGGGGCTGTTACCGGCCGAGGACCGGGAGACGAGGGTTGGTTTAGCTGGAGGAGGACCGCTAGTTAGCCGTTAGCTGTTAGCTCCCCTGCTAACAGCGAGTGAACACAGCAGCATCGTTACTGCAGTTTAATGTGACAATACTTCAAGTTTTCAGTTCGTACGTGTACTCGAGTACTTCAGTAGAGTTCAGTCTGCAGTTATTTGTACATGTACTGCAGTTTAATGCACTTTCCGTCAGTTTACAGGTTATTAAACCGTCTCAGTGGAGAGGAAAGTATCTGCAGTCAGTATGCAGATACTTCACTTTGTTATACAGCTGCTGGTCAACATAACCCACTGATACTAAACTAACTTACCAGATGGTATCTGGGTTCTTCAAAGGAATTCGGTAACACTGATGATTAGTATAAGGTCATTATATTGTTAATACTATATTTTACTTCATTTTATTCATTTGACAGCTGGACTTATTTTATTGTTTTAATGCCGAACATTATTATGCAGTTAAAACGCTGTAACGACCAAAAAGCGGTGACAGTGTGCCTGTTTGTAATCTATATAATGTTTCTCAGTAGATTGAATAGAGTATGAACTGTATTATGATTTAAGTTAATTTTTAAATAAAAATGAGATTTCAGACCACTCAGTGCATGGAGCTGATGTGGGAAATGTGTTGTTCTGTAAAGTAACTCCAGCTGTCCGATGCTTTATAAAGGTAACCTACAGTACCAGAGTACATGTCCTGACAGAGAGGACTTTATTATTTGTAAAGGCTCATTTCTAGTGTAAGAGAAAAAAAATCAGAGGAGTTACAGAGAAGAACCTGGAGGAAAGGCCGTAAATATGATCAGGTTTAATAACTGAATGTAAAGGAGAAGTTGTCCAGCGTGAGTTATATAATGAATGTTTGGTTCTGAGGGAAATCCTGCAGACCGTTTACATTCAGATCCAGATTATGACTCATTTCAACTGAAACTTCACATTATGAAGCAGATTTCTAAGATTTCTACAGCTTTGTTTCATAAACTCATAATCACAGCAGTTATGAGTGTTCGATATCACGAATCTTTGAAAATCCTCAAAGCTTAATGTTCTCTGTAGATTTTAGATCCTTTTGGTGCATATTTCAATATATCAAACCAACAGTTTAACTCTCGCTCTCACCGTGTTTCTGCTGATAGTTTTTCCATCATCACAAATAAACTCACTTCATAATAAAATGTATTACTGTGACAATAATACAGGAAATGAATGTGAATAGTTAGTCGTGTGGTGAAGGTTGAGCTGGATCACTTTTATATCTCGTTCTGAATATTTGATCCTTGAAGATTTTACATTTGTAAAACTGGTGCTGAGTTTCAAAAGGAGGTAAAAAAGAAAGATGATTTCACGTGAAGGTGAAGCCGTAATCTAAAGTGTACTGATGACTAATAAAAGGAGATTACATACGTCCGTTTGATTAACGTAGAGAAACAGATGCAATGTGTGTCCGTCACAGTATTCGTGCCTTCCTGAATGGCGGCTGCATGTATTCCTGGATAAAATTACAAATTATTTATTCTGTTACATGTAATTTAATTTATATCCTCGTATATCTGCAACTGTATAGAAATACTGAAAAGCCATTTATATTCTGACAGTGAAGACGGAGTAAAAACAGACGAGTCATTGATGAACCATTCGGGTTCTGTAAACCTGATGGTTGTGAACTTTGTCGGACCGTCATATTCTCTGATGAACCAAACATAATGGATAATTACACGGAGAACTACAGCACAGAGTCACTTCTCACTCCCAGTAATCCTCTAACACCAGATGAAAGCTGCTCATGATTATAGATTTACTGATATTTTGTTCCTGTTGGGCCGAGGAGCCACAATGACACCACAGACTTATTTCATCCGGTCCTGAAATGATCCGCAGCAGCTTTATTTCAGAGAATCCGCGTGTGACTTAATTAGTTAATAACCAGAACACATCGGTACGATGCCTTTGCTCTGTGAGCAGGTTGGCACATTGTTTCCGTCACAGTCTGACGTCGATTTGTTTCTCTGAGTAACTGTAACAGCTTCACATAGAGCCAGAAACTCCATTCATGCTGATTCCTGGTTTTATTCAGGGCTAAAAGTGAAGAACTGGATTTCTAACATGGGAACCAAACAAAGACAGAAGATTCTGTTAAAATGCTCTCAACCAAAGGCCGTTATGTTTGTTTATGTAGCAGAGTTAATGGTGTCGTGTGTCTAATCCAGGTATTAATGCAGAAACCCTCCCACAGTAACATCCGTCTTTGATCCAAAAACTCAATATACGTTCAATTTATGCTTCAGTTTTCTGAGAAACGGGACGTCGGTTTGATGCTCTGAAAGGAACGCTCCTTTGTTTTTATAACCTGCCTCACTGCTCAGAACCACACAGAACATGGACCAAACTAATAAACATATAACTGTTAGATCATATTAGATATTAGAGTTCATCAGCCAGTGGAAACTGTAAAAAATACTATAAGTATGATAAATATGAGATAACATTAGATATTAGAGTTGATCAGCCCGTGAAATACAAACTAATAAACATAATAAATATCAGATAATATTAGATAATATTAGGTATGAGAGCCGATGGTTGAGCTGGATGAGGTCACCGCCGCCCACAGCATTGCGCCGTCATCAGACATGAAGAAGCAGAAAAACATTTCCAGCCTGAGTTTCCAGGCGGTGAGTCAGCCGTGTTCAGCTGTTGGCCCCTGGCGGCGGCGGCGGCGGCGGGGGATCCCCTGCGGGGGAAACACGACATTAACCCTTGGTGTTCCATGTTTGAAGCAGTGGGCGAGGAAAGGTGTCTAGGTGAGATGAGTCTGCAGCTGGAATCCCCCGCCGCGCTTCACAGGGACGTAAAGGTGGAACGATCCATTTCACATTTACTAACAAACGGCTCGCTGCTTCCAGCTCGCTCTGTAAAGGAGTGTTTCTGTTTCCACTCCTTTCCTCCTTTCATTCCTCCGTGTGAGCACTTTACCGCTCTGACTCTTCAGCTTTCTCTGCGTCATTCTGCTCATGGACTTTTATTTTCGGCTTTAGATTTTCTCTCTTTTTCCCCGACTTTTTTCATAGTTTGTCAACTTAATTTATTGACTCTTAATCATTCCGACTCTGTGTTGAAGGAAAAGGCCAAAATTTCCCCCAAATCACAGGTGTGAGTCCCGTCAGGGGGCAAACGTGTGTGTCAGTGTCTGTAAATGTCTCCCCGAGTCTCTGAGGGAAAAGTTGTAGCTGCTGTTTGTGGTGAGGAGCTGTTTGTCAGGCCGGGTTCGACCCCGGACCGCTCGTCTTTGTAAAGGTCGCAGAGAATCAAACCATCTCCTCCACACGTCCACACGCTCATTATTCTCATTATTCACATTATTTTGGCAGCATTCAGGGAATAGATTGGGCCGTTTGAGCACAATGGGCGACATTATGCGTCTGTTTCCAATCAGATTGTATTTTTGACACATTTGCACATTGAACCTGTGCTGCGTGGTATCTGCCCTGCAGCACAGCTCATTTCCTCCTCCTGATATGAGTGGCATTAGCAGATATTGACTGATTGAGCAGTCTGTGGGCGCCGCTGAGTGCTGCAGCTGCATTAGCTCCCATTGTGGGCAGCTAAATGGAGACGGACTGGAAATCACTGGGAGGGAATTCAGTGGAAGGACAGAAAGATGTCCACTTCCTCCTGCTCATAATGGGCCGACTATCAGGACACGAGCTGCATACATTCAGATTTCTGTGGTTTGTGTCTGCAGAGTTAACTCTGCCACAATACTTCCATTTACAGGCTGAAGACGGATCAGCTCGGCTCTTTATGTCCTGCATTCATATTGTAAATCCTGCACACAAAGGACACATTACTGCAGGACCCCCTGAGGGTCCCGGGCCTCAGGTTGGGAACCGCCGGTTTATCACATTCAGACTGCCGCCTGTAAATATTTACTTCTGTTCAACAGTTTGAAACCCAAACAGTAACAATAATAGTAGATATTGAAAACAATATTTGCTTATCCTAAATGTTTCTGATCAGTTTCCTGTTGAAGTAATTATAATATAATATAATGAGACTGACTCTGAAACCTCTTTTTCTTACAGTTGGTTTGTTTTCTAAAAATAAAATAAAAAGTACATATTGTTCTGTAGCAGAGAGGTTTGAGTTAAACATCTCCGGTTTAGTTTCTGTGGCACAACAACAGGATGCTGCCAGACTGAAGAACTGATCAGATAAATACTGTTTATTCTGTATACGTCTGTTTATGAAACTGTCATTCTGTCTTTGTTTTACACACTAATGTTCGTCCATACAAAGAGTTCATCTGTCATGTGTCTGATCCCCTGAATCTGTCCCGCTGTCAGGGCTCGCCGCCCCGCGTCCTGCTGGTCGAGGCGTTCTACGGCGGCTCGCACCAACAGCTGATCGACCTGCTGCAGCAGAACATCCACGGCTGCTGCGTCTGCACGCTGCCCGCCAAGAAATGGCACTGGAGGGCGAGAACGGCGGCGCTGTACTTCAGCCAGACCATCCCCACCTGTCCATCATACAGGTGAGCCCACCCCCTCCTGTCCATCATACAGGTGAGCCCACCCCCTCCTGTCCATCATACAGGTGAGCCCACCCCCACCTGTCCATCATACAGGTGAGCCCACCCCCTCTGGAGCAGGTGAAGCCTGCCCGGAGGCTCTGCGGTGGATGTGATGTCTCATGGACGTCCTCAGAAATGTCTTTACATTTTTCATTTTTGGAGGTCAAAGGTCGAGGTCACTGTGCTGTGAGCTCGTGTCCGTCCCATTCTTAGGACGGATGTCTCGGGAACACCTGGGCAGGTGTCAGACCTGACAGGATGGCAGAATAACATCAGGATTTTCTGTGAGGAATACTTTAAAACTAAACCGGCCATAAGCTGTGAGGCCTCTGTCACCTGTCGGGGCGTCTGCACCAGGTGGGCAGAGAAACACCAGGGGAGCCTGTGAGGGAGTTCGTGTCAGATCAAAACTAGTTGAAATAATCCCCCACCTCGGATCAAACCACGCAGCGTGTCCTCTTTCACACTGACTCATTGTGTTTTAAAAACATGATTATCTGTTTCACTGCGCTGCCCTTTAATTTCCTCCGCAGCTCAAACTCC
>CAFUXE010001204.1:13120-172240 GCA_903364295.1 Serranus cabrilla | reverse complement strand
TGTTTCTCCCACATGTGGTTAAAATAACCCGATCCGGTGAAACACTAACCTCTGCGTGTGTGCAGGTGAGGAGGCCGTCCCAGCTAAGAAAACCAAAACCGTGATTTCAACCGCTCAGATTTCAAAGAGCCGTCAGACCCGAGTGGAGAAGGTACGAACTGTCAGACACGTCTGATCAGACGAACATTAGACGTAAACATGTTGTGTTAAAGTCGAGCTGCTGTCCGTCCTCAGAGAGTGGAGGCCAGTTTCCAGGCCACCGCCATGATGGAGATGCAGGTGGAGGGCGCCGCGCTGACGCAGCAGCTCGCCCACAAGACTCCGCCCAGAGTTCCTCCCAAACCCATGTCCAAGTCCCCGACGCAGGCCTCGCTGGTCGCCAAGGTGGCCGCAGGACGCCAACAGTCGCCGTCCCCCGTGAGACACGTGAAGGCGCCCACGCCCACGCCCGTCAGGTGGGTGGAGCTTGTCGCTGTCCGTGTGGTTATTTCATGGTGACAGATGTGTTGATGTGTTTGTGAGCGGCGGTACCTCCCTCCCCGTCTCCAGGCCCGCCTCTCCCACTTCAAGACTCTCCGTCTCCCCCATCAGGCCGGTCAAGTCCCCCATCACCGCCCGCAGGCAGCTGGTCGCCGGCGCCGACGTCCTGCCGCCATGGAAGCAGGGAGACTACGCCGAGGCCAGCTACACCAGCATGACCAGCATGACCAGTATGACCAGTATGAGCAGCATGAGCAGCGCCAGCATCCAGATGGGCCAGGAGCAGCGCTGGGAGCAGCAGGTCACTGGAGTCAGAGAGGTGAGGGGTCAGGGGTCAGGGGTCAACACCGCCACCTGGTGGCCAACGGCTCCCAGGAGCAATCTGAGAAACCTGCAGCAGCTTCATCACACGGATCAAATTACTGATTTAACATTTAAAATCTGAACCCACAGAAACAAAACAACATTTAGGAACTTCAGCAGCTCTGAAACACCTTTCAGCTCTCTGCTGATCTGACTACATTCAATTTAAACAGATGTAGGCTGAAGGGACGGAGCTCTGCTGGTTACATGACGTAGATATTTACTGACTTTAAATCAGTGTCACACACACAAACAAACAATCTGCATGTAAAAAGGTCAAAGCTGCTGAATCCTGGATGTTCATGTTCATGAGAACAGCTCCTGAACGAAACATAATGAAACACTTGTATTCACTCTTTCTGTTTAATGTCTCTCCTTAATCAGTCTGTGTGTTGGTGTCCCGTCTCACTGGTTTAAATGTGACTAAACATGAAAACATTCAGCCGGATCAGAGGACACGTTCACTGTTTACAACCCTGATTTGTGTTGGCAGTAGTTTATGACAACATGTTAATGAATGGAAAGATGATTTAAAACCAACAGGGTGAGTAAAGTTTGGGTTGAATCTGAGAAGGTTTGTTTCAGTGATGGTTTGAGTCACTTTGTTCCTCTGGACTCGGACAGTTTTGGCCCCTAACAGTCGTGTGATGTGGTTATCAGCCTCACTCTGTTCAGACGGAGGCCGAAGCTTCAGGAGCGACTCTGAGCAGCGAGAGACGAGCCGGCGTGACGTGTAACATCCGTCCTCGGGACTCCGAGTCTGTCGGTCAGAGACGTTCGAGTGAAACGTTTGGCGGCAGAGACTCGATGTCGGCTGAAAGCTGTCGGACTCCAACAGACGATGAGACGAGTTTCAGTCCGTCTGCTCAGATCTCTCCTCCGTCTTCAGCCACAAAGACTCATCACATGTTTCAGACGGAGAGCAGCTGGTCCCAGAGCAGCACGCGTCACGGCCGCCCGTCATCTGTTTGGACACTTTCTCCGCCTTTTTCCAGTTTGGTGCCACGTCTTTCTTGCACCTTTGGCACTTTTACTTCTTTTTTATAAGCTGACTTCATTGTTGTATTTCTTGCACGTGTCTTTTTTCTCGCTCCGACCGTCACATACGGACGTTTTTAACTTCAGAATCAGCTGTGAACATGTTACAGAAATCTACACTCAGGGTTTCCAGTAACAATCTCACACATCCGGAAATGACGCCAAAGGCTCCAAACGTCCATTTGTGACGAGCTGGTTGTTGTGGTCAACAGATGCGTCTCAAGTTTAAATGAGTCCATTAACGCGCTCGCTGTCCCGTCCAACAGGGTTATTTAACCTTTGGACTCCAAAACTTTCAATCATCAGGAAATGTTTACATGCAGACATGGAAACTAACAGAGATTCTGCTGCTTCAGTGTCTCACAGAGGCAGGAAGGCGTCACAGGGGAAAAGGGTGATAAACATGAATTTCATTTAATTTAATTCTATTTCAGCTGAATCATTTCCTCCCTGTCATGTATCTCTGAGGGATCCGGCTGTGATGCGGCGCTAACAGAGTGAGGCTAAAGCTAACAGACACAAAGTCAGCTGCTGATCAATGAACCAGACAGATAAAATACGTTTCTTTTTATGAATTTAAGTTTCTAATTGGTAAAACTTACTGAGGATAAACCCAGATTGCCCCCCGCCCGCCGCCTGCCTCTGTCCTGCCATGGATGTCCTGAGATCTATGTGCTGGTTGTGTCTCCAGGCTGAGGGCGGGAAACGAGCCGGGGCGGTGGCCACGGTGATGGCGGCCGTTGACCTCGCTCGCGTCCGTCAGCCTGTGCATGTGGAGGGCGTTCAAGACGAAGAGGAAGAAACGAGAGCGCAGGCTGGACAAACGCTTATCACGGCTCAGGAGTTCACGCCTGAACCGGCGCCGCCGCCGCCGCCGCCGCCGCAGGTCAGCCGGCGCAAACTAAAACAACTACATGACCAAGAGATTTGACCAAATCAGCACATTAACCACAGGACTGTTTTTTATTAAAAGTGTTTCCAGGTTTAACGATGAGTTAAGAAAGAACAGCAACACTAACAGTTACTGATGATCCATTCAGGTTTTTGTAACGTTTATTTGGTTTTATGTCATGAAAAATGGTAACTGAAGATAAAAAACAATAACAGGTGTCCTTGACGATAACAGACTCACATAAAATAAAATGAATTATCATAATATAACTGACATTTCTTCTTCTAGTGCTTTAGATCATCTAAAAAGACAAATCTCTTGATAACATGTCATTGTTTGCAGCACTTCTCAACATTTACATTTCTATAAATATCCTCTGAGGTTGTAACGCTCCTGTGAACTCTGTTGGTCGTCCAGATTCAGAGAGCCACAGAAACCTGCTCCCACGGGGACCCCGCCCCGTCCCCAGGGCCACAGTTCACAGTTTCTAAAGTTTCTGTCCCAAAACACGAGGCTAGCTCCGAGGTAAGAGCGGCAGAGAAGTAACCTGCGTGAGAGTGAGACAATAATCCACCTTTAATTCACCTTCGCTAAACCCGACTTCCTGCTGTAACCCGGCGATCTTTGTTCTGACAACAAGTCTTTCAGTTTCTGCTGAACTGGCAGATTTTATCACCTGTAGCTAGCTAGCCAGTTAGCTAATGCTAACTCCTCAGTTGGTTATTAACTGAACATCCAGATACTTTTTCAATATTTCACAATCAACAATTTTATACAAGAACACTAAAACAGGTTGTAAATAACTGAAAAAAGTGTTTAGAAAATACAACCCCGATTCCAAATATGTTTTGTTTTGTAATCTGCTAATCTTTTGTGACATATTCAATTAAAACCTATAAAAGGAAAATATAGTTAATGTTCAAACTTTTAAATGTATTTATGTAACTTTTAGGGGAATCAGAGCTGTAGAGCTAGCTTGTTTTGGTGGTTCAGTTTAGTATTATAACTGAACGTAAATTTAGCTTAGCAGCCTAATATTTGTTTGGGAAGGGTAAATTCTGAACTCTGAATAATCCAGTTCAATACTTATATGCTAATGCCAAGTTACTATCATAGCTAGTTAGTTAGCTAGCACTTAGCTAGCAGTTAGCAGCTAATGTCCAAACAAACGGTTATTTGGTTATTGCTGCTTGCCTGAAATGAAAACTTGTTGTGTAGAAGTGAACAAAATGAATCCTTTGACTTGATTTTCTTCACCTCTTTTAATAAATAAACACTCCAGAACCCCGTTATTAATCTGGCTTTATTTAAAGTCCCCTAATTTCTCCCTGTGGCAGCTTTAATCAAACTAACGTCCCGTAGCTGTGCTGTGGTTTAACACAAACTCTCTTCACACACGGACACGTTTCATTGATGATGCTGTGCCTGTTCCTCCTCTTGGGTCGGTCAGGTCTCCATCGCCGGCTCGGCGATCGCCGCTCTGCAGAAAGAGTTTTCTTCCTCCTACGGCGCAACTCGAAAGATCATCAAGCCCGTCAAGTCACCCAGTCCCGCCCGCACGATGGCGGAGACCAGAATGACACTGGAGTCCGTCCCATCGCCGTTCAAAGACTTCACTGAGAAATATCACGTGGGCACTGAGTTACAGAAGGGGGTGGTGGTCTCGGGGGGAGTTTATGAGGACTGGGGAGCCCAGGTTTGTAATCTCATGTAGTGGACTGGATCTGAACAGGACAAGAAAACCTGATGAGTTACTGAAGGTCAGAAAGTCCAAACCGGCACCAAGGAACCTTTGCTTTTGTTTGTCCAAGTCTTCAACATCTGCTCTCCAGAATATAATGAAGATACCTGTGTATGTTCATGATCCCCAAATAATGATTCTTCATATTTTCAATTACCCTTTTGACCTTTGCTCTAAGTGCCTTTTCCCCAGAGCTTGAATCCTTCGGGTTCAATCCCAGCACATCCTAAACAAAACTAATTCGGCCAAAGAACTGCTAAATTACATCATGTTGTGTTTGTGGGAAAGAACATTGCAACCATTCGGAGCTTCTTCTTGACCTTTCGTCTGTTTTGTAGGAGTCAGGTTTTCTTGATTTTGTGTGAAAATCCAGGTTATAACATCCTTCTAACCAAGACTTTGAAATGCTCATCATGCTTTTGACAACCTCATTCTCACGTCTTCAGCCCATCCAGCCTCCATCTCTCTGTGCTGTTCATCATTTCTCTGTATGTTCGACGTCCACAGCCAGTTCAAAGTCCTGTCCAGTTCTTTGTTGTGTCCCTGTGTTGGATTTAGAAGTTGGTGCAGTTTTGTGTTAAATCGTAGAGCGCTAACACGTCTGTGACTGTCCGGCAGGTGGTGGAGGCAGCAGCCGTGCCGTCTGCAGCCGGCGCTGTGATGCCGGCCACGCTGGTGTCGGTAAGACAACTCGTCCTCAGAGCAACTGAATCTAATCACGCCTCTGTGGGAATATGTCATTTAAAAGTGTGTTTTGTCTGCAGGGCTTGAAGAACACAAATGTGACGGAGGGCGAGTCGGTGACCCTGGAGTGCCAGATCAGCGGTCAGCCCACGCCCGTCATCATGTGGTTCAGGGAGGACTACAAGATCGAGAGCTCCATCGATTTCCAGATCAGCTACAAGAACGGAGTCGCCCAGCTGGTGATCCGCGAGGCGTTCGCCGAAGACAGCGGACGCTTCACCTGCACCGCCACAAACGAGGCGGGAACCGCCAGCACCTCCTGCTACCTGCTCGTCCAGGGTCAGTACAGACAGGAGGACATCATATCATATCAGAATGTCCTTTTGAATAAGCGATCCTTGTGGGGACTCTGCTGTCTGTCCTCCTCCTGCTGCTGCATCTGGAGTCTCTCCAGTCCGACACGCTGCCTGCTGCTTCAGACTAACTGTGTTCTTCTCCTTCAGTGTCCGAGGACATCGAGAGCAGAGAGGAGGTCGCTGTCGCCACTGAACATGTTGAAACTGCTGAAAAACTGTGAGTCCATCGACTTCTTTAAAGTCTGCATGTGGCCACCTTTACCCAGCAGTCCTGCATCAATCAACATCTCTCTGGAAACAAACTTTTCCCCATGTTTGCTTTACAATCTCACTTTCATATCAAACTGCCATGTTGTCCAGTGAAATAGCTACTTGTAGCTGAAAGTACGTAAAGCTCTGATCCTGTGGTGCAAAGGAAATGTAGTATTGAAATAGAGAACAGAAGGTTAAAATATGATGCATAGATGTTTACACTGAGTCAAGAGAGAATACTTCAGTTTCTGTATTTTATTCATAAATGACTCCATCCTGCAGATCCTAAAGGGAGATTTGTATTTCAGAGTAACCATTGAAACCAAAGAGGAGACCGTGGTGGCCGAGGCAGAAGCCGCCGCTGCTGCCGCTCCCTTCTTCATCAGGAAGCCCACCGTCCAGAAGCTGGTGGAAGGAGGAAGTGTGGTGTTTGACTGCCAGGTCGGGGGAAGCCCCAAACCTCACATCATCTGGAAGAAGGGCGGCGTCCCGCTCACCACCGGATACAGGTGGGGCATGTCTGCAGGGTGTTTATTCCCAAAGATTTCTTCAATTTGTTAACGACATCATGATTAATGTTTTTGCTCCTGATTTGAGTCATTTAATAGGATTATCTGCCAAAACCAAGTCTGGATCCAATACTTCTATTTTCCTAAATAATGCAGCTTCACAGTGCACACTTGTTAAAAAGTAAAGTAATAGTCCTGCCAACTAGATGGCTCCTGTGAACAGTGAGTTCACACTGCAGCCATTGCTGAACAGCCTTTAACATGTCTCTCACCCTCCACTGTCCATCAGATACAAAGTTGCCTACAAGAAGGAGACTGGAGAATGCAAACTGGAGATCTCCATGACCTTCGCCGATGACGCCGGAGAATACTCCGTATTTATCAAGAACCAGCTCGGAGAAGTTTCTGCCTCCGCCAGTCTGCTGGAGGAAGGTACGAAACGTCTGCATCACTAACATCTACTCTGGATGAGACTGGATGAGAGTCAGTGTCAGTATGTATTCCTAACTTTAAATGATTTATTCTGCTAACAGAGGAATATGAAGCCTACATGAAGACACAAGAAGCAACCTTTAAGACTGAAGTGACAGCGATGGTGCAGGAGCCCAGAGTTGGAGACGTTCCTCCTGTTGTTGTTACAACAATGGAGCAGATGACCACAACCATCATCTCCGGACAGGTAGGAGCCTCAGCAGCCATCGGAGGGTCTCCGGTTAGAACATCAGGGGAACTTGGACTATGACCTCGTTATGTTGGCACCATGTCACTTAGAGTTAGCAGATGTAAAGAGGAATAGGCACAATGTTTACTGTTTATGTTTATTTATAGGTTTTTCTATTCGTAAACCAGCTTATTGGGTTTGTTGTCAACCACCATCAAACAGTTACTGGATGATTATTGATTGACAGTTGAAACAGTTAAATAACTCCTACTGACCTGTTTACATTTCTAACGTCTCGTCTGCAGGAGTTTCATCTTTCTGCCCTCGAGCTGAGGATCATCCAGGAGATCGAACTCCGCATCATGAAGATTACCTACAGAGAGATTGTGACAGAGGACGGAGAGCTGGTGGTGACTGCTGACCCGGCCGAGGCCGTGCAGCCGTCCTTCAGCACTCCCGTCAAAAACTACAGGATCATGGATGGAATGGGCGCCACGTTCCACTGCAAGATGGCTGGACTGCCGCTCCCCAAGGTGCTGAGCTTACAGGAAATCAAACAGGGAAACTAAAAAAGCTTCATGTCCAAAGTGGTCTTACAAAGACGTTTTTCCTCCCATCAGATTGCCTGGTACAAAGACGGGCAGCGCATCAAGGCTGGAGACCGCTACCAGATGGAGGTTCTTCAGGACGGCCGAGCCAGCCTGCGCGTGCCCGTGGTGACTCCGGAGGACGAGGGCGTGTACACCGCCTTCGCCTGCAACATGAAGGGAAACTCTGTCAGCTCTGGGAAGCTCTACGTGGAGCCGCGAGCCGGCACGCCTCAGAGATACACACCGCAGCCGGCGGTGCAGAGGATCAGGTGAGCTCTCACCCACAGGATAGAGACTTCTGTAGAGCAGAACTGTGGCTTCAACAACTTCTGCTTCCTCATCAGGTCCCAGTCTCCTCGTTCTCTGAGCCGATCCCCTGGACGTTCTCCCAGCCGGTCGCCCGGACGCTCTCCGGCTCGCCGCCTGGATGAGACGGACGAGGCGCAGCTGGAGAGACTCTACAAACCCGTGTTTGTCATGAAGCCTTCCTCATGTAAATGCTCAGAGGGACAAACTGCCAGATTCGACCTGAAGGTCGTCGGCAGGCCGATGCCCGACACATACTGGTTCCATAACGGTGAGTGACAAATGGGAAACAACCACAGAATGATCATTGAATTCTCAAAGAAACTCTCCACAGAAGTAACTGAGAGCCACATTCAACAGCATCAAAACTGTATCAAATTATCTTTTTACAAACTCACAGATTTTGTAGTTTCATCCAAATCTTTTCCCGACTGCATGCACGTTTTCTTCAAGAATTCAAGGTTACACTGGTGATGTACAAACAGAGGGAATATTCCTGTTATTCCTTCATGAAGAAAATTGACAATAACCAAAACCTCTACTATCCTCAGGACAACAAGTGGTTAGCGACTACACCCACAAGATCGTGGTGAAAGAGGACGGGACCCAGTCCCTGATCATCGTCCCGGCGCTGCCGCAGGACTCCGGGGAGTGGACCGTGGTCGCTCAGAACAGAGCTGGACGCTCGTCCATGTCCGTCACGCTCACTGTGGATGGTAAGACTTCAGCTCTCCTGACACAGCCTGGGATAAAAATCCACCTGATCCTGGTATCTAGACTGATCCTTTAATATTTTTTCCTGTAGATGAAACAAACACGACTTTATCAGACTGCTGCAGTGTGTAAACATGAATTTATGAATAATGCATCATGTTAATTTCTTCTACAACTAACAGAAAAGGTTCTCTGAGAATCTTTAATATCCAAACAAAATTGGTTCTGTAGTACAAAATCCCTGATTGAAAAGATATTTAATGGGATCTAATCAGAAGTTGAATTGTTTGGGACCTTGTGAATCAGAATCACTTGGATTTGTTTTAGGAAACCAGCCGAGTTGGACAAGATACTGATGAACATTTATTGACTTTAAGGTTTCAATTTCTTTTCTTTGTCTTCCAGCTAAGGAAACACTGGTGCGCCCCCAGTTCACGGAGAAGCTGAGGAACATCAGCGTTAAACAGGGCACCTTGGTGGAACTGGCTGTTAAAGCCATGGGAAACCCTCTGCCTGACATCGTCTGGCTGAAGAACAGCGACATTATCACACCACACAAGCACCCACACATCAGGTGATTATTTATCATTTATTAGTTATAAAGGGACTCTCTCTTCTTTACAACGACGGCCAGAAAAGTGAGCCAGCTGCTGATTCATCCAATTAATTTGATGATTTTATTTTGATGACCCAAAAACTGACTAGTACTGGATCCAAAGTATTCATCAAAGCAAGTGTAAGTTTCTGTTGTAGTAGAAACCAAAATGTTGAAGGTTTTCTGACCTGACATCCATCTTACAGAGTCGAAGGAACCAGAGGAGAGGCCAAATTCCAGATTCCCTCTGCAGCTGGCTCAGACAGCGCCTGGTACACTGCTACAGCCATCAACAAGGCCGGCAGGGACACCACTCGCTGCAGAGTCAATGTTGAGGTGGACTATGTTGAACCTGAACCCGAGAGAAAGCTTGTTATCCCCAAAGGAACCTACAAGGCCAAGGAGATCGCAGCTCCGGAGGTGGAGCCGCTTCACATGCGGTACGGCCAGGAGCAGTGGGAGGAGGGCGACCTTTACGACAAAGAGAAGCAGCAGAAACCGCAGTTTAAGAAGAAGCTGACCTCTGTGCGCATGAAGCGCTTTGGTCCAGCTCACTTTGAGTGCAGACTGACCCCCATCGGTGACCCCACCATGATGGTGGAGTGGCTGCATGATGGCAAACCCCTGGAGGCTGCTAACAGGCTGCGCATGGTCAATGAATTCGGCTACTGCAGTCTTGATTATGAAGTTGCCTATGCCAGAGACAGCGGCGTCATCACCTGCAGAGCCACAAACAAGTTTGGATCCGACCAGAACTCGGCCACCCTGGTGGTGAAGGATGAGAAGGGCCTTGTTGAAGAAACACAGCTTCCTGAAGGCAGGAAGGGAGTGCCAAGAATGGACGAGATCGAGCGCATGGCTCATGAGGGAGGACCTTACGGAGTCACCGCTGAAGAAGAAACTGAGAAAATGAAGCCTGAGATCGTTCTTGTTCCTGAACCAGCCACTGTTATGGAGGGAGACATTGCCCGATTCCGCTGCAGAGTCACCGGCTATCCAGCACCCAAGGTTAACTGGTACCTCAACGGACAACTCATCCGCAAAAGCAAGAGATACAGACTCCGTTATGATGGTATTTACTACTTGGAGATCACGGAAATCAAATCCTATGACTCAGGAGAAGTCAAAGTGATCGCAGACAACATCCTGGGCTCAGCAGAGCACACCGTGAAGCTCGAGATCCAACAGAAAGAGGACTTCAGAACTCACCTGCGCCGTGCCCCCGAGGGGAAGGCAGCCGAGGCTGCAGCTGAACCTGGAAAGATCCAATTTGAGGTGGTGAAGGCTGAGACACCTGCAGAGGACTCTCAGCTTAAGGAGGTGGTCACACTGAAGAAGGCCCAGAGAATTGTCCGCGAGAAAGCCACGGAGGAGTCCGAGGAGCTGCGGGGCAAGTTCAAGCGCAGGACAGAGGAAGGATACTACGAGTCCATCACCGCCGTGGAGCTCAAGTCCCGAAAGAGGGACGACTCCTACGAGGATCTGCTGAAGAAAACGAAGGAGGAGCTGCTTCACCACGCAAAGCAGAAGGAGGAGGCAGAGAAGAAGAAAGAGGAGGAGCGCCGCAAGCTCACAGCCAAAGCTGTGAAACCAGCGAGGGTGAAGCTCTCCGCCAGCATGGAAGCTCCCAAGATCCTGGAGCGCATCACCAGCCAGACGGTCGCTCAGGGCGACGAGGTCAAGTTCAGAGTCAGAGTCATCGGCAGACCAGAACCTGAGTGCCAGTGGTTCAAGAACGGTGTTCAGCTGGAGAAGTCGGACCGCATTTCCTGGTTCTGGCCTGAGGATCACGTGTGTGAGCTGGTGATCAGGAACGTCACAGCCGAGGACTCTGCCAGCATCATGGTCAAAGCTTCCAGCAAGGCGGGAGAGACGTCCAGCCACGCCTTCCTGCTGGTGCAAGGTGACACAGCTCTGCACTTCCTACACTCTACTGAATATTCTGTAATATTCATTTTTTTGTTAATGAAAATATTTTTTTTGATTAGTAACAAAGCATTTGTTGTTCTTTTTTGCAGCCAAGCAAGTCATCACCTTCACACAGAAGCTGGATGACATCAACGCCAAAGAGAAGGACACCATGGCGACCTTCGAGTGTGAAACCAACGAGCCTTTCGTTAAGGTCAAATGGCTGAAGAACAACATGGAGATCTTCTCCGGAGACAAATACAGAATGCACTCAGACAGAAAGGTCCACTTCCTGTCAGTGCTTGTGATTGGCATGAAAGATGACGCAGATTTCACCTGCATGGTTATCGACGAGGACGTCAGGACGACGGCCCACCTCAATGTCGAAGGTGAGCCGTCACACGGGTGGCTGTTAGAGTCGGATCGAGTCCTTTACAGGCTAAACCAGCTGGCATTTGTTATTAACACACAGTCATGCAGGAAATGAAATGTAGTTTAACCAAGTGCACGGTTACCTTAATGTCCCGACTGTATGTTGTCATGAACAGGAGCCCCGCTGGAGATCCAGAAGCAGCTGGAGAGCACCGAGGTCCCTGAGACGTATTCTGGGGAGTTCGAGTGTGTCGTTTCCCGTGAGGACGCTGAAGGCAGCTGGTTCTTTGGAGAAAAGATGCTCTCTCCCAGCAGTAAATACGTCTTAACCTCCCGCCGTGGAAGACACACCCTGTCTGTCAAAGACGTGAAGAAGGAGGACCAGGGGAAGTACACCTTCAGGGTGGGCGAGTTCAAGTCCAGCGCCTCACTGAAGATGAAATGTGAGTCATGAAAGCTGCAGCTTTGAGCTTAAAGTCTGTCAATCCATCCAAAGAAAACTACTCAGATCTCCAACAAGCTTTCTGACTTTTAATGTGGTTTGTGACCCTCAGGTCAAAACTTCCACTTATTCAAATCTTAATCAAAACAAATATTGAAATTGTTTTTGCTCCCCAGAGAATTTCATGTCCTTTTTGTAGATGGACTCCATCAACATATTCTTAAAGCTGTAAAAACAGACAAAGCCTCCTATTGTTGTTTGTTCCTGATGTACCTGAATCCTAATATGTTGTTGGAAAAGCACAACAAATGTTATCCTGGGAATCATTAACACATCTGTGCCAGTGAAATGTAGAGTATGAGGATGTGGAAATATACTTTAGAGCTACTGAAAATCAGGATTTAATAAGTGATAATAACAGTGAAGCTCCTGGTGATTCTCATCCTAAAGTAAACAGTCGGACTGTCAGTCTTGTTGAATCCGGGATCTCACATGTCTGTTGTGTTTCAGTGCGTCCGGTGACGCTGATGCAGCCTCTGACCGACCTGACCGTCTGTGAGGGCGACATCGCTCAGCTGGAGGTCAAGTTCTCTCAGGAGAACGTTGAAGGAAACTGGATGAAGGGCGGGCAGCCGGTCAAGGCCTCAAACCGCGTGCACATTGTGATCGACAAACAGGTCCACAAACTGCTGATCGAAGACACCAGCAAGGACGACTTCGGGACGTACTCCTTCGAGGTTCCAGCTCAGGGAATCACAACCAGCGCAAAGCTGGTGATTCAGAGTAAGACGCCCAAAACATCCTGTTAAAGATTTTATCCCTCCCAAAGAAAATGTTTGTAAAGTTTGTATCTTGCGTCGCAGCTATCGGCATCTTGATCCCACTGAAGGACATGAGCGCCGTGGAGGGCACCAAAGCCGTCCTGGAGGCCAAGATCTCGGCTCAGGACGTCAGCTCCGTTAAATGGTTCCACAACGACAAGCTGCTGACGGCCAGCGAGCGCGTCCAGATGGTGGCGAAGGGAGCCAAGCAGCGGCTGGTGTTCAACAGGACCTACGCCTCCGACGAGGGCCAGTACAAACTGGTGGTCGGCCGCGCCGACACCAGCTGCAGATTCTCTGTCCAGAGTAAGTTTTACTTTGAGTTTTCAGTTAAATGAGCAAGTGAACACAGTGCCATTAGTTTTAGGTTTATTGAGGACATTTAGGAAATTATAAACACAAACTCATTCCTGCCCCGACGTCAAAACAGGTTTTCTTAAATAAACATATAAAAACATATGAAAGCAGACAGAAGAGATTTGTTCAGATTGATGCCACATTTAAAGGAAATGATCAGGTAACACTTGAGAATTCATTATGAAATCAAACAGAATTGATTGAAAACACTGTAAATAAATATGTTTTGTTGCAAGTGAAATGAATTTATGATTGAAATATGGATCAAAAGTTATTATATCAAATCAAATTTTAAAAAATGGATCTACTCTTAATAAAACAGATTTTGTTTGCAGTGACACAAAATGAAGTCCAGGATTAAAAAGCTCTGCTGCAGTAACAGCTCCATCTGCTGGACACTGTGATAAACACAGTTCCTGTGAAACTGTCAGTCGGCCTCATGCAACATTTTGTTCTCTCACTGAAGAATGAATTCTGACTTCAATACTGAGTTATAGTTATACAGGATTATGAAGAAATATACAATAAATATAGTGAAAAACTGGTGAATCCTTGAGCTGAACTGAATCACTTTTACAAGAACAAATCTGATTGTACGAGTGTTTGATGATCTCTTCTGTTATGGTTCTGAATGTAAAAGACGTTGATCATCATCTCTGTCCTCCCGTCTCTCAGCCGTCCAGATCGTGAAGCCGATAAAGGACACGCAGTGCTCCGAGTCGGAGAACGTCACGTTTGAAGTCGAAGTTTCTCACGCCGGCATCGACGCCTTCTGGACCTTCAAGAGGCAGCCGATCAAAGCCGGCGGCAAATACAAGATGGAGTCCAAGAACAAGCGCCACACGCTGACCGTCATGAACGCCATGAAGGATGAAGAGGGCGAGTACATGTTCGCCGCCGGCGAGAAGATGTGCAGCGCTTTGCTCACCGTCTCAGGTAGGACGGCCGATTAGTTCTGATTGTTATCTTAGAGTTTGTTTCAGGTGTAATATGCAGGATTGTGTTGTGCTGACATGACTGGAACCGTCTCCTGCCACCAGGCGGCGCTATCAAGAAGCCTCTGCATGACTTGGTGGTGGCCGACTCGCAGACCTCCGTGCTGGAGTGTGAAGTCGCCAACCCCTCCGCCGAGGGCAAGTGGCTGAAGGACGGCCACGCCGTGGACTTCAACGAGAACACGATCAGCGAGGTGGACGGCGCCGTCAGACGCCTCGTCATCGTCATCACCAAGACAACCGATGTGGGAGAGTACACCTACCAGGTCGCCACCTCCAAGACCTCCGCCACCCTGAAGGTTGAGGGTACGTCATCATGAAGGACATAAATCAACCGTTATACACATTGAAGGACAGATTCAGTCAGATAGAATTTCCTGTACAGAATTATATGAAATTATGGATGAAGTTATTATAGCTCGATCAACATTTAAGCTTGTGACAGTGAATCTAAGGAAAGAACAATCAGAGTGAAAATGAATCTCCATCTGCAGCGTCTCTGCTGCACCAGACTCCATCCAGAAAACCTTCGTTTTAACACAGACAGACCTGAGAAAGCAGGAAGTCAGACTTTTTACACCTCAGCATCATGTTGAGTTATTTCTGCATCTTTGATCTGTTTGTTCTCATTAAGTCAGAGAAATCTCTTTGTTCTGACGTGTTGGAGCTGCAGCAGTCAGACAGACACAGATTAATAACCAAAATGTTTGTGTGTTTCTTCAAAATTATGAAATGCAAGTTGAGATGTACCTGATTCTACAACCTTGAATCTGCAGCTGTGAAGATCAAGAAGACCCTGAAGAACCTGAACATCGTGGAGACCCAGGATGCCGCCTTCAGCCTGGAGCTGACCCACGAGGACGTGAGAGGAGCGCAGTGGATCAAGAATGGTGTTGAGATCCAGCCAAGCGATAAATTTGAGATAACCATTGAAGGCACAGTCCACACCCTGAGAATCAAGAACTGCACCACACAGGACGAGTCGGTTTACTCTTTCAAACTGGGAAAACTGTCTGCAAACGGCAGGCTGAACGTTGAAAGTAAGAAACAACTGATTTCAACACAATAACTGACAGCAACACAACAAACAATTAAACTGTGAAACTTTCCCCCACAGCCATCAAAATCCTGAAGAAGCCAAAGGACGTGACGTCACTGCTGGGCGCGGCCGCCGTGTTCGAGGTCGGCATCTCCGAGGAAAACGTCCCCGTGAAGTGGCTGTTCAACAAGGTGGAGCTGAAGCAGAGCGAGAACTACAGGATGCTGTCCGAGAAGAAGACGCACAAGCTGGTTGTCCAGGACGTGGACGCCAGCAGAGAGGGCGAGTACACGGCCGTGGTGGGACGCCTGCAGTGCAGCGCGCGCCTCACCGTCGAGTGTAAGTGTTAGCATAGCACGCCACGTTAGCACTCTTTAAAAAGTGCCTGCAATGATCAATTACAACCACACATCTAAATGGAATGAAGAATCCATCCTGAATAGTCACATGATGTTTTTCTCTCTCAGCGCTGCGGGTCACCAAGCCGCTGAAGAGCGTGAAGGTCCCGGAGACGCAGGTCGCCACGTTCGAGTGTGAAGTTTCTCACTTCAACGTGCCGTCCACGTGGCTGAAGGACGGCGTGGAGATCGAGATGAGCGAGAAGTTCAGGATCGTGGTTCAGGGAAAACTGCACCAGCTGAAGATCATGAACACCAGCAGGAACGACTCGGCAGAGTACACCTTCGTCTGCGGGAACGACCGCGTGTCGGCCACGCTCACCGTCAGCCGTAAGATCTTTTAACTACCGTCACAGCGTTAACACACTTTATCTGAAGAGATTCACTGCACTCACCACCTGCTCTGCTGTTTTCCAGCCATCCTCATCAGCACGATGCTGCAGAACCTGAACGCTCAGGAGAAAGACCAGGTCACCTTCGAGGTCAACGTCAACTATGAGGGAATCACATACAAGTGGCTGAAGAACGGCGTGGAGATCCGCTCCACGGACAGATGCCAGGCTCGCTGCAAGCAGCTCACGCACACGCTGAGCATCAGGAACGTTCACTTCGGAGACAGCGCGGAGTACACCTTCATGGCCGGCTCCGCATCCACCACAGCTAAGCTCTACGTCGAGGGTAAGACTTTGGCTCCACCAGCACCTGATTAAAATACCTGCTGCTGCTTTGATAACGAATTGACTAATGACTAATGTTAGTCAGATCACACAAACAAACAAGAAGTCAGTAGAATTATTACAACTACGACAAACAGCTTTGCTATGAACTTCTGATTAAGGATGTTTGTTGGAAACTGCGGTGATGAAAACGTCTAACAGAGGCTACAAACTATAAGTTCTCTGTGATTTCAGAACTGAGCGCGCTCCCTTGATTGATTCCCTTTTGTTTCCCTCCACTGCAGCCCGCGTGGTCGAGTTCACCAAACACCTGAAGGACATGAAGATCACCGAGAAGAAGAGGGCGACCTTTGAATGTGAGGTTTCTGAGCCGAACGTCCAGGTGATGTGGATGAAGGACGGTCAGGAGCTGGAGATGTCCGACAGGTACGACACTTTCACTAAGGAGACGGATAAATAAACAGAGGTCAGGTTTCTGAGTTGCGTTCTGTTTTTCCTGCAGCTATAAAATGACTTCAGATAAATTCGTACACCGCCTGACTCTGCCGTCCGTCCGCCTGTCTGACGCCGGAGAGTTCACCGCCGTGGCCGGGTCCAGCATGTCCAAGGCCAACCTGCGAGTCGAGGGGCGGGACATCAAAATCTCTGAGCCCCCGAGCAGGAACATCATCGTGAGTTCATGTGGTTATCCACATACAGATGTGGAGATCATCAACAACAGCTATTATGTGTTTTCAGTATAATGTTCATCACTTTATGTGGGAGCACATCAACATTTTCCGCCTGTTCTTGCAGGTTGTGGAGAAACAAAGAGCGACCTTTGAGTTCGAGGTGAGCGAGGACGACGTGGAGGGTCGCTGGATGAGGAACGGCGTGGAGATCCAGTTCTCAGTGGAGGAACGTTTCAGCTCGGTGACCATCAGGAAGCTGCACCGCCTCACCATCTCCGAGACGTACCGCGGCGACGCCGGCGAGTACACCTTCTTAGCCGGCAGGAACAGGAGCACCATGCAGCTCCATGTCAGACGTAAGACGCGCTGATCGCTCAGCTTTCACTCCTGTCCATCAAAACACTGCAGTTATCTCTGCTCACATGTATTTCTCTGTGACTACGTCAGTATGCAAACGGTTGAAATTCCTGCAGCACAATGTAAATACTTGTTCTGGTGGTAAACATCTTCACCAACCGTCTCCTCTGCTGCCTGCAGTGCCGGAGCCTCCTCAGATCGCCCGTGAGATGCAGCCTCAGACCGCCATGTCCGGCCGCTCCGTCCGCTTCCCGGTGTTGGTGAGCGGCATCCCGACGCCGCAGCTGACCTGGTACAAAGACTCCCAGGCTCTGTCCGTCAGCTACAAGTGCAAGTTCCTCCACGACGGAGACGAACACTCGCTGCTGCTGCTCGAGGTGTTCCCCGAGGACGCCGCCGTCTACAGCTGCGAGGCCAAGAACGACTACGGGGAGGCGACGACCTCCGCCAAGCTCACAGTGGAAGGTAGGCGCTGTTAAATCTGTCACGATGAGGTCTCAACATAATGAAATCACTGACGTCGCTGATTTGACTCTGTCCGTCTGTGTCCCAGTGCCCGAGGTGGCCGAGGTGGCTCGGCTGTCTGCTCCCGTCCTCATCAGCCCCATGCGGGACCTGCTGATCGCAGAGGGACACCCGGCCCAGTTCCAGTGCACCGTCTCAGGGGAAGGTAGGGACGGGTTTAAAACACATTAAACTTCAGATACTCATGTCTAAGTGCAGTAATAAAACATGGAGGTAACTGAACTGTGTCTCCAGACCTGCAGGTGTCGTGGTTCTGTGGTGACCGAGAGGTCAGACAGTCAGACGTCTTCAGGATGTCTCAGCGTGGTGACACCTGCCAGCTGGACATTTCCAGAGTTCTCCTGAACCACGAAGGAGAGTACTCATGTGTAGCCACAAACTCGGCAGGAATGGTCACATGTGCTGCCACTTTGAATATCGACGGTGAGTGAATCAGACGTTACCGTGGCGATGAAGTTCAGCTCAAACTGTCGCTGTCGGACCGCCGCATGAGCTTCAGTCGTTGAATCAGATCCTCTGTGAGCGTGTGTTTGAATTGAGGATGCTCTGACTCCCTGTGTTGGTTTCCACTGAGGCTCTTCCTAAGCTCTGCTTTACTTCAGCAGCAGAATCTAAAATTCCCTGTCAGCACTGAAGCTAACAGAGGCCCAAGTTTTTAAGAAGGAATCAGCTCACAAGGGGACTTAATGAATCAGAGCATCTTCAGCTGGAACACAAACTGTCCAGGCTGATGTCTGAGTCTCATCCTTCCCTCAAAACGTATCAAATATAAAACAGAAACAGAAACAGAAGGTCGCATGGTTCATCAGAGGGAAGTGGCAGGTTTCAGGCCCGTGTGTTCAGTATGACGAGGTCACACTAAGAAGTTCAGAAATCCTCTTTTCTGTCTTCAGCAGAGTTGGATGAACTTATTATTTCCGTTTGTTAGGAGTTTTAGCTTCGCTGTGCACAAAGACTGGAGGCCGGGTAAACTAAAAGCCCTGTCACAAGTTAGAAAACACTTATTCAGTGATAATTAACACAAAAACCTCTCAAGTGAAAAGTAATTGTCCATGCTATACCATTAAAATAAGGCCGGTAGTTTCTTTGTGATCCTGCAAAGACTCGAAGCTCATCGAGCTAATAAACATGTTTGTTTTGTCTTTTGAAAATTATTTGATTTCTAAATATAAAAACAACAAACGTGAATTTTTAATGAGCTAAAATGTGTTATAAGATGCTACCATAAGCTAGCTGACACTGATGAAGGTACCAGTTAAATCTCTGAGCCGCAGTGTCTAACTGAGCTCAGAAACACTGGACGTGCAGCTTCAAAATCTGAAAAAAGGAAAGTCCCTTAAAATGTAATTTTCTACAACAGTAAAATAACACAAACCTTAGTAAGATCCTGTTGGAACTGCCTCATAAACTTCATTTCCTGCAGCTACGCCAACATTAGCTAGCAAGCTAATATTCATTTACAGAGTCCTGACCTTCAGCACATGTTAACTATTTTAATCACTGTCCTCAAACCACGGGATGAGTTGGTAACGAGCTAACATGATCTGACACTGTTTAGCCTAGCTTAGCACAAACTGCTAGCCTTGACTAGCTTATTCCAGAGAGGGAACCTGACTCCAAAAGACAGAAAACGAGAGTGTTTCTGTTCTTGAAGCTTACTTACTCTTTATGATTTATTCAGTTTGTCTCATTTCTACAGACATGTCAACCCGTTCATGGTTTACACCTTTAGAAAGTCGTCCATATTTCATTTTAATGACGTGACAGACGGGGTAAACTAACTGTAGACTAACTACGTATCTCCAGCTCGTGAACCAGTCACCAGGTTTCTGTGTCGTGCTGCATGTCTGTCCTCGTGCTTTGTGAATAAACGTTAACAGGAGAGACATCTTCATCCTGAGACGAGTCTCTCTCGGAGGAATGCAGCATGGTCAGAGCAGAGCTGAACTTTGGAAATCCAGCTTCCTGGGTTCCTCATGCTCGAGCATAATCCTTAGCTGTTTCTTTCTTTATTTACTTTGAGTTTTGGCTCGAGTCAAGCATGCATGATTGACAGCGGGAACCAGCCGCTGTCCACTCCTCACTGATCCTCAACGCTCCACTCCAGCTGCACTCTTGGCAAACAAGCTGTGACACAAGTAACCTGAAGAAGTCACCAGAATGATGTGTTGACCTAATTCTTCTACTCTTTCTTACTGCCAGATGAAAAAGCCTTAGCTAGTGTGTCGAGCACTGAAGCTGAGAGCTTCAGCTCTCTGTCAGTGGGACAAACCGCCCACAGTGTTGAGTTTTCTCAGATGGTTTCTGAGAGTTCCTCCGTGTCTTGGAGGACGGTTGAGATTCAGATGGAGAGCGTCAGCTCGGTGGAGATGAGCTCTGAGAGCAGCTTTGATGTTGAACTCTCAGCCCGCCCAAAACTGCTGATGGAAATGAGCGACATCCAGGTGAAAAGCGGCGAGATGGCCAAGTTCAGCTGCTCGTTCAGCGGGCAGCCCTTCACCGGGGTCATGTGGGATCATAACGGCCAGAGTGTGGCGGACACGGAGCGGGTGAGGAGCTCTCAGACTGGGGGGCTGCTGTCCCTGGTCATACAGGGTGTTGGTGTGGCAGACCAGGGTGTGTACTGCTGCACCGCCACCAACCAACACGGACAGCACAGCTGCTCCGCCCAGCTCACTGTTGAAGGTGGTTAATCTTTCTTTTTTATCATCTGGTCCATCCAACCCTCCACTGCTCGTCCCGCTGCGCCCCCTCCTCAGTATTTAATATTTCCTCTCAGCCTGTAACCCGTTAGGAAGTAATAGAATAACCGTTCTGCAGTTGATTCTTTCCCTGCTTCGCCTCACTAACCTCATCCATCCATCCTACTAATCCCTCTAGTGTTTATAGCCTTATACACTCTGACCCCTAATGACTCTCCCTAACTTTATTCTCACCCAGCTAAAGAAGCGAATCTCAAAGCAGAAACCCCAATCCCTACCGATTCTGTGCGTAAAGTGTCTCAGACAGACAGGGAGACCGCTCGAGATCTCCCTGACCAACACAGGCAGGAGGCGGTGGAGAAGCCGGGACCGTCGCCTCCGTCTTCGCAGCGACCTCACAGCCTGATCAGCCACCTGTATTTCCCTGACGGCGTGCCTCAGGAGAAGCGAGGTCGACGGCTCTCGGGCGGCCCCGAGTTCCTGATCAAACTGCCCCCGCAGCTGCTGGTCAGAAGCAGAGACGGCGGCTCCTTGTATTGCGTTATGAAGGGGGTCCCCACTGCATTCGTCATTTGGCTTTACAAGCGGTTGAATGTTGAGGATTCTGTGTCTTACTCTCTGAAACATGACGGCCCCCTGTGCTGTGTAAATGTTAAACATGTGGGGCCCGGACAAGGCGGCTCTTACATTTGCAAAAACTCAGCTGGGGATGCTGAGTGCAGCACAGTGACGAAAGGTTGGCATCTGCATGCTTTTGGTCCTTCTGCTCGCTCGGGCTCAGTTTGGCCCACCACTCATTCACACTGCTTCCCCACACAGCCAGCAGAGGCACACGTCTTCACACGGTGAAACCACTCCTTCAACAGGTTTAACCACTGCACTTAGGAGAGGTCGCTGACCTTTGTTTCCTGCTTTGCTGACTAAAACATTGAAGAAAAAAAGAGGCAGACACTCATATCACTGAGTATTTTCTCAGAAAGTCACAGGTGCTGCACACTAAAGAGCAAAAGGAAGCATGCAAGAATTTCAGAAAAGAAATGGATAATATGGATGCACGACCTGTCACTGATTCTAACAGTCTTGCACCATATGAGACTTTATGTGCAGTTTGGAGAGTGGTGTTAATTTGTCAATGTTTGTGTCTTTACAGTAACTGCAGTGGAGCAGGAACCTATGACTCGTGTCCAGGAGCAAATGAAAGGTAAATGATGTCTCATGTCAGCAGGCATTTCTGTCTGAACACAGAAGGTTTTTATTGTTTTGACTTTGTCTTCAGGTCGCGCTGGTGAGAAATCTAATCAATTTCTTTAAGAAGTGGATTTCCTAACGTGTTTCATACTCTTTATGCTCCTGCAAATCATTTTCCAAAGTATGCAATATTTGACTAAATCTATCAATCCAAGAAATCAAGTTTCTCTTGCAGCTGAAGCTGTCAATCATTCAAAATACACAACTATGGAAATAGCTTGTAGTAAAATGGCTAAAACTTGCAAACCAATATGGCGGTTTGATTGACTTTGCAGCCAAATATCTGTCAGCTGTTGATGCATCTGTCAGTCAATGTTCTATTCTGGGCAAATCTGAATCGTAGTCAACTGGACTAGTATTTGTCTGGGAAGACGTTTCGCCTCTTATCCAAAGGGCTTCATCAGTTCGAACGCAACAAGTCTCAACCAGCCCTCACTAGCTAGTTAGTTAGTCCAACTAGTGAGGGCTGGTTGAGACTTGTCAGTCAATGTATTTTCAATGCAGCTGGTTGTTATGTGGTTGGAGTGTGTCTCACTTTATTTTACATTGTGATCATTTCACTCAGCGTTCTCTAGCTCAACCATCACAGTGGAAGAGGAAACCCAGGAGTCATACTGCAGTGGCCTAAAGTTACCTGATAAAACCAGAACACTTGAACTTAAGCCAGAGTCCAAACGCTTCTCCAGCACTTTGCAAAAGAAAAAAGAAAAGCCAGTTTTCCTCAGCGAACTTTCTCCAGCAGCTGCTACTGTTGGAGAAACTGCCAGGTTTACTGTCATAGTGTCTGGTTTCCCTAAACCCACCGTTCAGTGGTCCCACAACGGGCAGACTATAACCAGTTCATCCGTGTATACGTTCGTCCACGAGCGAGACGAGTACAGCTTGGTCATTGACAAAGTTCAGAGGGAGTACGAAGGAGAATACTCCTGTACTGTCAGCAACAGATTCGGACAGTCGACTTGCACTTCGTATTTGCACGTTCAGGTGAAGGAGCCAGAAAAGGAGAAAAACGTTGATAAAAGAGCATTTGTACAAACTGGTAAACCCCCAGAATTCACTGAAACCATCGAGTCTGTCCAGCTGTCTGAGGGAGGTCAGGCTTTCTTCAGGTACATCGTGAGTGGAGATCCTCTTCCTGAGGTTCAGTGGCTCAAAGGCAGCTTACACTTTCAGCCTAGTGGGTTCTGTATCATTGTGAGCAACCCAGATGGATCAGGCTTCATTAACATTAAAAGTGTCCAACAGGAGCACAGTGGCATCTACACCTGCAAGGCCTCCAACCAATACGGGGAAGCCTCTTGTTCTGCAGAGCTGCTGGTAGTCAGCGAGAAAGATCAGGAGGTGCACACGTTAGTTAGGAAAACAAAAGGTTTGAAAATATCCATGACGGAACAAACCACAGAGTCCAGATTATACCAGGAGAGAACTCTGTCTGATCAGATGATTTACACCATCAGCACTGAAGACCGGCAGATCATTCCCAGCGAGGAGGTGGGAACCCTCAGAGAGCTCGACATCTCTGCTGCCACCCTTCATCGAGAGCAACTCACCCACCAGGCTGCAGTGCTGCAGGCGCATGAGATCCAGGAGAGGGTTTCTGTGACTCCCACTCACCCGTCTCACGTGTCAGCCGTCCCTGTGAAACAGCTTCATATGGCAACTTTCCTATCTTCAGTCCAGGAGAGACAGAAGATCACTGAGCAGCACTCAGAGCGCATCCTCAGCCCAGAGATTGTAGAACTCGAGTTAGCCAAAGAGCAACGATCGAAACTCATGTCGGCCACGTCCGAAGAAGTCCTCCCACTCACCACGGTGAGGGCCGAGGCTCTGACGGACCGGGCCACAGAGCAGGTGAAGTCTTTGAATGAACCCAGGCAGCTTGTTAGCAGTCACCAAGTGGAGGCAACTCTGCCCATCCTTGATGAAAGCTCAGGTGTCACTCACAGGCCAGAGGAAGAGAGGAGTTTCAGAGTCACAGAGGGGGTTAAGATTTTATACTCTGCTCAGTCTACAGGGCAGCTCCCAATCACAGAAAGACACTCGGAGCCTCTCCAGGCTTTAGACACAGCCACTAAGCCCCTGATTGAGAAAGAGCAGTCCAAGCCAGTGGTAGCACCTGTGAGTGAAACTCGAGTGGCTTTGTCCAAGGAGCAGGCATTTGAGATACACAGACCAGAGCAGGAGAGCACCGCCCCGTGCAAAGACGTGCTCCACAGGTCGGCTGTAACGACTGAGGAGAAGTACGAACTGCAGGGTGAACAGGTGGGACAGGTGCCAGGTATAGCATCTTCTGAGTGTCTGCAGTCTCAGAGAGAGGGAGAAAGGCTCCTGAATCTGCAGGTCATCAGTGATCAGGATGTGTTACAGTCTGAGGGCAGGTTCAGCAGTGAACAGCCCTCTGCAGAGCAGGCGGACTCAAGAAAGAGTCCAACTTTGTTGCACTCGGTGAGTCACGAGGACCAAAGAACAACACTTTGCGAGGCGACTTCAGAGTTCTCAGCAAAGACTGATTTCATGTCTGTTGAGCCAAAGAAAGAGTTGCCGCCAACAAAATTCCTCCAGTCAATTGAATCTGTATCAGTTTTACCAAAGGAGGGAATGTTTACCGTCACTAAACCTGAGCAGCACATGGCAGCACAGAAACAGGAGAAGGCTAGAAGGCACGCAGCGACTTCAGAGGAGAGAAGGCAGATCACAGCAGATTATCACACAGATCTTGACGTTTCGGTGACCGGGGTTCAGTCACATCTTCGGACTGAGCCTCGGCCTCCGAGCATCCTCACGGTCTCCTCCCAGCCCATGCAGCTGCCGAAGGAGATGCCTTTCACTACCGATGTGAAGCAGCAGCGAGCACTAGTCCAGAAAGAGGACTACTGGAATATCATGCATTCGTTGAGCGTGACAGATACTCACAGCCTTGAGGAGGGTCACACCAGCAGCATTACAGCTCACAAGACATTCAAGCCTGAGGCGAAAATTGAGCCTAAGATTCCCAAAAAATCAGTTTTCATAGAGGAGAAAGCAGTTGCCACTGAGAGCTGTGCTATCTTAGAAGCTGCTGAGGAGGACTTTGCAGTCCAGATCCAGGAGGGTCAGTCAGTCCGACAGTCAGTGCTGCTGGAAGAAAAGCAGGTCATTATAGGAGAGAAGTCCAGTGAGATACAGCAATCTGAGGGCTCGATTGTCAGCATTGGGATGCAGCCGAAAAGAGTTCTGCTTGTACATGAGTCTCAGGACACTTTCACTCTACCTAAAGAACTCAACTTCATCGTTCAAATTCCCAAAACATCAAGTCTGAATATACGCCGACAGCTCAGAGAGTCTCTTCAGTCGGCGGTGGCCAGTGACCAACAGGTGTTACTGGCCGATGTTGTCGGACGGTTGGAGGCGCTGGAGGTTCAGGAGGTGAAGGTTCAGAGAGAACCCAAACAAGCCACATCTACGTACCTGATCACATCACCAGGTGCCTCCATGGAGATCACGCTGTCTTTTCAAGGTGAATACCCTCAGACAGCTGACCTCAGGTCTGAGCTCCAGGTAGCTCTTCATGCTATGGTTTTCCAGGAGCAGCAGAGTCTCACATCAGAGCAGCCGGGCACCATGCACATAGACAAGCCTCAGAAAGCGCTGCTCAGCTCGGCACGCTCCAAAGAGGTGTTGTTGTCTGTGGTGGACACCAAGATGGTTGCAGAGAGTGCAGTGGGGTTTCCTCCCGCCGCGTCTCAGTCTGCAGCTGTCAAAACTGAAGCCAGGGCGTCTTTCCAAAGTGCAACAGTTCAGAGTCGGTCTGAGATCCACGAGTCCAGGCAGGAGAGCAGGAAGACGGTCAGGTCGGAGAGAGAAGCCTCCGCTGCTGAGGTGACCACCACAGTGCCTGTTGGTCAGGTTACCGTCGAACAACATGTGGACGTTTTTGTCCACAGAGAAACCAGAGAGGAGTTTCTGTCAGAGGCAATCATGATCAGCGAGTCCTCTGACAGTCTGGTAGATTATCCTGTGGTCGTTGGTTCTCTGGAAGATGTTTACGCTGAGGAAAATGGCAAGGCTGTTTTTACTGCAACCATAAAATACGTCACCAAAGTGAACTGGTTTTTCAACAGCCAATTGGTGAAATCTGGCAAAGAGTTCAAGTGTTCCAAAGACCACGACACATACACACTAGTTATCAACAAAGTTGTCAAGGAGAAGCATCAAGGAGAATATGTCTGTGAGGCTGAGAACGAAGCCGGCAGGACGACAACATCTTCAAGACTCACTGTGGTCCCAAGAGGTTTGATGATGGACAATTCTTTGATATCATCATCAACTAACTTCACACATTAGTGGATTTCCATTTCTGTTGTCTGAGAACCTCAAACAGAACTCAAAACTTGGGACCTAATGTATTATTTAAATTCCCACGAAACAAGTCTTCTTTGGGTAATTTTTAAGTAAAATGAAGTTTGGGTGTTTGAGGTTTTCAGCCGACAGCAGAGACCTCCTCACTTTCCTTTGAGCTCATCCATTTCTTCACATGCATATCACCCTCTTTTCCTTTCCTCTGTCCATTAGAGGACTCACCTGTACTTCATATCTTTAAACATCCATCAGTCCTTAGCTGGGGTCCATTCTGTTGTGCATGCGTTCTCTTATTTCATTTTCTTTTAACACAGAATCCCTTCCACAACATCTTCAATCCAAATCTAATACCATTTTCTTCTCCAGAGTCACAACAGGATAACACTGTGTGTTACTTTCCATCCCAGGTTCACAGCGTCACCACTTCCAGTAGAAACACTCATTTTGCTTCCATTTCATCTACTTCCGTTCATTAACTCTGTCTTTTATCTTTCTTCCCCAGTGAAACCTGTGTTCAGGCACAGAATCGCCCCTGTGGAGATTAACATTGGCCACCCTGCCAAGTTTGAATGTGAAACTGAGGATGCTCCGAATGTGAGCTTCAAGTGGTTCAAAGATGGACACCTCCTGAAAGAGGGTGATAAGTACAGGATTATCAGCCGCTTCAGCACTTCCTCCCTGGAGCTTCTGAGCCCAAACAAGGAGGATAGTGGTGAATACTCGTGCAGGGCGTCCAACCAGCACGGCAGTGACGAATGCTCCGCCTCTCTCAGCGTGACAGGTAAGAGCAGACCAAGTTTCCCTCTTCTTCGCTGTCTGGGTTTGGAGCTGTTGTTGATTTTGAATGAAACTTAAATCTGTACTTGTTGCTGATTTCCTTTTCCTACACGGTATCATTTTAAAGCTCTTTACTAGTCAAAACTTTACATTTCCTTAAATTAATTGTAAATATTTGTAAGTTTTCTTGCGCGGCTGGTTTGTTATTGCCTAAAAGGTTTTGGTTAAGGTAAATCAAAGGGTATACCATTACCACTAATGTGTTTCTCTTTTTCTGAATTCTTATAGAGCAATGCCCCCCTGCCTTTATAACTAAGCCTGACCCTCAGACTGTGTTTGTGGGAAAGAGGGCAATGATACAGTGTGTAATTTCAGGATCTGCTCCACTGAATGTTGTCTGGCTGAAAGACAACCAGGCCTTACCCAAAGCGCCTACACACTACCAAACATCTTGTGAAAGAAATAAGCACACTCTTGAGATAACCAAACTTGAGCCAGCTGACAGGGGGCTCTATGTGTGCAAGGTGTCCAATAATATTGGGACATCTGAGTGCAGCATGGAGCTGCGGGTTATTGATAAGCCCAACTTTGTGCAGCCCCTGGGTCCCATTGCTGCTGTGGTGGGAGGGCCTCTGCACCTGGAGTGTCAGGTGGACGAGGACACCGGAGTAACTGTCACCTGGACCAGAGATGGTAGAAAAGTCCATCAGTCTCCGGACTGTAAGCTGTCTTTTGAGGATAAGACAGTTACTCTTGATATACTAAAAACCACACTGAAAGATTGTGGAAATTATGTGTGTACGGTGACAAATGAAGCTGGGAGTGCAACTTGCTCCACCTCGGTGAAGGTTCAAGGTAAGAGCTGTCTCATAAGTTTTCATGGCTACTGCAGCATTTGAAGCCGTTTGCAAATCTGCAGTGCAGAAATGACTTTAACTGTATTCTGTGGTGTCCAGTTCAGATGTCAGTGCAGCTTAAGCTGCCCATGTGTCTTAAATCTTTTCTCTTTCATTGTTGGGTTGTTATTTTTCGAACGACTTCTTTGACTTCATATTAGCTCTTTTTAACCACGCCCCTCTCCAGAGCCGCCAGTCTTTGTAAAGAGGCTGGAAGCCGCCACAGTTTGGAAGCAAGGCAGCTCTGCACGCCTGCAGTGCACCGTGAAAGGATCCCCTGAACTTCACACCACCTGGTTCTTTAATAACAGCGAGTTGCCTGCCGGTGGCAGGTTTGACACCAGTCTGAAGGACGGTGTCACAACTCTTGAGATAAAGGATATCATGATGAGTGACAGTGGAAACTTTACCTGTGAGGTTCTCAATGACTCTGGGTGTGAGAGCTGCAGCACTAAAGTAACAGTGAAAGGTGTGTAGACTTAGGCCATCTTATTACAGAGCCAAGTTTTCTGTCTGAATAAGAATCCGTCTGACTGAACCATCTGTTCCCCTTCAGAGCCACCGTCTTTCAGAAAGGAGTTACAGTCTTTAGAGGCGGTCAGAGGGTCTGTAGCCGTACTGGAGTGTGAAATTGCAGGCTCTGCACCGCTTGAGGTGGCCTGGAAAAAGAATAAGAAACGCCTGCTGGCAGATAAGAAGTACAGGATAGTGTCACAGGGAGCCCTGACCGCTCTGGAGATCCACTCATTTGAGAGCGCTGACACTGGTGAATATGAATGTGTCGTATCAAATGATGTTGGGTCAGTAACGTCAAAGTCAATGGCCAAATCGAAAGGTTAGTGATGAGAAAGACAATACAAGACACACTTTAAAACTTTAGCTATGATATGGCTGTAATTTACATCATTATTACCAAATCTGTAATTACAGAGCCTCCTATGTTCTCAAAGAGGGTTGAGAGTGCTACAGCAGTGTCGGGAAATACAGTGAAGCTACAGGGAACCATAAAGGGCTCAGCTCCCATCACTATCCAATGGATGAAAGACTCTGAAATACTGAGAGACGACGATCCAAATGTCAAAATGACATTTGAGAACAACATTGCCAGTATTTCCTTCTCCTCTGTTGAGATTAAACATGGCGGCAAGTACACTTGCCAGGCCGAGAATGAGGCAGGACAGCAGAAATGTGAAGCTGTCTTAACAATTCAAGGTCAGAACTCATTCCTGCTTATTAGAAGTATTTCTAAAATCTGGATGCTCAGTGTTTTTACCTCTAAAACTCATGTTGTATTATAGAACCTGCTAGGATCTTAGAGAAAACTGAGGCCGTCAGTGTGACCGCAGGAGATTCTGCCACGTTGGAGTGTGCAATCTCTGGAAGCCCAGAGCTCAAAGTGAAGTGGTTTAAAGACGGCAAGGAGATGATCAGTGGCCGCAAATATAAGATGACAGTGAAGGAGAACACGGCTATCCTGAAGATTGCGGCTGCAGATAAAGGAGACACGGCAGAGTACAGGATGGAGCTGTCCAATAAAGTTGGAAAAGACGAGTGCACCTGCTCGGTCACTGTTATAGGTTCGTTTTAGCCAAGAATACACCTTTAATAACAACTTAAAGGTTTCACTGGCCGTTACATGCTTAATATATTTTCTTACACAGATCGTGCGGTTCCTCCATCCTTCACCAAAAGTCTGAAAAAAGTGGATGGGACTATTGGTAGTAATGTTACCCTGGAATGCAGAGTTTCTGGGTCTCAGCCGATTGCTGTGTCTTGGTACAAAGACAATAAAGAAATCCACAGCAACAACAAATATAAGCTTGAGTTCAGTGAGATCACAGCCTCTGTGACCATAACCGGCCTGGAGCAAAGCGACGGTGGAGTTTATGTATGCCGGGCCTCGAACGATGCCGGAGAAAAAGAGACCAGCGGCACTTTGTCTGTCAAAGGTCAGATGAGTTTAACTACTTGAACCTGAGATCAAACAGGAATTTGGCAGATAGGTTATTGACAGGCTGTGAACATGTATGCTCTTTTTCTTCCCAAATAACTCCAGAAACTCCGGTCTTCACGGTGAAACCTGAGTCCCAGGACGCTTCACCTGGATCAAATGTTGTCATAAAATCATCCTTTACAGGATCAGCTCCTCTGGTTGTTAAATGGTTCAGAGAGGACAAAGAGATTTTCACTGGTGGAAAGTGTTTCATAAAGAAAGATTCCACTTCCAGCTCTTTGGAGCTTCACTCTGTGAAATCCAGTGACTCCGCGAAATATACATGCCAAGTATCCAATGATGCCGGGAAGGTGGACTGCACCGCAGCCCTCTTTGTAAAAGGTGCTGTTTCATTCTTTCTTTTTAAAGAAGTGATGCGATAAACTGTTGTTTTCTTTACTTAACCTTGTTTTTCTGTAATTGTTACTGTTAATTTACAGAAGCCCCAACATTTACAATAAAGCTCGAGCCTTCACAGCTGCTGAAAACTGGACAACCTCTGAAGTTGTCCTGCAAAGTGCAAGGCACTCCTGTTATTAGCATCAAATGGTTTAAAAATGGCTCAGAAATCACTTCAGACCACAGACACACGATGTCCTTCGACAGTGCAATCGCCACTCTGGAGGTAGAGAACTGCTCTGTAGAGGATAGTGGAGAATATGTCTGCATGGCGTCCAGCGAGGCCGGCAGAGACCAGTGCAGCAGCTCAGTTACTATGAAAGGTTGGTTCAGTCGTTAGTCAGATTTTATTTTAGACATGAAGTCTGGTCCACATTGTTCGTGACATGTTCAGTGCCGCCCACATTAATGGGAAGTTATATTATATTTATACAAAACAAGTGCTCACATGCTTCCATCTCTCCTTTATGTTGGCATGGATGTGAATCCAAATATCCCCTTGAGGGGCTCAGCTCGGTCTGACAACAAAAAATCTGATTATATTCCTTTTGAGGTAAAAGAAATCTTTAGAGCGTATGACCCCCTCTGGCCTTCGACCTTCACTTCAGGGAAGGAAACCCTTCACCTGAAAACAACTTTGCCAAACGAATCCTGTTGACTCATGTTGGTAGAATCAGATAAGCAGGAAACGTTCATACAATCACCAGGCAGGAACAACTTCCTGTTCTTAACAGGCCTCATGTAAACCTTTCACCTGCCACAACCCTCGAAAAGATAAACAAGTTCAGCTAATTATGGATTGCTAGATGGATGAACTCCAACATGAACTGTTATTCAACCGACCAGATGAAAAGGAACGACTCTGTGAATCTAAACAGAGACTGAACACTGTCCCAGTTGCTGCTTCCCAAATGAATGCACAGAATCGATGCCCATCCATCAGTAAACACTGAGGGTGGAGCGTTTGTCATGTGGCGGCTCTGAACAGCTAAATGAATTCTGTGGACCAGAACTCTTCAGCCCTCCACTGCCTGTAAATATAATACTGATTATGTTTGTTTCATAGAGCCTCCAGTGTTTGTGAGGTCTTTCGAAACCTCTGAACTTCTGAAGGGATCCGACATTATTTTGGAAGGAACCGTTTCAGGTTCCTCTCCATTCGAAATAAGTTGCTTCCTCAATGATAAACTGATCAGAAACGACAAAAGGCACACGATCAGTGTTGAGAACGACACCGTCACTCTTCAGATCTCAAACTGTGAGAGAGGAGATGCTGGGACGTACCAGTGCACTGTTGCAAATGATGTTGGGGAGACATCTTGTTCTTGCCAGATTTCACTGAAAGGTTGGTCCACAGACAGTGCAGCATTCTGTAGTCCAAGCTTGTCTTTTTACATGTTGCTCAATTGCCTCTGATTTAAGCTTTGATGCAAATTTTATCCATTACATTTTGGGCCGTTTTGGTCATTTCGGGCAGTGAACAATGTGCTTACATATGATGACAAAAATCTGTCCTAAATAGTTGTATATTATTGTACTTTTTATACTGCAAGCCTTTCTTATTCAGGCAGTCAGGAGAAAGGTTAGATCCGTGAGAATATGTGCAATGTGGATCATCTGTGTTTAATACATCCTCTTGCAGCCTTCAGTCTGATCTGTGGTCTTCTCTCACTAGAACCACCATCATTTGTTGAAAGACTAAAGGATATGTCCTGCATGGTGGGCTCAGAGATCACTGTGAAGTGTTTGTTGTCTGGATCACTTCCCATGACTCTCTCCTGGATAAAGGACGATCATGAGCTCACAGAAGACGAGCATGTTAAGATGTCCTTTGAGCCCACAAGTGCCGTGTTGAATTTGAAAAATGCTCAGTTATCACATGGCGGGAAATATGTCTGTCAGGCACAGAACAAAGCCGGGACTCAGAGATGTGCCGCTGTGCTCGTAGTCACAGGTTTGTAGGATGTTTGTTTCTTGTCTTTACTGCTGTTGCTTCTCTGTCAAGCTTCAAGTTTCATCTGTTGCATTAACACTTGTAAATGGTAGCACCTAACTGAGTTTTATTATCCCAGAGCCAGCAAGTATTTCAGAACATGCAAAGTCCATCAGTGTAACCCAGGGCGACCCGGCCAGGCTCGAATGCAGATTCTCAGGCACCAAACCGCTCAAGTCCAGATGGATAAAGGAGGGAAAAGGGCTGGCCTCAGGCCGCAGATACAAAATCCAGAGCTCAGACACCAGCTCTGTGCTCACGATTCTAGCTGCAGAGAAAAGTGACAGCGCTGAATACAGCTTTGAGGTTTCAAACGGTGCTGGGTGCGATTCATGTGAGGCAACCGTTACGGTCTTAGGTCAGTTTATTCCAAAGTTTCATATCTTTCAAGAGATTCTACTGTCTTTTCATTTCTACAAACAACTTAACATTATTTTTGCACTTTGTATGTAATAGATCAGATTATTAAACCATCTTTCACAAGAAAACTGAAGCAGACAGAAGGTGTCAGAGGATCGTTTGCTCATCTGGAGTGTCTTGTATCCGGCTCCCTGCCGATGACGGTACAGTGGTACAAAGATGAGAAAGAAATCCAGACTAATGAGAAACACAAATGCACATTCTTTGAAAATGTTGCTTTCCTGGAAGTCAGTCGTCTGGACAGTAAAGACAGCGGCAGCTACATCTGCATGGCTAAAAACAAAGCGGGAACAGTCCAGTGCTCTGGGAACTTGTTTGTTAAAGGTTAGAAATCTAAGTGATCTTGAGTAACTTTCTTACGTTCAGGACATTTTGACGCTGTATATGTTATGAATATGTTATAACAGAATTATTGGGTTTTGTCCACCAACAGAACCACCGTGCATTCTTGAGCAGCCTGAATCCATGAATGTTTTGCCTGGCTCAAAGGTTAAGTTTAACGTGCTGGTCTCTGGCACGCCGCCACTGACCATCAAATGGTTTTCAAACAAGAAGGAGATATTTTCCAGCACTGACCGCAATGTGGTCAAAAGCAACACCTCGAGCTCACTGGAGCTCTTCTTTGCCAAAACCTCAGATTCTGCTGACTACGTCTGTGAGATACAGAACGATGTGGGCTCCACTTCCTGCCAGGCAAAGCTCTTTGTTAAAGGTTAATACCGGCCTCTATCCTTTATCAGTTTTCTTTACTTTATAGTGATCACCGCACTTAAGTAACTTCTTTATGCATTTTTTTCAGAACCTCCCTTTTTCACTGACAAACCTGAAGGTGTGTCAGTAGTCAGAGTGGGAGACAGTAAGATGTTCGAGTGTAAGGTTGCTGGTACTCCAGAGATCTCTGTGCGTTGGTTCAGAGACGGAGCTGAGATTCAGCAAAGTGTCAAACAAAAGCTGTCATTTATGAACTCTGTAGCCACCTTAGAGATCTGCGATGTTAGTGAAAGCGAAAGCGGGAAATACTTCTGTGAAGCCTGCAACGAAGCAGGCACAGAGAGTTGCACTGTCGAGCTAGAAGTGAAAGGTTGGTTTTCCTTCATGTTTACATCTTATCAGTGTTTCTGAGGTCAAATTATTTGTTCCATGATTAATCTGATCAAAGGTTGCTTTAGCTGTTGCTGTTTGTTATTTCAGAGCCTCCTTCGTTTGCTGAAGAACTGACAGCTGTTGAAGTTGTTAAAGGCTCCACCGCAGTGTTTGCTGGCAGATTGGCAGGAAGTGCTCCGTTAAAAGTCACATGGCTCAGAGACAAAAAGCCAATAAAATCTAGCCAAAAGTACATTATCATTGATGGCAAAAATGTCAGCTTGAAAATCCAGGACGTGAAAGTGGAAGATGTTGGTTCTTATCAGTGCGTGGTAGCCAATGAGGTTGGAAGTTGTTCTGGCTTTGCAGCTTTGTCTCTCAAAGGTTGGTTTTACATCACTACACTGACAGACATCAGGCATACAGCTCTGTGCACTTTCCTTTATTACAATGACATCTTTTCTTTGCATTAGTCCCTCCAACGTTTGTTGAGAAGATAGAAAATGTCTCCACTATTCTGGGAAATGTTGCGATCTTCCGCTGCTCCGTGGACGGTTCTCAGCCTCTCTGTGTACAGTGGCAGAAAGATGAGAACTGGATCCCTGAGGATCCAAAGATTCAAAGAACATTTGAGAACAATGAGGCCGCTCTGAGGATTCCTGCCTGCGAGGCGACTCACAGTGGGAGATACACCTGCCAGGTGGCAAACGATGCCGGGCAGGACAAATGCTTTGCTACGCTCTTAGTGCAAGGTACCTCTGCTTCATGCTTGATTCTTCTGCATAACATTAAAAGGAGCTCTAATGGCAATAACAAGTGTACTCACCTCTTTTTCTCGGTGTTATAGAACCACCAATGATCCAAGAGAAGCCAGAGGTAGTCAAAGTGACTTGTGGAGACCCGGTTAGTCTTGAGTGCAGGGTAGCTGGAAGTCCTCAGATCAGAGTGAGGTGGACTAAAGATGGTAAAGAGCTCCAGTCAAGCAGAAAACACCATCTTTACTTCAAGAACAACATCAGCAGGCTTAACATCCCGTCCTCTCAGCTGGACGACGGGGGCGAATACCTGTTCGAAGCCACAAATTCTGTTGGCTCCACCAACTGTAAAGTCACGCTGGTTGTTTTAGGTTTGTAAAAACAATCAACTCTTGTTCAAACAAATATATATGGTTGTAGAATGGATTTCTTTTGACTAATTATGTTTTAATATCACTTCAAACAGAGGAAGTAATTCCCCCAACGTTCATTAGGAAACTAACAAACATCCAAACGATTATGGGCTCAGTGGTAACCATGGAGTGCAGAGTGGCTGGTTCCCTGCCAATATCAGTTGAATGGAGAAAGGGAAACGAAAAGATCGCCAAGAGCTCCAAATATGAACTTCTGCACACGGAGAATACCGTCTCGCTGGAGTTCAAACTCAGTGAGAGTTCTGATACAGGAGAATATTCCTGTCAAGTTACCAACAAAGCAGGCAGCTGTGTGTGCAGTGGAGTTCTCACAGCTAAAGGTTAGACTTGTGGTCAACTTTATTTCATTTTAACTGAAAGGATGTTGGTCATGTGTGGTAACCATTCTTCTGTGTGGGTTTTAGTGCCACCAAGCTTCGTATCTGAGCCCGAGTCTCAGGCCGTTATTCTGAAGTCTGATGTACTCTTCAGAAGTGTCTTTGAAGGAACGCCTCCATTTATGGTGAAATGGTTCAAGGATGACGGCGAACTGATCACAGGACCATCATGTACAATAAGCCTGGAGGAATGTTCCTCCTCCGTCAAGCTCCGCTCAGTCGGGACTCTGCAATCTGGAATTTATTCTTGCCAAGTCAGCAACGAAGCCGGCGCTGTGAAAAGTGCGGCAGAGTTGTTGGTGAAAGGTTGGACTCTTCTTTTTTTTTGTCCACCTCCATCATCGCTTCTTCATAACCTCCATCTTTCTTTTCACAGCTTGTTTGTCTTTGTCTTCTCCTTGTTACCATTTCTTATCTTACCAGGGATGTTTGTGTCTTCAGTCACTGCCTCCATTCGTAGCATTTATTACTTAATTCTGATGATTATAACTTGATCTTTTTTTGACTTTGCAGAACCCCCTCAGTTTGTCCTGAAACTCCCTCCCACTACCTTTGTGAAGCAATGTGAGGGACACCGTTTCGAATGCAAAGCCACGGCCTCACACTCCCTGAATATGTGCTGGTACAAAAATGACCAAAAGATAACTGATGGAGACAACTATAAAGCAATGTTTGTTGACTCGACTGCATACCTCCAGCTGCGCAGTACAAGGTTTGAGGATAATGGCGTCTACACCTGTGAGGCTCATAACGATGCTGGCAGTGTGAGCTGCAGCACCGTTCTCACAGTTCAAGGTCAGCTATCGAATGGATATCTTTGTTACGTTTCTGTGGATTTTCCCCCTCTGAACTTGTTTAGCATGAAAAAGATGGAATGAAAATATTACATCTTCACCTTTTATGAGTGTTTTTGGACACCATCCTAAAAACTTCAGCATGGATCCAACAGCCCACCCTCTGTTTCAGTGGAAAATCTGATGTTTGTCTATGACAGCATGACTTTGAGTCTTTTTTTAGGAAAATGTTTTTCCTTATTTTTGGAATGACCTATCCCATAGTATACCCATGATTTCCCATGTAATTCTCTGTAATTTCCCATTTTCTCACACCTGGATGGATTCCTCTGGCATGGACTGAACTTTAGCATGACCTTCAGTGAGAATTCTTGTCAGATGGAACTAAGTTCAGTTTGTTAATATATATCTGATGTATTTTCCAGAGGCCCCATCCTTTACTAAAACACCAAGTCCAGTAGAGGGCATTAAAGGGAAAGATGCCAGCCTACACTGTGAGGTGTACGGCACGCCACCATTCCAGGTGAACTGGTACAAAGACAAAAGGCCGCTGAAGGAGAGCAGGAAGTATAAGATGGTCAGCGAGGGCAGCTCTGCCACGCTTCACATTATGAAACTGGAGCAGGATGACGCTGGTCTTTATGAGTGCAGGGTGTCAAACAATGTAGGAAGTGGAAGCTGTCGCACCAACATTAGCCTCAAGGGTTAGTATACGATGATTGGCCATTTCCTCAGAGCTCAGTCTAAGTTAGATTACCTGTCCTCACCTGTGATCTTTCCATCACCATTCAGAACAACCAGCGTTCGTCAAGAAACTGGTCGACCAGTCTGTGACCATCGGTCAGCAGCTGACAATGACCGCCACAGTCAGAGGCTCCGAGCCTTTGACCGTGTCCTGGGTTCAGGACAAGGATCACATCCTCAGAGACGGAGACAACAGGAAGATCACCTTCGAAAATAATGTGGTCACTCTTGTTGTGCCCAAGGCTGACTCGACCACAGCTGGTAAATACACCTGCCAGCTGAAGAATGACTCCGGAGTGGTGGAGTCTGTCTCCCAAGTGACCGTTCTAGGTTTGTAGATACCCAGGCTGTTACATTTCCGCCAGTGACAGTGTGAGGATGTGTTTAGCTTAAAATCTCCTTCCCTAATTTCTAGAACCCGCAGCGATCGTGGATAGCCCAGAGTCCCTGAACGTGAAGTCAGGAGAAAATGCAGCTCTTGAAGTTACAGTATCTGGGTCACCAGAGCTGAAAATTAAATGGTTTAAGGATAACAAGGCGCTCTCTGCTGGTGCCAAGTATCAGACATCCTTTTCAAAGAAGGTAGCCACCCTCAAGATTCGGTCCGCAGATAAAGCAGATGCTGGAGAATACAAGCTGGAGGTCACAAACCACGTCGGTACAGCCTCTTGCAAAACTAAGCTCTCTGTCTCAGGTGGGTGGACGTCAGGACCTCTCACGGACTTGATCCTCTTCTGATAACATTCTTTTTCTTACATTAGCTGTTAGCTCTGAACTTCTTTTTAACTTGTTGTTTTTTTGACAATAGATAAGTTGATTCCACCGAGCTTCATAAGGAAGCTGAGAGACACCCACCTTGTTGTGGGTAAGCCTGGTGAGATGGAGTGTAAGGTCACTGGTTCTGCTCCTTTAACAACATCCTGGTTCCACAATGGCCAGGAGATCCAGAGCGGGCCAAGCTATGACATTAGCTGCACTGATAATAGCTGCAAACTGAGAGTCCCGACAGTCAAGATGACAGATTCTGGCAAATACACATGTAAAGCTGTTAATGCAGCAGGAGCCAGTGAGACGAGTGCTTCAATGAACGTGACAGGTTAGTAGACGTGAACAGGTTTTCAGGGACATGCTCCTCAGCACGGATCAGGCTCCTGACAGAGAGTTAACGATTATCTTACCAAACATCTTTTTTTATCTGAACCCAGAACCTCCATCTTTCATGGAAACACCTGAAGCAAAGGAAACGTTGCCCGGCAAAAATGTGTCTTTCTCAGCTAAAGTGAAAGGCAGCGCCCCCCTGAAAGTGAAATGGTTCAGGGGAGCCAAAGAAATGCAGCACGGAAGGGGCTGCGAGATCGCCCTGAAGAACGATGTCGCCACTTTGGTGCTTCACAAAGTGGAAAAGTCCCATGCAGGAGAATATACCTGCCAGATCATTAACGACGCAGGGAAGGAGAGCTGCCCAGTGAACCTGTTGGTGAAAGGTTTGTTAGCATGATCGATGTCTTTTTTTTAACAATCTGTGAACTTCTGAAAGTGAAATGTTCTGTAACTGACCATGGAATTGCCTCTCTCAGAGCCGGTCCACTTTGTGAAGAAGCTGAGGGACATTTCCTCTGAGCAGGGGAAGCCGCTGAGGCTCGAGGTCACATTCGCTGGAACCCCCAGGGTGAATGTGGCCTGGAAGAAGGATGGTAAAGCCATCTGGGCCTCTTATCAGTACAATGTGACCACCACTGACACCTCCTGCATCCTGGAGATTCTTAACTCTGACAAGATGGAGGCGGCTGGTAGATACTCTTGTGAAGTAGACAACGGAGTCGGAAGTGACCGATGCGAAGCTAAAGTGTCACTTCTAGGTAAAATTCCAAACATGCATGATCTTGTGCTCAGTTTCATTTGTAATGATTCATCATCATTCATTCATTAATTCATTTGTTCATCTACAACTCAACATCTTATCATCACCATCATAATCTTTCACTTTAGAACGACCGCACTTTGTTGAAAAGATGGAGCCAGTGGAGGTAACAGAGGGCGAAGCGGTGACCCTGACATGCCGTATTTCAGGAACTCCTGACATCTCCGTGTCTTGGTTTAAAGCTGACGGAAAGCTGCGCAAGACCAATACTTGCTCATTGGACTTCACAAAAGGTGTTGCTACTTTGAAACTGACCAAAACAACCAAGTGCGATCACGGCGAATACGTCTGCAAGGCAGAGAACCGGGTTGGTTCGGCCTCTGCCAGCTGTAAAGTGACGGTGACAGGTGATGCTTGTTTTCCATACTTCTTTTTTTCTGTGTTAATGAAAGCAGCTGATTGTGGACAATAACTTATGTGTTAATGGATCCTTTAGAGTTTCCCAGGCCGGCTTATGCTGAGTTTCCTTTGATTTATTCTCCTCTGGTGCAAAAACTCTTGGAAGAATTACTAACATAGCTTCCTCTCACTGTTTCTGATCAAAGTTACATTTCATCCATAAAACACAATTAACTTTAAAGGCGAATGCATGGCAGCATAACAATGGGCTCATTGCTAACATCAGCATTGCTTCACAGAACCTGTGCGCTTTGTCAAGAAGCTGGAGGACACGACTTTCACAGTGGGTCAGCCACTGAAACTCGTCTGCACGTACATCGGAAGCCAGAGGGTCAACGTCACGTGGAAGAAGGACGGAAAGCTGATCTGGGCCTCTTATCAGTATAATGTTAGAACCACTGACTCCGCCTGCATCCTGGACGTCCTCAACAGCGACCGGCCCGAGGCGGCTGGAACGTACACTTGCGAAATTTCCAACAGAGCAGGAAGCGATGCTTGCCACGCTCGCGTCACTATAGGTAAAGTCACAAACTCTTAACACACCATCTGCTTTCAGTGCAACTACTAACTGTGTCAGCAACAGGTTCTCCTGTTGTCCAGAAGGGAACGGTGGGTTGTTGTAGTGATCTCTGATCAGTTCAGACTATTACCTGCATGCTGTCTTAACATAAAATAGGCTTCTTGCAACTAACCAACCATTACTCCTCTCAGAACCGCCTCGCTTCGTGAAAAAGCTGGAAGACACATTTTTCAGACTCCGCGAGCCTTTGACCCTCAAGTGTACGTTCACTGGAAGCCAGAGACTCAACGTGACCTGGAAGAAGGACAGCAAACTTATCTGGGCGTCGTACAAGTACAACGTCAAGACCACCAACGACACCTGCGCCCTGGAAGTCCTCAACAGCGACCGAGAAGAAGCTGTTGGGAAATACACGTGTGAAATTTCTAACTCTGAGGGAACCGACATCTGCCACGCTAATGTCAAACTAGGTAACCCAGCTCAGCACCTCATTTCTTTACAGGGATTTTCATTTGCACATCCACAGGATAAAACATAACCTCTGCTCATCTTCTCTAACACCACCACTGCTAATTGATCTCTCAGAACCAGTTCGCTTTGTGAGAAAACTGAGAAACACCTTCTATAAAATCGGCCGCCCTCTGACGCTTGAGTGCTCGTTCAGCGGCAGTCAGCGGATTTACGTCAGCTGGATGAAGGACGGCAAACCCATCTGGGCGTCGTACAAATACAACGTTAAAACCACCAACTTCTCCAGCACCCTGGACGTCCTCAACAGTGACCGTCGGGAAGCTGTTGGGAAATACTCTTGCGAGGTTTCCAACTCAGAGGGCACTGATATCTGCCATGCTATGGTTAAGATAGGTAATGCCATAACAAATGCAACTCATGACCACTTTTGTTCAGAGTTATTTGAAATCATTCATTCTTTCAAACCCCTGCAGTCTAATCCGTTCAGATGCTTGCTGTAACATCAAACATGCCACTAACATCCTCGTTGCTTCCTGTAGAACCTGTGCGCTTTATTAAAGAGCTGGAAGACGCCACGTTCAGACTCGGCCAGCCGCTGTCGCTGTACTGCGCCTTCAGTGCCAGCCCCAGGGTCAGCGTGAGCTGGAGGAAGGACGGCAAACCGGTCTGGGCCTCCTACAAGTACAACGTCAAGACCACAGATAACTCCTGTGTGTTAGAGGTCCTCAACAGTGACCGGGTAGAAGCAGCAGGCAGATACTCCTGCGAGATAACTAACTCTGAGAACAGCGCAGTCTGCTACGCTCAGGTCAAGCTAGGTAACACATCTCACACCACAGCTCATTTGTTTTAGTTTTTATAATAAAAAAGAAAAGAAAAGGTCTTTTATCTGCACTGGAATCAGTCTATTAATGCTTAAAATTACGATTTTCTGCATTGAAATATCTACAAACAACTAGACTCATGTTAAAGATTTTGTTGAGCTAATTTTTAAAATTTGTATTATTTAAAATGGTTCCAACAAAATTCAAACCCAGAGAAATCCATAATTTAAATCAAGGATGCGCTTCATGCTTTGACTTTTCACAGTTCTAAGCAACATTTTTATACACTTTAGACTTCAGGATCTATAATTTTCAGAGAAACAAGCAGAACAAACATTTTCCGCAGCATCAGAGAAACAGATTTTAAATCAAACTGCTCTGTTCAGTGATTCAGCAGGAGAGAAGGTTTATCTCCTGGACTGGGATCACTCCATCCTATGTGTGTTCGTTACTGCCCCCTAGTGGCAGTAAATTACATATTTAACGTTAAATGTAGTCTGTTACTATTATGTACTATGAATGCTATTTTCAGCACAGGAACATAAAACCTGGGTTTTGTTTTTTGTTGGAAGTCTTTCCGAACTGAAACAATGAGCCTTATTAGGATTTTTCCTGATCACTATCATAGCTCCCTTGCTAACTCTAATTCAAATAATCCTGCTGCTCCTCCTCAGCAGCTGACTAACCGCTAACGTGCTTGCTTCCCCCAGAACCTGTGCGCTTTGTGACCAAGCTGAAGGATTTGACCTTTAGGGTGTGCCAGCCTCTGAGGCTTCAGGTCACCTACACGGGCAGCCAGCACGTGTACGTGAGCTGGACCAAAGACGGCAAACCCATCTGGGCTTCCTACAAGTACAACGTGAAGACCACAGACAGCTGCTGTGTGTTGGAGGTTCTCAACAGTGACAGAGAAGAGGCTGCTGGGGAATATTCCTGTGAAATATCCAATGCTAGCAGCTCTGCTGTGTGTCAGGCTCATGTCCGACTAGGTAACTGCTCTAACTCTCACTCACTGATGCGCTCGCTGTGCAGCTCCATCACATGACTAACACTGTTGCTCCTCTCAGAACCTGTGCGCTTCGTGAAAACGCTCCAGGACACATCCTTCCACCTGGGCGACCCGCTGCGGCTGGCGTGCACTTACACAGGCAGTCAGCGAGTGCACGTGAGCTGGATGAAGGACGGAAAGCCCATCTGGGCTTCGTACAAATACAATGTCAAGACCACCGAGTCCTCGTGCGTTCTGGAAGTCCTCAATAGTGACAGACAGGAAGCAGCGGGACTCTACTGCTGCCAGGTTGCGAACAAAGAAGGTTCTGTCTCCTGCGACGCTCATGTCATTTGTAAAACCTCTAAGAAAGGTATAACTCACACCTCACTAACACTAAACATTCAACCTGCTTATGCCAACACAGAGTCTCATCCTACTCCTGACCGGCTTCTGTCCTCCTTTTCTAAAAACCAGAAACTCGTTTCCAATTGTTTATACTCTAAAACGTTCGATGTATTCAACAGAGGAGGAAAAGCACAGAGCATGTAGTTCTGATGACACTGCATTGGTTTAATGTAAAGGTGAAAGTGTCCACTTGTATTAATCTCCAAGAAAAAACATCTAAGTGGCGTATTTTGTGTTTGGAGGAAGCTCTTTGACCCTATCACTGTTTTTTATTCCTGACCTTAAACCAACTATGTATATATATTATACAATAAAACCCGACAAATAAAATGAATATGTACAAAACAAAGACTACATGAGTGACACTTGGAACAGAAGCTGGACAGGAGTATGTTCAGACACTTCACATCATTTAGTTGATCAGTGAATAATAATGAAAGATTCATTTTGCTTCTGCTTGTTCCCATCACCTCTGCATCTAACAACCTCACTGCTCCTCACAGAACCCGCTCGCTTCATCAGGAAGCTGGAGAACATCACATACAGAGTCGGCGGGCCGCTGACGCTTAGAGTCGCTTTCACCTGTAGCCAGAAAATGAACGTGAGCTGGAAGAAAGACGGGAGACCGATCTGGGCGTCTTATCAGTACAATGTGAAGACCACAGACTGCAGCAGTGTGCTGGACGTCCTCAACAGCGACCGAGAAGAGGCTCAGGGACGATACAGTTGCGAAATTTCCAACGCTGAAGGCTCTGATTTCTGCCATGCTTATGTCACACTAGGTAACACTAACCAACAACCATCACTTATTCCATGCATGAGGCTCCTAAAGTAACTGCTATTGCCACTCACATAGCCTTTACAGTGTCGTCAGTAAAAGTCCCTCCAGTCACATAGCCTCTGTTCCTCCGCATGAGAACATCCACGGACTCCTCTGGATACTTCGCAGTCACATAGTTTCCATCCTCCGCATGCAGAGATTCCTGGTTTCTGTGACTGATTTCAACATTGCTTCTCTCAGAGCCCGTACGGTTCGTCAAGAAGCTGGAGGACGTCTGCCACGAGCTGGGCAAACCTCTGCGGCTGCAGTGCTCGTACGCGGGCAGCCAGAGGGTCCACGTGACGTGGAAGAAGGACGACAAGCTGATCTGGGCTTCGTACCAGTACAACGTGAAAACCACCGACTCCTCCTGCGTTCTGGACGTCCTCAACAACGACAGAGCCGCCTCGGCTGGAAAATACACTTGCGAAATTTCCAATGCTGCAGGAACTGACACCTGTCATGCTCATGTTAAACTAGGTAACACAGTCACAAACACATCCTGCATCTCCTGTGGCTCAGTGACTAACACTAACCTCGGTTGGAGTCCGTTCCTGTGGTCTTGTGGTTCTGTGCTCGTCGGTAACAAGAAGGAATCTCGTAACATCTGAAATGTTCTGGGTTACGTTGCGTCAGTTATGTTGTCGGTTTGTTGAGGATTCGTTGGTCTCGTGTTTGTAGGTCTGGAGAGAAACTATTTTGACAGCATGTTTTCCATGTTGTCACGGTTTGATCAGATAATGCTTGCTGGACAATGGGATTGATAGCAGACGTATTTGTTAATGAGGTTATATTCTGCATCTGTTTGCTTTGTGTTGCAGGTTGTTGTTGTTGTCTTCTGTGTTGTGGCTCTCTGTTTCCCCACTGTAGTGAGAAAGGCCCGGTGGCCTGGTCACTCATATTTCGAACCTTTTCCTAATGTCACCACATGGTCTGATTTCCTTCACTTTCTCCCCCGCTAACAGAGCACAAAGTCCCTCCAAACTTCACCAAGAAGCCCTCTGAGTCCATGATGGACTCTGTGGGTAAGACGGTGAGGATGGAGGGTCGGGTGTCCGGCTCCCCGCCGCTGAAGGTCACCTGGTACAAGGACAACAACGAAATCTACAGTTCTGACAAATATGCTGTCAGCTTCGAGAACAACGTGGCTGTCCTGAGCGTCAGAGACTCCACCACCTCTGACGGCGGCGTTTACACCTGCACAGCAACCAATGATGCTGGCGAGGCTTCATGCCGGGTTTCTCTCTCCATCTCAGGTAGGAGTGGTTTCATTCTTTTAAAACTGAGTTTAACAGAAATTCAAGATCATTAAAGTTTGCTGTGTAGCAAAGAAAAGACATCTGAGCAGCAGAAGGCGCTGACGTATAGAAAATGGCGTCATCTACAGATGAATCACACAGATTCTTAGCTTGCTCTCACTTCCTTTATAAATTGAAAGCAGAAGTGGTCTTAGGATGGAGCCCTGTGGCACACCTTAAATAAAGCTTGTCTTCACAGAGAACATGATTTTTCCTCAGCACCCATAGATCCCAGGTATGAGATTATGACTTAAATACAAAGACTTCTCAGCCTGGTGTCACCTGAAAGGTTGAAGTCTGCAGATGAGGCTCCTTTGTCTGGTTAATGGTTAATCTGGTTAAAAAACACGTATCTGTCGCTGCCTCTTTCCCGTCACTCCTCCAGAAACTGGAAAGGCTCCAAAGTTCGACACCCCTCTGGGGCCAGTATCGGTGAGTGAGGGCGCGAAGCTGAGCCTCAAATGCCACGTCACTGGCTCCCAACCACTGAACATCCAGTGGATGAAGGACAGGCGGGAGCTGAAGTCCAGCGGAAACACCAGGATCACGTTTGTTAGCGGGACAGCCTGTCTGGAGGTCAGCGCAGCGTCAAAGAGCGATGCTGGGGATTACCTCTGCAAGGCCAGCAACGCCACAGGCAGCGACTTCTGCAAGTCCAGGGTCACTGTGACAGGTACCCTCACATCACACCTGTCTGTAACCTGTCCCCAGGTGCTGCTCCAGCACACGCCCAGTGTTACCACACTGGGCCGTTTCCTCCCCAACTTTTTGCATGTTTGAGGAAGAATACATTGTTTTTGTGACTTATGATAAGTTTGGCAGCTGTTTGTATGATTGAGCCCGTTACCTTTACCTAATGAAGTCCAACAGATTCTGCCTCCACTGGTTTTAGGTGAATTTGATGCTCTGATTCTGTTTTTCTGAATCAGTCAGACGTAGCAACACTGAACTCACCTCCATGATTTATTTCCAGATAAAGGAGTGAAGGCTGCTCCCGCCGAGGCCGCCCCCGCCGAGGCCGCCGCCGCCCCCGCCGCCGCTGCTCCAGTCAAGAGGCTCGACAACCTTTTCTTTATCGAGGAACCCAAAAATGTTTCTGTCACAGAGAGTAAGTGATCCACAGCGCCACCAAATTTGTCATGGTCCCAGTTGGGAAACAGCACAAAGTGTTCAGGGGATATGACTTTTTATAGTAGCCCTGCCTACAGCATCTCAGCTAGCTTTGAGTCTTTTCTGCCTTGTTCCGGAGGTATTATGCAAGACAGTTGGTGTTGATTGCTCTAAATTTCTAGGAGTAGAGTAAAAAATAATTTGAACACAATCAAAAAAGCAGAAAATCATTCAGATGCAAATGGGTGTGGCTTATATGTTAGAGTCTTCTTGAAGTTTGTTTCTGAGACTGGCAGTTTAAAGGTTACACACCAAAATGTAAAGTTTGCTGTTTTAGCACCAACATCTGTCCAAATTTCACCACATCAGACAAAGTCCTCAGCAACAGACATGTCCAGGTTGGAAATGATTGATACAGTTGTAGATTTGTGCTCAGGACACATTGAACACCAGGAACTCGTTGTAGATGTAGATTTGTAATGATGAGGAACCATTAATGACTCTTACCACCAGCGAACTAAAGGTCGCACGTCAGAGGAAATGAACAACTTGAGGACAGATGTTGGCTCCTGCAGATTTTTGCGTGGAACTCCGTGTTTGATGTTGTTTCCCTTGCAGAGGGCACCGCCACCTTCATCGCCAAGATTGGCGGAGACCCGATCCCCAGCGTGAAGTGGATGAAGGGCAAATGGAGGCAGATGACGGCCGGTGGTCGTATCTCCATCGATCACAAGGGCCAGGACGCCAAAATGGAGATCAGAGAGGTGACCAAGTCAGACTCCGGCGTCTACAGGTGCGTCGCCACCAACAAACACGGAGAAATCGAGTGCAGCGCTGAGATCGAGGTCACCAAGAAGGAGGCAGCAGAAGGAGTCGGAGACATGAGGACGAGGCTGAGGAAGTAAGACGGACGGTTCCTGTGCTCGGACTTTGGTTCACAGAACTTTGACCTCTTGAAATTGAGATTGTCTGTTTTCTGGTTGTTGTCGATGAGAAGACACCGACTCTGATGGTTTACTTAATGTTTGTCAGGACTCCCTCAAAGCAGAAGAGTCCCAAGAAAGAGGGAGACATCGATATTGTGGAGCTGCTCAGAGGTCAGGACCCCAAAGACTACGAGAGGATCCTGCGAGAGCACAACATCCACGACTACCGCGCCATCCTGCAGGCCGTGGAGTTCCTGAAGAAGGAGAAGGAGATGCAGACAGGAAAAGTGGTGAGAGAAAAGTTAGAATGGTTTGAGTAGAAAGTTTTAAATGTTGTTATGAAGATACAGCCGCTAAAAATATTCACAACAAAAAAAGTTATAATCTGACTTCTGACTTTATTGATCCAAATCTAACAGCAGCACAAAGACAGACTGAGATCTCGTATCTTTATGCTAAGCTAAGCTAACTGACTGATGGCTTTAGATTCAGATTTTGCATACAGCAAAAATAATTACCTGTAAAAAAGCAGAACCACCAACATGATGATGAATTTCCGATCACCGTGGTGTGAAGAGAAGAAACAAACCGTCCTGTTGTGCTGGTTTCTCTGCTGCAGGAGGTGGAGCACGGCGGCCGGGTGCAGGAGGAGGACATGGCCCGACTCATCGAGCAGCTGGAGGGACGAGTCGGCACAGAGGTGAAAACATTCTTCCTCCTCTCACGCTGATTATTACACTAAACTACAGTCAGCCTCCATACAGACAAAGTTATAAAGCACGACTTATTTTTAAGGTATAAACGGTGTGTGAGAACATCCTTCAGGAAAGGAAAGGAGTGAATAACATCCAGAGGTTGTTGTGTAGAAAGCAGAGTATCATCAGCAGAGTGTTGAACCTCCAGGAGGCGCCAGCGGCCTCACTTCACTTCCTGTCTGTCAGGGTGAAGCAGCTTCAGTTTCATTCATAAGAAACCAAAAACAACTGGCAGACTTAGAATACATGGAAGTACATTTCATTTACATTTCACTAAATATCCGTGGAGACAAACACCGTGACGCTGTCTTTCTACCCTCAGCCCGTCTCTGTGGTGGAGGATATCAGCGACCAGACGGCGCCTGAGAGCCAGAGCGCCACCTTCGAGTGTCAGATCCAGATCAACTACCCGGAGATCACGCTCACCTGGTACAAAGGCACGCAGAAGCTGGACTCCAGCGACAAGTACGACATCAGCAGCGTGGGCGAGCGCCACTACCTGCGGATCAAGAACTGCCAGAGCAAAGATCAGGGCACCTACCGCGTGGTGTGCGGCCCCCACATCTCCAACGCCAAGCTCACCGTCACAGGTACGAGCTTCACTTCCTGTCTGTGTGACGGACGCCCGTCTGTTCTGTGTCCTCACGTCCTGCTGCTTTGTTTTATCACCAGGAGCTGCAGTGAAGACAGGTGAGACACGACGCAGACTAACAGCCACTCACCTCTTTCTGTGTTTCCTCTGTTTCTTTCACCTTCGGTCATGAATAATACAAAAACAGATCAATAATAACAGCAATCAGCAAACGTTCACACTCTGTAATCAGACGCTAACTGTGGCTGTCTGGTTCCAGCCGAACAAATCCAGTTCACTAAGTGCGTCAGAAGCATCGAGGTGAACGAACGGCCCTGCGCCACCTTCGAGTGCGAGTTGTCTTTCGACAACGCCACAGTCACGTGGTACAAAGACTCCTGGGAGCTCAGAGAGAGCCCCAAGTACAACTTCAGCACCGCCGGCAGGCGCCACTTCATGACCATCCGCAACGTGACGGCGGAGGACGAAGGTCTGTGCGAACAGAGGCGCCTTTTACAGTCACTAATCAGTAGAAATCTCATGTTTTAGACGTTAAACGTGGAGAAAATCAATCTGTGGAACAAAGAAAAAGACTCATAATAATAATAATAATAATAATGATAATGATAATAATAATAATAATAATGATAATAATAATAATAATAATGATGATAATGTCCAATCTGCCAGGCGTTTACTCGGTGATCGCTCGTCTGGAGCCGATGGGAGAAACTCGCAGCACCGCCGAGCTTTACCTGTCCGGGAAAGGTGTGTGCACGTCATCCTGACAGATGAAACAAAAAGCAGTTAGTGAAGCTGAAACTTGAGTTTTTATAACACGCTGTCTGTCGTTCACAGAGATCGGCTTAGGAAAGGTTCCTCAGGGTGAGTACTTACAGACAGAACCTTTTCTCTCGTGTCTCACTTTAAAAAGTGTCTCCGACGGATTAATACAGATATGATCAAATATGATCTATAATTATGATTTTTCACCGGTTCAATCTTTGAATCAGTTACAATCATAACGACCGAATATTCATTCAGGTTCACAGTTTTAAAACTTAACATGATGGTTTTCTAACAAGATGAAATCAAACAATAAAAGTTAAATGTTTTTTTTATAAAAATAAGTAATTTATGTTTATTAAATGCTCATTATTACCACAATGACATCATTAACGCAGAAAAAAGGAAAGATAATAATAATAAATGAATTAAAATCACAGAAAACATTTTTTTCTGATTGGGATTTTTCTCACTTTGTTATTAAATTTGAGAGATGAGAGAAAAAGTTTCCTGTCGCACACGTTATTTATTTAATCATCTTTAAAGTCGTAAGTTTAGTCTCTGACGCTGTGTGTGTGTGTGTGTGTGAACCTTCAGACGTCCCCGACTCGTCCGCTCACGTCCCTGAAGCTGCGTCTCTGTTTGTTCGAGGTGAGTCGGTCGGACGTTCACTTCAGTCAAACTTAAACTTTCTCTCGGACGATTTCACTCACTGATGTTATTTTCTACCAAAAGATTCGTCTGAATTTTATCACTACGAAGAACGAACAGAAATCAAAGGTACAGACGTGATGAATAATAAAATAAATACTAACCGTCACCTCCTCCAACATTAATCACCTGAGTGAGCCTGAGAAGACTGACTTCATCTTCATCTTCTTCTTCTTCTTCATCTTCTTCTTCTCCTTCATCACCGTAACTCCTCCTGAATAACCGTGTGCTCCGATCCAACTCCGCTCATATTCATTCAATCATCTCCTCATAACTGAAGAACCTCCACATGTCAAGTCGTGTAATAACTCAATAATTCAACTAAATGTTGTTAAATGGAAACTAATGTGCAGAAAGAGAAAATGAACAATCAAGTTAAATCTGAGATTAATCTCAAGGTAAAAATATAAGGAATTAATTATTTCCGTCTGACTTTAATGTCAGAGATCTAAACCCTGAACTAAAAACTTACAACTTAATATTCTTCAGAATCAGAATTAGTCCTGAATCTAATAACAAAAGTCAGGTAGATTACAGATCTGCAGATTTCTTTAAACTCAAGAATTCTCTTGAATTTCAATCTCAAATTATCAATACATTTCAAACTGAGGACTTTATTTTGAAAGAAATGTTTGAGATTCTGTGTTGTAGTTTCTGATCTTACTCACACTTTAAATGAGTTTATCGTGTAAAGTCGGATTCAGGAGTTTTATCTTGAACTCTGAGGTTAATCTCAGAAGTGAAATGATTGTTTTACAAACTCTTCTTGTGCACAGCCAAAAAACCTCTGATCAGAAGTGTCTAACAGCTGATTATCTTTAATGATCTCTAGCTTTCAAAAGCGTGACGGTCGAAGAAGAGACGGTTTCTGTTCGCTCCTCCTCCGTCACAGGTATCAGCTCAAAGTGTCCTCTCGCTGTCTGTGTCCTCCTTCCTGTCTGTCTGTCTGTTATTACTGCAGTAAATCTCCTTCATGTTAGTAACTTTGTGAGTTAGAGACCTGCGACAGACTTCACACGTCCTCTTCTTTCTGTCTAAGTTCACTTTTCTTTTCCACCAGAAGAGAAAAAGCCGGTCGGGGAGATTATTGAGAGGACTCATGTGGAGACGAGAGAAGTCGTCCCTGAAGGTATAAATGCTTTCTAGAAAGGCAGATGGGCTTGTGGCTGTTTCATGACGCTTGGCTGTTCACAGATCTGTCCGCCGCCATGTTTGTCTCCACGTAAACGCTTCTGCAGCTGCTCGTAGAAGCTCCTCTGACTGTAGACCTGTCGTCCGTCCGTCTCTTCATGTCTGTGTTTCTTCACTCTTTTCACTGCTCTTTGCTCTTATTAACCCTCGGCAGAGCTTTCTGTACAGTAGGGGGCCGAAAGTAGAGAGTAGAAGTGTTAATGTGAACTTTCTTCATCTTTCAAGCTGCTGAGGTTTACAGGATGGCAGAGGAGAAACCCTCTGCGCCTGCTGCTCCGCCTCCAGCCTCAGGTATCTGACAGAACGTCTTCATGTTCCTCATTCTGTCTGTTTCTTGTTTCTTTCCTTCATGTGTTTCTTTTAAATAATGAAAGATGCTTGCTGTTAGCATTGATCCTGGTCTGAAAACTGAACTCCATGATAATATTTTAAAGTACCGGAAGCCAAGAAGCCGCAGCCCCAGGTGACCCCCAGCGCTCCGGCTCGCCACGAGGACGCTCGGGCTCCAGAAGGTAACGCTCAGCACAAAGTGTTTCACAGCTCATCAAGTGTTTTCTCTGTTTGATCTTAAAGAGTCTTTACTGGCTCACATTCTTAATTCTTGATTCAAACAAAAACAAGAAAAACTTGAAATCATAACAGGTAACTTTCTTAAACTTTAATTAAATGTATTTATAACACTAATATAAAAAAATATTTTAAAATTTACACAACTCAAGCATGAATTTAAAATACATTTTAATCATAAACTAATAGCTTTGTAAACGTTAAATAAAATGTATAATATTTATATCGATATAAAGCACGTTATCGTCTGCATATTGGTGGATATCGGTTCCGTGACTGCGTTGAATCGATTTTCAGGTTAAGAAGAACAAAAATATTCACATTTACTGGTTTTACTGGTTTGTGAGCCTAATCACAACTCAGTAAGTATTTTGTTTTCCTTATCTTTGAAATCTGAGGTGCTTTATTTTCAAATAGTTTTTAACAATGAAACAGCAAATTCACAGATTTTAGCATGACAAATAAAAAGTCTCAGGATGAACTTCAGTGTTTTCTCTTCTTGTCTAAAGTGTCTCAGCTAAAGTTCTTATGATGCGTAAAGAGCATCTCTGTCCGTCTCTTATTTTGTATATATTTGTCCATTCATGTTTTGTGTGTTATCTTCTTCTTCTTTTGCCTCTTCTTTAACTCTTAAAGCTGTGTGCTGAGTGTTGACTCACAGTGATATTTCTTTGTTAACCTTGAAGAACCTTCAGTTTACACCAAACCAGAACCTGAACAACAGAAAGTGACCGTTCCCAGAAAGGTCTCTCCGGAGCCTTACCAACCCGAACCAAAAATGGTTCCTGAGCCAAAAGCGGCGCCTCAGAAACCGGCAGCGCCTGAGCCAAAGGTGCCCAAAGTGAAGCCTGAACCTGAAGCACCGAAGGTTGAACCAGCAAAGAAAACACCAGAAGCCCCAAAAGCGAGAGGTAACGTAGTCCAACCGGAAAGACAACATGATGTCTTGTTGTTGTTTTGTTTCATGTTGCTGTGGTCAACACATAAAACTCTTTAACACGTCTGTGTGATTCTTGAATGTCCGTCACTTCTAACCTCTTTAAAATGATTTGGAGTTCACAGGGTGTTTCCATTTAATCCCTCAACAACCTAACTCCAGTCCTAGCTGTAGTGTGTTAATAATGAAGCTCACACCTTGTTCCTACAATAACCTTCTCAGACATCTAGATCAAAAATAGAAAACCTTTTAATGTTCTCCAAAGTGCCAGCTGTAGCCAAACCAGAGGAAGTCGTAGTTCAGCCAATCGCCGCCAAGATTACTCCACCAAAGCCTGAAGATAGTTTACGAAAAGGTACTGGAGACATTTTATCTTTTCTCACCTTGAACTCTTGAATTTGTGTTGTCATGTTATTGACTTCCTGTCTACAAACGGCTCTGTGTTGTGTGTTGTATGTTCTCATATGTTTCTGTAGTAGCACTCGTTAGAGTGGACTGTAATGTTGAAGCCTTAGTGGCTGCTGTCACTGAACATAGATATAATGTTCTTTAAAGCACCAGAGCGACCAACGTCTGAAGAACCTGTAGTTCAGCCAACTGCAGCCAAGGCCACACCGTCCACAGCAGAACGTCTCCCAGCTAAAGGTACCGATCCTTTAACTCTTCAGCTGTCTCTTATATCTTCATTCAGACCGTGAATTCACTCGTTAAGAGTGTAATCTTTTATTCCATGTTAGTGTTGGTCTTTACCTGAAGGTTAAACAATACACAATGTTCTCTTAAGTGCAAGATGTTCCCAGACCAGAGGAACCTGTAGTTCGACCCTCAGTGCCTCAGGTCACTCCACCCAGAGCCGAAGCTGCTCCAACTAAAGGTACTGCAAAGACGCTCCTCATAGGTTTCTTTGTTGTGCTGTTCTGCTTTCTGTTTGTGTTGTTTTTCATGTTCCGAATTTGTTTCATTGTATCAGCTGAGCTGCTTTTAAATATCACATGGAAAGTAATCTTTCTGGAATATCTTTTAGCTTGATAAGCACTCGTTAGAGTGTGACTTTCCCTTGTATATTTTTCAAAATATGGTTACCAAAAATAATCATCTTCTACATAAATGTTCTTCAAAGTTGTCTTAGAACCAATGACACCTGAAGCTCCAAGAAAGCCACATCTGCTGGTTGGTAAACCTGAGCCAGAAGCACCGAGGTTAGTCTCCGAAACAAAACCAGAAGAACTGAACAGGGTTCTGGAAGAAAGAAAGAGGGATGCTGAGGTGCCAAAGAAGGTTCCAGAAGAAACAAAGAAGTATCCAGAAGAACCAAAAAGGGTTGTGGAAGAAAGAAAGAGGGTTCCCGAGGCCCCAGTAAAGGTTCAAGAAGAAACAAAGAAGTATCCAGAAGAACCAAAAAGGGTTGTGGAAGAAAGAAAGAGGGTTCCCGAGGCCCCAGTAAAGGTTCCAGAAGAACCAAAGAAGACACCTTCAGGACCCAAAATGGTTACTGAACCACAACTAGAGCCAGAGAAAACTCCAAAATCTGTAACAGAGGAACAAGTTCCTCGCCACCAGGAACCAACACCGCCACAAACTCTTCAGGCGAAAAAGCCTCAGCCACAAGGTAGATAAGTCTGAACATCTTTCTAACTAATCCCTCATCATCTTGATCTCTGGATCTTTTAACTCACTGTTTGTACTCTCCAAAGGTTCTGTCCTAATGTCTGTGTTTTCGTGTGTGTTGACTGTTTGCTACATTATATCAATTATCAAAACAGTAAAACAGAGGGAGAAACCACAGGAAGCAGCAGCACTAGCTAAAACAAAGCTGGAGACGGGTACACCCATCAAAGGTATGCATAAACTTTTAGAAAGTCAGCACAAATTTCAGTCACATTCTTGTAGTAATTGTATTTATTTGAGCGTGAAACCAGATCAAGTCATTCCTCCTGGAACAGTATTAGTCAAACCAAAGTTACAGAATGTTGTGATTCAGTTTAGTTGTAAAATGAGGCTCACAGCAGAATATATGCCACACTGAAATCCTGTCATCTTGTGTTGTGTTTATCTCTTGGCCACCGCTCCATGGTGCAAATCTTCAATCTTGGGTGAAATCTTAAAAATGACTTCAGTTCCCCTGAAGACTGATCTTAAGCAAACAACAGGAGAGCTTGAAGACAGCAGGGATTTGTCCCAGAAGAAGGTTGGCAGAGAGAGGATTTCTCTGGCAGAAGAAGTTGAACACAGGAGGGAAGAAGTCAGGACATTTGAAAGGGAAGTGGAGGTCAGGGAGTCCATTGTGAGAGATGAAAGGTCTTTTAAAAGGGAGGTAAGACAGCATCTTGCAAAGGAAGAGGAAGAGGTTTCTTCATGGTACCGAGGTCAGCAGGTTGAAGATACTGAGCCGGCAGACACAGAATATAAAGCTGAGAAACTGGAGGACACTGAACCTTATGAAGAAGAAACATTTCCAGAGGACAAAGCAGAAGACTGGAGAGAAGAAATGTCTTTGAGGCCTGTCTCTTCACCTTCACCTCAGCTAAAGAGTAAGAGAACCAGAGTACCGAAAGAGAAGGAGCCAGAACCAGAGGTCGTTAAGCTGAAGAAGGTTCCAGTGAAACCTCCAGAGCCTGAGAGAGAAATCATAACTCAGAAAGTTGAAGTGACGAGACATCAAGATGTAGAATTAACGGTTCATGGACTTCACGACAGAGAAGATAAAGAGATTATAACACTCGGAAGAACTGAACGAGTCTTCACCGCAGAGGAGCAGACGGCTCAGTTAGGCTACTTTGAGGAAGTTGAAAAAGTCGTAGTTGTACAGACAGCAGAGAAAGAAGGATGGACAAGAACCCCAAAACCACAGAAAGAGGAAGAACCTGAGGTGCCAAAGGTGGAGAAGAAGAAAATTACTAAACTGCCAAAGACAGATAAGGAGAAAGAATCCGTCAAACTAAAACCATCTGAAAAATCAGGGAAACCAGAAGAAGAACCACAGAAGATCAAACTAAAGAAGGTGCCAGCTAAACCTAAAGAGCCTGAAAAGGAAGTCATAACGCAGAGAGTGGAAGTGACGAGGCATTATGATACAGAACTGACAGTTCAGAAGCTTCATGATAGAGAGGATCGAGAGTTAGTGACACTGGGAAGAAGTGAACAAGTGTTCACTGCAGCTGAAGAGGAATCTGAACTGGGTCACATGGAGGAACCTGATGAGCCGGAGGCAGAAGATGAGACATCCAGATGGATAAGAAGTCCTAAAGCTCCAAAAGAAGAAGAACCTGAGCCAGATCTAACTAAAAAGAAAATAAAGAGATTGCCAAAGAAAGAGGAGGAGCAGGAAGTGGTTACACTGAAACCATTTGAGAAACCCGAGAAACCCGAGGCAGCTGAACCTCCCAAAGCTACGAAAGAAGGGGAGACAAAGGCAGATACTGAACGCACACCATTCAAGAGAGCTGAGACTCCACAGAGAGATCAACCCTCCACTGCTGTAAAACACAGACAAGATGAAAATGTTCCACTGATGAGTCCTGATGAAACTCCTGCCGTCAGCAAAGACCAGAAAGGGATCCCACAGAGGAAAAAGGTTGATGAAGTAACAAGACTTAAAAGAGCCGAACAAGTATTCGCTGCAGAGGAGAAAACTGTTCAGTTAGGCCGTTGTGAGGACGGTGAAAAGGTTGCATGGGTACATCCTGAAGAAACGGTCTCTCCCTTAGATATCAGTGCCCCAAAGAAACCTAGAGTCCCAGAAGAAGTCCCCATTTCAAAGCATGCCGACTCTATTGAAGAAGAAGAAGTTCCTTCTGAAAGATCCATGCCTCATACACCAGAACAAGACTTGCCCAGAATTCTCCCCAAATCCACTCTTTCTCAGCCTGTTCCAGCAGTCCTTCCCATAAAAGAAGAAACAATCCCTAAAAAGATGAAGTCTTCAAGGGAAGAAATCACGAAACCTTTCAAAGCTGTGTCCTCTGAAGAAGAACTACGATCTGTACCAACACGTAGGGAAGTGTCGCCTCGAGTTCCAGCTCGAACTCCCTCACCTGAGGAAATGGTCTGTCTAAAAGAAGAAACTGTTGTACCTCCGAAAAAGATTTCTCAGAAACCTCCCGAAGCTATTGTTGCTCCTGAAGAAACCAAGAAACCAATCACTGCAGCAAAGGTAGCTTCGAATAGAAAAACACAAGTTCCACCACAGAAGAAACGTCTTCCTCCTGAAGAAGAAACTCTTCCTTCCAAGAAACCTGCTTCTCAGGCACATGAAACAGTCCCGTCTGAGGTGGATTCTTATGAAGAAGCTCGAACAGCCGCAGTTAAACGTCCACCAATGAGAGAAGATGACAAGAGAACAGAGAAGGGAACACAGAAGATTGAACAACAAGCTCTTCAGAAAGGTATTCTTTGTTCGAGCCGCCTAGGCTCATGATCATCATAAGATCAAACCCTCTTAATGAGATTTAACATCTCGCACTTCCTGTACTAACCTCTTCTCCACATTTTACACCAATCATCACAAGAAACTCTTTGTTCATTGTCTCTGTAACACGTTTGTTATGTCACCGCTCCACACGGTGTACGCTGTACTAAGAAGCCTCTCTTGGACTAATATCTTTCATGGTTGAGTTCTTGTTTTTCCTTTATCAGTTAAAGTTCTTTCACATCTTCACAATCTCATCACGTCTTTTACCTGTTTGTGCTGTTTGAAATAACTTGTGTCTAAGCCATCTTTTGTTGTTGAGAAGCCTTGAGTGACCATGTTGTTGTTCTTGGTCGTGATCTTGGCATCTTGTATTCCCCAAGTATCTCCTCCAGAGGAGAAGAAACCATCTGCACCAAAGCCGGCGCCTCCTGCTGCTCCTGCTCCTCCTGCTCCTCCTGCTCCTGCAGCCAGAGTTGCTCCTCCTGCAGGTAGTCTGTTCCGTTTCTACTTTCCTCATCTTCGCTGGCTGATCAAGACTCAGCCATGTTGTTTTTCTTTTTCGTCTATTTGTTTGTGTTGTTTTCAGTGTTTTTCTTGTCTTCATCTCTCAGTGTTTTTTCCCTTGTGTCAGTCGTTATGTTTTGACCAAGCTTGCTGTTTCCTTGGTCGTGACCTTGGCATCTTGTATTCCCAAAGTATCTCCTCCAGAGGAGAAGAAACCATCTGCACCAGCACCAAAGCCTTCAGCTCCTGCTGCTCCTGCTCCTGCACAGAAAGTTGCTCCTCCTGCAGGTAGTTTCTCCTCTTGGATTTGATGTAGTGTAACTAAATGTCTGTCTGTTTGTTTTCTTTGCTGGCTGATAAAATGGTAATCTTAAGATTTTCTCTTTTATCAGTTGCCATTTTCACTTGCTGTCTACTGTGTCCTTTATCTAATCTTGCATTGTTTCAATGCATCTGTCTGTCTTGACTGGCCGTGCTGTTGTCTTGGTCGTGACCTTGGCATCTTGTATTCCCAAAGTATCTCCTCCAGAGCAGAAGAAACCATCTGCGCCAGCACCAAAGCCTTCAGCTGCTGCTGCTCCTGCTGCTCCTGCAGCCAAGGTTGCTCCTCCTGCAGGTACTTTCAGTCTGTTTTGTGTAACTTATAAAACTCTGTTTGTATGTGTTGTGTTTTTGAAGACCCTCCATGTTTCTGGTTCTGTTTTTGTTACAGATTACGTTCTGTCTGTCTCTTCTGTGCATTTATCTTCACTCTTAACACCTTTGATCTGTCCCATGTCTCTTTTGATATCTTGCCACTTTCATATCTTCTGTTGTCTTGTTCATGACCTTTGGTATCTTCTTCTCCCAAGTATCTGCTCCAGAGGAAAGGAAGCCATCTCCACCCACACCAAAGCTTCTAGCAGAAACACTTGTATCTCCTGCAGGTAGTTTCTTCTGTGTGTTTTACATGTTGTTTCAATCCTTGTCTGTCCTACTTCAAAGAAATCTGTAAGTTGGAATTCTTTCATTTTGTCTGTGTTGTTTAAGTATCTGTAAGTTGTTTGTTCACCAGATCTTAGCCAGTGATCTAATCAACTTGGCATTCTTGTAGCTCAAGTTGAAGCAGTGGTGAAGAAACCGTCTCCACCAGTCGTACAGGCTGAACCCTCTCCTGTGTCAGAGGAATTCTATCCGCCTGAAGGTAACATCTCTTCTGTAACTTTCACTTATGTTGTTTGTGTTCTGTCTGTCTCCTGCTTTGAAGGACTTCTTATGTATATAGGAAATACATTCAGTGTCTAATTCTGTCCAAATCTGTTGGTCTGATATTTGGATGAACTTAAATCCATTTTCAGTTCTCTAATCAAATCCAAGTCTTTCAGAAAAACTGAATCTGGTGAAAGAGGCCAAATAAACTCCAGAAATGCTTTTATAAAACATCTCTTGGCGCATCTTGAGTTACTTGAGTGTCTGTCCGTCTCAAAAATAAGTTGACCTCTTCCTTTTGTTTGTATTGTGTGTACTCATATTGATCTTCTTTAAATTCTTACAGACAAGGAACCAGTTTCAGCTCCTGGACCGACTAAAGGTATACCAAATACTAGCTTCTACTTTTAAAGGGGCAGTTAAATGTAATTTATACTGAGGTTAGTTGTCTCTTACAAAAACTGAAGATGTCTCTTGTTTGTCATTTACATGTTTAAGTGGTGTGAGAGCTGTGCTGTTAGAGTGTGAGATAAAATGTTGAGTTTCTTGTGCGTCTCTATGTGAATGTTATAAAACAGTGTGTTTACTACCTCAACCACAGTGACATCACTTAAGCAGGAGGGTAAGATCCCAGTTCAGGAGGCAAAAACCCCGGAATCACCTAAACTGAAGAGCAAATTCACCAGAGTACCGACAGAGAAGGAGCCAGAACCAGAGGTCGTTAAGCTGAAGAAGGTTCCAGTGAAACCTCCAGAGCCTGAGAGAGAAATCATAACTCAGAAAGTTGAAGTGACGAGACATCAAGATGTAGAATTAACGGTTCATGGACTTCACGACAGAGAAGATAAAGAGATTATAACACTCGGAAGAACTGAACGAGTCTTCACCGCAGAGGAGCAGACGGCTCAGTTAGGCTACTTTGAGGAAGTTGAAAAAGTCGTAGTTGTACAGACAGCAGAGAAAGAAGGATGGACAAGAACCCCAAAACCACAGAAAGAGGAAGAACCTGAGGTGCCAAAGGTGGAGAAGAAGAAAATTACTAAACTGCCAAAGACAGATAAGGAGAAAGAATCCGTCAAACTAAAACCATCTGAAAAATCAGGGAAACCAGAAGAAGAACCACAGAAGATCAAACTAAAGAAGGTGCCAGCTAAACCTAAAGAGCCTGAAAAGGAAGTCATAACGCAGAGAGTGGAAGTGACGAGGCATTATGATACAGAACTGACAGTTCAGAAGCTTCATGATAGAGAGGATCGAGAGTTAGTGACACTGGGAAGAAGTGAACGAGTGTTCACTGCAGCTGAAGAGGAATCTGAAATGGGTCACATGGAGGAACCTGAAGAGCCGGAGGCAGAAGACGAGACATCCAGATGGATAAGAAGTCCTAAAGCTCCAAAAGAAGAAGAACTTGAGCCAGATCTAACTAAAAAGAAAATAAAGAGATTGCCAAAGAAAGAGGAGGAGCAGGAAGTGGTTACACTGAAACCATTTGAGAAACCTGAGAAACCCGAGGCAGCTGAACCTCCCAAAGCTACAGAAGAAGGGGAGACAAAGGCAGATACTGAACGCACACCATTCAAGAGAGCTGAGACTCCACAGAGAGATCAACCCTCCACTGCTGTAAAACACAGACAAGATGAAAATGTTCCACTGACGAGTCCTGATGAAACTCCTGCCGTCAGCAAAGACCAGAAAGAGATCCCACAGAGGAAAAAGGTTGATCAGGTTCCAAAAGATGAAGAAGCTACAGCTGCTGACAAGCTGCGAGGAAAACCTAAAACCATTTCCACTCCAGACAAAGAGAAGGAGCATGTCGTGTTGAAGCCTTTCACCAAAATTTCAAAGCCTGAAGAAAAGCCAGATAAACCATCCGAGGCAGAGAAAACAAAGCCTGTAGACACACAGGTACCCAGTCGAGCTCCCAGAGATGAAACTCCTAAAGAGCTGAAGGAACAACAGCTTAGGAAAGTTGAACAGACTGAGACACCCAAAAAAGAGGACAAGGAGCCAGCTGTTCCACCCAAAAAGCCTAGTCCACCAGGAAAGAAGGAAGCAATGCTGCAAAAAGAAGTGGCCAAGGAGATCCCACAAAAACAAACTGATATCTTGAAGAAAGGTGTTGAGCTCAAAAAGACTCCTTCACCTAGAGTAGGTAAGGACAAGGTAGGAGAAGAAAAGCCCCTCAAACCTATTGAGCAACTGAAGAAAGTTGAGCTGAAAAAGACACCATCACCAAAAGTCGAAAAGCTGAAACCAAAAGAACTGGAGCAGGTCCCCAGTGAGAATAAGCCAAGTGCTGAAAAAGTCAAATGGACTCCCAAAGCAGTTTCACCGAAAGACTCTGTGGAAGCTGTCACTCTCAAAAAGGTCCCAAAGAAGCCGTCGCCTGAGGAAGGTCCAGAACCAGAGAAGCCCACGAAAGGGCGAATCCCGCTGGTGAAGGAGGTCTCTCCTGGAGCCGTGCAGATGAAGAAGGTGCCCACCCAGCCGGAGGAGGAGGTGTTCGAAGAGGAGGCCGAAGAACAAGGCGAGGAGGAAGAGGAGGCCTGGGGCTGGGAGCTGGTTCCCCCCGATGACTGGGAAGGTGAAGGGGTGGATGGGGCGTTGGAGACTCCAGGCATGCCTGGCGCCAAACGAGGTGAGACGAAGGTCGACAAACTCCTCATCTGACGACTCCGGAGCCCCTCATCCATTCATCTAATCCTCATCACATCCCCTTTCAATCACTCGATCCATTTCTTCATCATAAGATCGCAGTCATTCATCCATCTGTCCCTTCGTCTGTTCACCGTCCATCCATTGAAATATTCTCATGTCATCATACAATGTCTGTCCTCAGATATGTCCACCATCAGTTCGTCTCCAGTGTTCGTCTTCAGTGTTCGTGTCCATGTCGTTCATAAAAACTTTTCGCATCGTCCTTTGTTCGTCTTTGTCCCTTTGGTCATCTTGTCCCATTCTCCATCCATTTGTTTCAGATTCATGTCCACCTTTATCCTCTTCATCTGTGTGATGTCCCTTTAATGTTCTCATGTCACGTGAATAAGAACATGTGTTTGATTTAGCATGTTAGCATTGCTCACATCTTGACTTTGGTTTCTCCTGGATGTTTATGTCAACATCGATCTAAAACAGACGCACTAAAAACTCACCTTGTTGTTTCTTGTCCAGATGGAAAACCATCAGAGGAGGCAGCGAAAGGCAGAGGCCGAGGATTTGGGGGTATGAATCCAATGAAATTAGAGCTCATGTGGACTAACAGTTTGTTTTTTGTGCTCCACAATGTCTGAAACAATCTCACTCGCTTATTGTACGTTTTTCTTATCTTGTCCTTTTATAAAAACATTTTGCATTACGCTTTCAATCTTAGCCTTATCATTTTGAGATGATCAGTAACGGGCTCAGTAGTGCCAGAAGGTTTGTTATCTTGCTTTTGTCTTGTTTTGCCGACCAAATTCAGGAAGTATCGCAAAATTTTGATACACAAAGGAAACAACAAGGATTTGCACAGTCCTACACTGATAACAGCCAATAGGATCACTGCATCTGCACTTTGGTATAAGTAGTAGTTAGAAAACTTGGTGTCAATGTTTACGCCGTATTATATAATATCCAGCGTTGCAGTTATTCTGCCATCACACATTTAAACTGAAACTGAATTAGGTCGTCTGTCTCTTTGGCTTCATCTTTCTCTCTTTGCATGTTCTTTGTGTAGTTTGTTTTCCTTGTCGTCTTCTATTTTTGGGGTTTTTCTTTGAAGATTTGTTAGAATCTTATATTCTAACATTGCTTAAAACAGATTTTTCTTAAATGTGAGATTATTTCGACTGAGTGGCGTCTGATACACGGTAGGCACAATATCTTAAAAACATTCCATTGTCCCACGTCTGATTCTTCGCTCATCATCATCTCTGAAACTAACATGATGAGTTTTTGTTTCTGACATTGCAGCGAGACAAACCCCGTCTCCTGGTGACGGTGGCAGGGGCCGCGGCCTGAGGCCCGGCGGAAAAGGTCCGTCACCACCAGAGGAACCATTCGGAGGATTCAAGCTCAAAGCCGTCCCCCTGAAGTTTGTCAAGAAGATTCAGGACATCGTGCTGCAGGAGGCCGAGTCTATCGGCTCGTCTGCTACGTTTGAGTGTGAGATCTCTCCCTCCACCGCCATCACGTCATGGATGAAGGATGGCAGCAACCTGCGCGAGGGCCCCAAACACAAATTCACAGCTGATGGCAAAGATCGCAAGTTGCACATTATTGATGTGCAGCTGTCAGACACTGGTGAATACACGTGTGTGGGCAAGAACGCTGGCAAGGAAATAACATGCACAGCCAAGCTCGTTGTTGAAGGTAAACTCATGAGGTCTTTTATCCAACATAAACATTACAACAAGAAAGTTTCATTTATTTTGTTGATTGAAAACAAAACAACCTATTTGTAGGCATCTTCCTCAGGTATGGTATTGTCACCAGTATGGGAGGTACTGAATGACACCCAGACTTCTTTTAAATGGTTTTATCTCTCTGTGCAGAGCTTCCTGTGAAATGGGTGAAAGAACTGGAGCCAGAGACATCATGTATCAAGAGTCAGCCCATGTATCTGACCTGTGAGCTGAACAAAGAGAGGGAGGTCATCTGGAAGCGTAATGGCACCCGCCTGAAGAACAAGGCTGGGAAAGTGGCCATTAATATCATCGGTCTGCAGCACGCTGTGACCATCCAGAACACCACTGATGAAGATGGCGGCGTCTACACATGTGAGGTGGAAGGACAGGAGGACGTCAAGACGACAACCAACGTCAAAGTGATTGGTAAGCAGTCAGCAGGTAGTCTGTCCAGTAAGATGAGAACCCTGCAGGGTTCTGCCCGTTGTTTCAGCCTTCCAGTACGCAAGCTTACTTCCTATTGGACAAAGTCTACACTCACCTCATTAGCTCAGTTGTTTCTCAGACTACGAACCAGCAACTTGAAATTAACTGAACTCTCCGTTCTCAGAAATCATCAAGGACTGGCTGGTGAAGCCTCTGAGAGACCAGCATGTGAAACCGAAAGCCAAGGCCACGTTCAAATGTGAGTTGTTCAAGGACACTCCCAACTGGAAGTGGTTCAAAGGAGAAAACGAGCTGAGTCCGTCCGACAAGGTGCAGATCGACAAGGACGGACAGAACATGACGCTCAGCATCAACAACTGCCAGCCGGACGACGTCTCCGATTACACCATCGAGGTGGAAGATCGTAGATACACGGCCAAACTCACACTGGGAGGTTGGTGTCACATTTACAGATCCACGTTAGAAAACCACCTGTCCACAAGCGTAAACATGCTCAGTGTCTCCTGTGAACTCCTTCTGTGTGATGTTTCAGAGCGTGAGGCCGAGGTCCTGAAGCCTCTTGCCAGCGTGGAGGTGGTCGAGAAGGACGAAGCCAGCTTTGACACTGAAATATCTGAGGATGATGTGGTTGGTGAATGGAAACTGAGGGGCCAGGTGCTGCTGAGGTCTCCGGTGAGCATTTTACAAACATCAATCTCAGACACACACCAAGTTCTGCAGGGATGAGTCCTTAAACCAAGACGTGAGATGACATTTCATCACGTACCCGTGTTTTGAAGTCGGTGGGTGTTTTGGATAAATTACGACAGAGAAATACCGACAGTCGGAGCCCAACTCATCGGCAGTTTGTGGTGAAAACCAGGACATTTAAGTGTTTAACAGCTTTTAGTCAGACTTCCTTATAATCAGGACATCTGGTCACTGATTATGTTGACGTCATGTGACTGTGGTGAGTTTGTTTACAGCCTGTTTATAATGTCACCTGTTAACTTCTTCAAAACCATAAGTGGTGTTCATTCGCTTAATGAGTATCTTAAGTGAGTGTCATAAACTTTTGTTTTCCACATGCAAATAAAAATAATAATAATTATTATTATTATTATTGTTATTTTAGATTTGGTCCTAAAACTGAAGTTCTTGTTTGTTGTTTGCTCGTCAGACCTGCGACATTAAAGCTGACGGCAGGAAACGTTTCCTGACGTTGAAGAACGTGCAGCTGGATCAGGCCGGCGAAGTGTCCTACCAGGCGCTGAACGCCGTCACCAGCGCCATGCTCACCGTCAAAGGTACGAACCTGACGCCGGCTGTCTGTGTTTATGTTGTCTGCTGCTTCTGTTTGTCTCAGAAAACGAAGGAAATTCAGAAAACGGTAAGAAAAGCTGTGTGCTTGCTTTTGTGAATAACCACCAAATTATCCGCACCTCCCAGAGATCGAAATGGGCTTTGTTGAGCCGCTGAAGGACGTTTCTGTGCCTGAAAAGAAACAGGCTAAGTTTGAATGCACCATCACCAAAGAGGTGTCAAAGGTCATGTGGTTCAGGGGGGCGGAGATCGTCACCCCGAGCCCTAAATATGAAATCATGGATGATGGAAAGAAACACATGCTGATCATAAACAGCTGTGAGTTTGACGATGAGGCTCAGTTCACCATCGAAGTGCTGGGTCAGAGGTCGTCCGCCCAGCTGGCGGTGGAAGGTGAGTGTCGGACAGAAACGCTTCGTGTTGTTTCTTCATGTTGTCATTCGATGTTTGTGGCTTTAAAGTGTCAGATGGCAACAACTTGTCTGTGTGCATCACCTCATGTATTTCAGGCATGAGGCTGAAATTTGTGAAGCCGCTCGAGGACCAAAGAGTGAAAGAAGGTAAAACGGCTCAGTTTGAGCTCGAGCTGACGCACGACAACGTGCCCGTGGTTTGGTACCGAAACGAGGTGAAGCTCCACGTGAGCCGCACGGTGCTCACACATGTGGAAGGAAAGAAACACACTCTAGAAATGAGGACGGTGTCTCTAGATGATACCTGCCAGGTAAAGGCAGAGGCCAAAGGGATTTACTCCATGGCAAAACTGACCGTCATAGGTAACGGCACTCTTCTTCTTCTTCTTCTCTGCTCTCACTGGCTTCTGTTTCAGGGCTGCACCACGACGAGCTGGACGTCTCTTCTTCTCAATGTTCTCATTTAAATGTCGTTTAAAAACCAGAATGATTATTTAATTCCTATAAAAGATGTTGACATCTGCTGAAATGTCATTTATCTGTTTTCAGTTTCATTCTGCTTGAATCTTTCTCTTGTGTTTCTTGGAGCCTCTCGGTCTGTAACGAAGACACTAACTGACTGCCGCTCTCGGTTCTGTTCCAGAGGGCGACGCCGTCTTCGTGGTGAAGCTGCAGGACTACACGGCCACAGAGAAAGACGAGGTGACTCTGGACTGTGAACTGAGCAAAGACGTGCCCGTCATGTGGTACCGTGACGAGAAGGAAATCATCGCCTCTAAGATGGTGGTGATGAGGACGGAGGGCACGCGCAGGTCTCTGGTCCTGAAGAAAGTGGAGCAGAGTGATAAGGGGAAATACGTATGTGACTGTGGGACGGACAAAACCTCGGCCAACATCAACATCGAAGGTAAACTCTGTTTATCCGACCGTTTCTGTGTCAACGTGGACAAACTGATGTTGAACGTTACATCAATAAAAACATCTCTGGATTTAATCCTTTAATCGTTTTTTCCGACAGCTCGCGACATCAAGGTTGTTCGGCCGATTTATGGCGTGGAGCTGTTTGATGGAGAGACGGCTCGTTTCGAAGTGGAGATCTCTGAGGAAGACGTCCACGGCCAGTGGAAGCTGAACGGAGAAGTCCTGAGTCCTTCTTCTGTGAGCGCCGCCGCACCAGAGTCACACGTTTTATTCTTATCAATAACTGAAGCGTTTTAACGACAGTCTGTCAAATCGCTCAACAGGATGTCGACATCATCGAGGAGGGCGGCAAACACACACTGATCCTGTACAACTGTAAGGTGTCCATGACCGGCGAGGTGGTGTACGCCGCCGCCAACGCCAAGTGTTCTGCTAACCTGAAGGTCAAAGGTAAACAAACAGCAACTTTACTGCGTCTCACGTCGAGGATTTCTTTAACAGCATGTTAGAGCCTGACCGGACCTCCTGTCTCCACGCCTCCTTTCAGAACTTCCTCTGAACTTCCTCACGCCGCTGAGCGACGTCCAGGTGTACGAGAAGGACGAGGCGAGGTTCGAGGTGGAGCTGTCGAGAGCGCCAAAGAGTTTCCGCTGGCTGAAGGGTTCTCAGGAGCTGCAGGGCGACGACAAGTACGAGATGATCCAGGAAGGAAACATGTTCGTGCTGCTGATCAAGTCGGCCGCCTACGACGACGAGGCCAAGTACATGTTCGAGGCCGAGGACAAGAGGACGACCGGCAAACTCGTCATCCAGGGTAACTGCTCTCTGCTTGGGGATTACTCCACTCACGAGCTCAGATTTATGGTGATGTGGAATATTTAAACTCTAGAGTACGTTTTTAATTTGATCAATTCATTTTTAACGTTTAACCCAAATTTAGACCATGTTGGGTTTGAACCTTCTAGTTTAACCTGAATTTGTTTTATTTTCTGGAATAATTGGGTTTGTATCTTAATTCTAGTTTCTTCACAATATTTATGGCTTTGTATATTCATTTTTGTATCAGGTACCAAAATTGTGTTTTTAAACCGATATCTTTTAGGTTTGACCCAAAGACTCTTGATGGTTCTTTCCTAAATCTCCTGATTCTCTGTGTTTGTCACTAATGGTTTGGGTTCAGGGTATATCATACATTCTTTATTCACATGATGGACCTATTGTGCTTCAGGCTGCAAATATAGAAATAAATATAAACAAACAAATAAAACAACAAATCTTTTTTGCAGACAAACTGGATCCTCTTTGAAAATGAATCCAGTTTCAGATGTATGACTGTTGTTTTCCTGCACCAGGTATTCGCCTCGAGTTTGCCAAACCGATTAAGGATGTGACAGTGAAGGAGCGCGAGACGGCCGAGTTCAGCGTCGAGCTGTCTCACGATAAGGTCACGGTGGTCTGGTACAAAAACGACACCCGCCTGCATCCCAGCAAGGTGGTGCACATGTCCGATCACGGAAAGGTCCACACGCTGGCCTTCAAGGAGGTCACCATCGACGACACCTCCATGATCAAAGTGGAGGCCATGGACAAGAGCATGACCGCCATGCTCACCGTGCTCGGTGAGTCGGTTCACGATAATATGAGTCACAGAAACCTAACAACACATAACAGAGAAAACTCTAAAAACAGAAATATTACTTTAGTCCGTGAACAGTTTCAGTTCTTATGCAGGTACTGGAGGTTTGCTGAGAACAGATTTTTACAAAAGTTGTCAAATAGAGAAAAAACCACATTTCACTAACTTGACTCCTGGTTTTTAACTCCTTGTTTCTCTGCAGAGGGCGATCTGTATTTCACCACCAAGCTGCAGAACTACACGGCGGTGGAGAAGGACGAGGTGAAGCTGGTCTGTGAACTGAGCAAATCCGTCGCTGACGTCAAGTGGTTCAAAGACGGGAAGGAGATCACTCCCTCCAAGAACATGGCCATCAGCACTGACGGCAAGAAGCGCATCCTGACCGTCAGGAAGGCGGAGAAGGCCAACATCGGAGAGTACACCTGCGACTGCGGCTCAGACAAAACCACAGCCAAACTCAACATCGAAGGTGAATCACACGGCCTCTGATGTCTGAAAGCTGCGTGATTATCTGCTGAATGAAGCACTTTAACACACTTTTAGCAGATTGTTGGAAACGGATCCTCCTTTAAATTTTAGATGAAATCTAGCTGTTGTTTTTATTCAGAATAATCCATTAATCTAGTCCAGATCCAAAATAATGGACATTAAAAAATACTTTTTGATGTTTCAAAGAAGCATTTTATGGATTAAAGATCACAAGTAACAAGAAGATTATCGGCTGTCAAATTTTGAGATATCAACTGTTGCCAAGAGATCCTGATACAGAGCCAATGACCAGCAGAGCATCGTCAGCGTATGGCTTTAAGTTGTTTCTTTGAATTTTGAGACTTTTACCTTGTTCAGTTCAAATCTAAATACATTTGTTCTTTGCCACATAAATGCAATAGTAGCGAACAGCACAGGACCAGAAACAGCCCTGAGGCGCCAAATGTTACAGCAGAAAATGAAGCACTTTAGTGTCTGACGGATGTTTTGCTTCTCTGCAGAGCGCGACATCAAGGTGATCCGCCCGCTGTACAGCGTGGAGGTCACAGAGACAGAAACAGCCAAGTTTGAGACGGAGATTTCAGAAGGGGACGTCCACGGAAACTGGAAACTGAAGGGAGAAGCTCTGCATCAGTCTGCTGTGAGTCTGCTGAAACATACACACTGCTTCATACTGCTGCACACACACACACACACACACACACACACGTACACACACACACACACACACACACACACACACACACATACACACGTGCACGCTGTGTGTCTCTGTGTGGGGTTAACAGTATCATGATATCACGCAAATGAAAGTGAATGTATTTTGCTGCACAGCTGAAGTTCCTTTTCAGGTTGAATCAGCTGATCAGTTTATGTAGTAATGAAAACAGGGTCCTGCTGCTTCCTGTGAAACCTCTCAGCGCTGCTTCGCCTCTGAACGTCCTGTTTTCTTGCAGGATGTTGAGATTAAAGAAGAAGGAACCAAGCACATGCTGATCCTCTACAACGTCCGCATGGACATGGCCGGAGCCGTCGACTTCTCAGCAGCCAACGCCAAATCCAACGCCCAGCTCAGGGTCAAAGGTCAGTCAGTCATTTACATATTAAAGCCGATAAACCTTGTTTCACTTTGTTCTTTAAGGTTTTAGTTTTTCACCACAACATCAACGTTTTCACTGTTTAATTTGAGAAATAAAAGTTTTGCACCAAACCTCAGAGATTCTTTCTAATTGGTTGAATTATTTTTGGTCCTTTAAATTCCTTCTCATTCTGAATTCCTTTATTTGAGTTGAGACACTTGAAGCCGATCTGTTCTTCTTATCTCACCTTCTGACTGTTCGCAGCAGAAAGTGTCGAGTGTCTCTTCTGTCTTCAGCCAATCGGCTCCCGATTTATTTTAGTCGTTATCTGAAGTGAAGCCGCTCTCTGATTGGACGGCTCCACTCTGCTGCTTCACTAACTGTTTGTCAGAGTCGAGCAGGACAGAAGTCCCACATGTCGTCTTCTTCCTCCTCAGCTCGCTCCATCGGGCTGACGCGCCCTCTGAGCGACGTGACGGTGACGGCCGGAGAGACCGCCACCTTCGAGTGCGAGCTGTCCTACGAAGGCATCGAGGTGCTTTGGTTCCTGGGAGGTCAGAAGATGGAGGCGAGCGACCGGGTCAGTGCTCTTTATTCTAATCTCTGAAAACAGCTCAGGGCTAAATCAGACACACGCTGAGGCGAAGATGGAGCATTTTTAATATTCAACAGGAAGGACGAAAACAGAAACATCAGAAACATTCGATTATCCGGCTCACACTGTAAAATATAATTAGTTTATTCTGTTTTTGGGTCCTGAGATCAATCAGTAAAAAGTCAGAATAGCAGAAATGTTTTAAAGGAATTCCTTTTGTTCCAGAAGCTAAAAAACAAACTGAAAAGGATTTCAGCTGTTTGTGTTTTTGTGTCAGATTCACGTGATGAATTTTCAGTTTACAGGCTGTAAAAAATAAAGTCATTCAGTCATTTTCAGGGTCCTAAAATGTTTATTTTTAATTCTGTGAAGAATCCAGGATTCTTTTCCTTTTTCCGTCTTTTTTGCTAAACAAGTTAAAAAAAGTAAGTGGAGATTATTTCTCCAGTTTACAAAACAACTGAACTTGTTTAAGAAAGTTTGTTTGTTCTGGATTCTTCAGCAGCGATAAGAAGATAAAAAAGTGCTTTTGAAAAAAAACGGATGAATCCTGAAACACGAACAGACTGAACTCTGTTTTTACATTTTACAGTGTTGAAGCTTCAGTCAGCTGAGGTTAAAAATAAACAGAGATACCGGAACAGCTGCTGTTATCACACACACACACACACACACACACACACACCGACTGTCAGCAGCACCTTATATGTAGATAGAGCCTCAGTTAGCAGCAGCAGGTTAGCATTAGCATGTTAGCATCAGTCTGTTGAAGGACCTGAAACGTTTTGATTGTTGTTTGTTAATCCATTAATATTTCATGTTGAAGTAAAATATTTATAGGAAAAAAATAACGTAAATAAATAAATAAATACAACTTAAACAAAACAAATTGTTTTCAATGAAAGTAAAGTACAATAATAAACACGTTTTAACTGTTTTTATTTTCCAAACTAACTATGATTGATAATTCATCAGTAATCTGAATACAAACCAGTTTCTGCCTAAGTGAAGTGTTTGCAGCGTGCTGACTCAGCAGACTGAGGCCGTCCTGACGCCGTGTGTCTCTGCAGGTGAAGACTCGCGTGGCGGGACGCGTCCACGCGCTGACCGTCAGGGACGTCAAGCTGTCGGAGGCCGGCGAGGTCAAACTGACCGCCAAAGACTTCCTGACGCAGGCGCAGCTCATCATCAGACGTGAGACACTCGAACGCACCGCGACAGTGAACGCATCACGCCTGTGTGTCTGCTGGTTAATAAACGTGTCTGTGTGTGTGTTTGTGTTCAGAGCCGCCGGTGGAGTTCACGAAGCCTCTGGAGGACCAGACGGTGGAGGAGGAAGCCACGGCCACGCTGGAGTGTGAAGTGTCGCGGGAGAACGCAGAGGTGCGCTGGTTCAAGGAGGGACAGGAGCTCAGGAAGACCAAGAAGTACGACTTCATCATCGACGGACGCAAGCGGGCGCTCATCATCCACGGCTGCTCGCCGGACGATGCCAAGATGTACACGTGTGACGCCGTGGAGTTCAAGACTTCCTGTTTCCTGGAGGTCACACGTAAGGACGAACACAAACACTTTGAGATGATTCAGAACCTGAATCAGGTTTGTTAGCACTCAGGTTTCAGCCTGCAGGGACTCAGAAAGTTCTGCAACAGTCCAGAACAAACATCTGGAGAATAAACCAAAGAATACAACGTTAAAGTTACAGTCAGGCACAAAACTGTTTCACAGAACAGATACATGTGAACAGGATTTACATAAAACATTCATTTTTTAAATGAAAAAATTATTATCATTATCATTATTATTAGTACTACTATAGTAATGATACCTAACTTTGAAGCTCCTTAAATTGAAATATTTGTGTCTCTGCTTGTAACATCTGCAAAAACAAACTGATAAAGATTTATTTAAATAAACATATAAATGTAAATATTTTAAATAAAGATGAATGTAATTTATGTGTTTGTGTCCTCAGCTCCTCATGTGGAGTTCACGAAGCCTCTGCAGGACGTCGAGGTCAAAGAGAAAGAATCTGCCAAGTTTGAATGTGAAGTGTCCCGCGAGTCGGCCAAGGTGAGACCTGCCGACCAATCAGCAGCGAGCTCTGAGACCTGATAATGGATCAGTGATGAAACGTGATTCGTTGTGTTTCAGGTTCGCTGGTTTAAGGACGGCAGCGAAATCAGGAAAGGAAAGAAGTACGAGATCATCGCAAAGGGCGTCCAGAGGATCCTCATCGTGCACAAGTCCGTGTTCGACGACGAGGCTGAGTACGAGTGCGACGCCAGAACCTCCAAGTCCTCCGGCATGCTCACCGTCATCGGTGAGGAACAAACTTTTGTATTCCAGATAAGGTTTCATATCATTTTCATATCATTTCCTGGAAGTGAAACAGAGAGAATAAACTGCTGAGCTGCTTTAAACTCAACCTGTCTGACTGTGTCGTCACAGAGGAAGCCGCCAGGTTCACCAAGAACCTGTCCAACGTGGAGGGGACGGAGACGGACAGCGTGAAGATGATCTGCGAGGTGTCCAAGGCCAACGCCGAGGTCACTTGGTACCGCGGCGACGAGGAGCTGCCGGAGGGCGGCCGCTACGAGCAGATCACCGACGGACGCAAGAGGATCCTGATCATCCAGGACCTGCGGATGGAGGACGCCGGCGAGTACAACTGCAGGCTGAGTCCCGCCGTGAAGACATCCGCCATGCTCAAACTCAACGGTGAGACAAAACATACATACTGGGAGACATTACAGCAGTGTAACTGTGAAAATAAAAACTATAACCTGCAGATAGAAAGAAGCCTGGAGCCAAGGAAGGATCCCTGGGGAACACCAAACTTTGCTGTTGAGATATTTTTGTGATAGCTCTTGATGAGCTCTTTTTGATTAATGTGGATGAAACACAAAATCACTTAGATATTTACCAGGATTCACCTGAAAGACACAACAGTATATATCTGAAAATCTGCCTCTGAACAAGAAAGACAGGAGACAAAATTAAAAACAAAGCAAAAGAACTAAAATTCTTCTCCTGCTCTCCAGAGTTGGCGGCTGAGTTCATCGCCCGTCCTCAGAACCAGGAGGTCGTGGAGGGCGAGAAGGCCGAGTTCGCCTGCTCCGTCTCCAAGGAAACCTACGAGGTGAAGTGGTTCAGAGGCGATAAGGAGGTGGAAAGCGGGGACAAGTATACCGTCGTTAGTGAGGGGAAGAGAAGAGCTCTTATTGTGAAAAGCTGCGAGCTGAAGGATGAAGGAGGCTACGTTGCTCACATCGGCAGCGTCAGAGCCTCCGCCGACCTGTATGTGATTGGTAAGAGTCTCATCCTCTGCCTCTACACCTTGTTTGTTATTTCAGAGAGCTTTGCTTTCAAACATTCTTGTTTTGGTTTTGTAGAGAAACTGAGGATCATCACGCCGATTAAAGATACGGAGGTGAAGGAGGGAAGTGAAATCGTGTTCAACTGTGAGACGAACACGGAGGGAGCGAAGGCCAAGTGGCTGAAGAACGAGGAGACGATATTCGAGAGCAGCAAGTACATGGTGGCTCAGAGGGACAACGTGTTCTCCCTGAGGATCAAAGACGCCCAGAAGGCCGACGAGGCCACCTACACCGTCATGCTGACCAACCAGAGAGCAGAGCAGGCGAAGTGCACCGCCAGCGCCAGAGTGGCAGGTAAACATGCAACGTTTTACTTCCCAGTCAGAAACACATCATTATTATTAATAATTATACATTTTATTAGTATTCAGTCCATGCAAAGGTACGGCTCAAAGTCATAGTCAAAACCAGATCAGATGAAAATAAATTATAAGGAAAAAAGAAACAGCAACAGGAAAGAAATGGAAAAGACAAGAAAAGACAGCACAAGTCGTCTAAAAACTAAGATTCTGACCCTGTGACTCCACAGAGGAGAAGCTGAAGTTCCTGGATCCCATCGAGGACGTCGAGACTCAGGAGAAGAAGACCATCAGCTTCGTCTGCAAGGTGAACCGCCCCGAGGTGACGGTGAAGTGGCTGAAGGCCGGCCAGGAGGTGACGCTCAGCAAACGCATCGTCTACAGAGCCGACGGCCTCAAGCACACGCTGACCATCAAGGACTGCCTGATGGACGACGAGGGCGAGTACACCGCCGTGGTCGGAGAGGACAAGTGTGCAGCCGAGCTGATCATCAGCGAGGCGCCAACGGACTTCACGGCGCAGCTGAAGGATCAGACCATCACCGAGTTCGAGGACGCAGAGTTCACCTGCAAGCTGAGCAAAGAGAAGGCGGCGGTGAAGTGGTACAGGAACGGACGGGAGATCAGAGAAGGACCCAGGTACGGTTTAACATATCATCTTCACATTATGGATTTAGATTATTCAAATCTACAGCAGCTGCCACACCAACGCCAAGACTTTTGTCATGTTTTTATACATTTCTTTTCATATTTGATGGCTGATTCTGATATTTTCAGTCGAATTATTTTTTTAAAACGACAAAAAACGTCAAACTTTGAACACAAAAGGACTATAAATACAACTGAATATACAATAAATTAATAATATGAGTGTGCCTCTTCTGATTTATCTTTTCGTGTTGTTGCAGATATCACATGGAGAAAGAAGGGAAGATGTGCAGACTGATCATCAAGGTGTGCCGACCGGATGATGAATGTGAATACGCCTGCGGTGTGGATGAGAGGAGGACCAGAGCTCGGCTCTTTGTTGAAGGTAAAACATCCTCATCTTTCCGTCCTTTTACTCGATTCTATTTTCTTGTTGCTCACCTGTGGTTTTGTGTCCTGCAGAGACTCCGGTGGAGATCGTCAGACCTCCTCAGGACGCGTTCGAACCTCCGGGCTCCGACATCGTGTTCGAGGTGGAGCTCAACAAGGATCGAGTGGAGGTGAAGTGGATGAGGAACAACATGATCATCGTCCAGGGAGACAAGTACCAGATGATCAGCGAGGGTAAAATCCACAGACTGCAGGTCTGCGAGATCCGCCCTCGAGATCAGGGAGAGTACAGGATCGTGGCCAAAGACAAGGACGCCAGAGCCAAGCTGGAGCTGGCAGGTGAGTCATGCTCAGCCGAGCCCGAAGCCTGTGAGAGCAGGAAGGTTATAAGACGTTAAGTCTTCTGAAGGGAAGTCCAGTCATCTGAGGGGAAGTTCAAAAAGGGTTAGAGAAATGTAAATGTAACATACGGTTTGTGGTGACTCCATGGTCAGACAGCTGAAGGTATAAATGAAAGTAAATAATTTTATCTCCTCTGCAGCCGTTCCAAAGATCAAAACTACCGACCAGAATCTGGTGACAGACGCAGGTAAGCCCTTCGTCATGAGCGTGCCTTATGACGCTTACCCTCGCGCCGACGCCGAGTGGTTCTTCGCGGGCGCCAGTCTGCCCGTCCAGAACATCGACACCTCCACCGACAGGACCGAGCTCCGCCTGAAGAGCCCCAGCAAGGAGGACCAGGGCCGGTACAGGGTGGTGATCAAGAACAAGCACGGCGAGGGAGAGGCGTTCATCAACCTGGACGTGATCGGTGAGTCCCCCGCTGGATTCTACAGCCAACGTGTACCTATCAGTGTTAGAACAGTTTTAAGCATCATGTTGGTCGTTTCCAGACGTCCCCGGACCCGTCAAGAACCTGAGAGTGGTCGACACCGCCGATGGTGAGGTCAGTTTGGCCTGGGAGGAGCCTGAGAGTGACGGCGGAAGCAAAATCATCTCTTACGTGGTGGAGAGACGCGACGTGAAGCGTAAGACCTGGACGCTGGCGACAGACCGTGCTGACGCTCCAGAGTACTGTGTCAGCGGCCTCCAGAAGGACTCCTGGTACCTCTTCAGAGTCTGTGCTCGTAACAGAGTCGGCAGCGGACCCCTCGTCGCCACCGAGGACGCTGTTCAGGCCAAAAACAAGTTTGGTAAGAAATGCCTGAAGATCCATGCTGACATTAATGCACTGGCTTCACACTTTCATCCAGTCAAATCCTTCATGCATTTGTTTTCTCCCGTCAGACGTTCCCGATGCTCCGGAGAATGTAGACGTCGGAGTGGTGAACAGGTTTGGTGCCACCGTCCACTGGGAGCCTCCCAAGTTCGACGGGGGCTCTGAGATCACCGCTTACGTTATCGAGCTCCGCGACAGGACCGCTGTTAAATGGGAGGCAGCAATGGTCTGTGGCGCCAGCGACCGCTCCGCCACACTGAGCGACGTGGTGGAGAACAAGGAGTACATCTTCAGAGTCCGAGCCGAGAACAAAGCCGGCATCGGCAGGCCCAGCGGCGCCACCAAACCCGTCAAGATCATGGATCCCATTGGTGAGTGAAAAACGGTGATGTTTGTTTGTTCTTAAACATCAGATGGTCTCATTTATTGGTCCTTTTGTGTGGCTGCAGAGAGACCAAGCCCGCCCCTGAACCTGAACTTTAGTGACCAAATCAAGACCGCCGTCACGCTGACCTGGGAGACTCCCGTCAGCAATGGCGGCAGCATGATCACCGGATACATCATTCAGAAATGTGACGAGGGCACTGAGAAGTGGCTCCGCTGCAACGCCAGACTGTGTCAGGACCTGTCCTACCGGGTACAGACTTTATCCTATTAGTATTAGACCTCATTCTTCTATTATTAGATTTATAACATTTTTCTGGGCAAACCTCACAGTTTGAGTTTTTCTGTTTTATGAAAATCTATTTCCCATTTTTGACCTTTTTATGTGTTCTCTTCAGGTTTCTGGTCTGAAACCAGGTCAGAAGTACCTGTACAGAGTTTCTGCAGAGAACGCCGCCGGCGTCTCAGATCCAACTGAACAGCTTGGACCGCTGCTCGCTGACGACCCTCACGGTACTGGACAAACTGAGAGTCGATCATAGAAAAGTCTAAAATACAGATTTGTTCTTTGAATCAGTAGAATGTTATTTCTAATTCCACTAGGTGGTGCTGTTTTTATTTATGTTAAATCGAAAACATTTGTGTCCTCCTGCAGTCGGTCCGACCTTCGACCTGAGTGGCTTCAGGAACGGCCTGGAGGTGATCGTCCCTCAGCCTCTCACCATCAGAGTCCCCATCACCGGATACCCCACGCCCAGCGCCAAGTGGACCTTTGGAGAGAAGGAGCTGTCCACTGCCGATGAGCGCGTCTCCATGGTGACCAAGCCCACGTTCACAGAGCTGACGGTCTCGCCGAGCGTCCGCCCGGACAAAGGCACCTACACCCTGCAGCTGGAGAACGACGTCTCCTCTGTCTCCGGAGAGATCGACGTCAACGTCATCGGTAACAACGAAATCTTAATTTCTTAATAACTAGCACATGAAGCACATGATTTAGTTTCTCTTTTTCTTGTGAAAATATTTTTAATCAGACTTGCTTGCTTTATTTTCACGTTCTTGTGAGGGAATGTTTTAAATATTTAAATAGTGTAAAATTTGAAATGTGTGACTACGTTTTTCTTAGAATTTGTGTTATTTTACTTTAAGTGTCTTTCAGTATTCTGAAAAGCGCTCTATAAATAAACTGTATAATTATTATTATTATTATTATTATTATTATTATTATTATTATTATTGTTGTTGTTGTTTCTTATTGTTGATTCTCCCGTTATGTTCCCAGCATGCCCCAGTGCACCTAAAGACTTCAAGGTGGCCGAGGTCACCCGACACCACGTCCACCTGATGTGGGAGGCTCCAGAGCACGATGGAGGAAGTCCAGTTACTCACTATCAGATAGAGAAGAGAGAAGTGTCTCGCAAGACCTGGGCCAAGGTACGCCTGTGTGTTTACCTGTGTGGTGATGTCAGAGAATCAAGCTGCCTTTAGCAGCTCAAACTGTGTTCAAACAAGATGTAATACTTTCTGAGGTCGCACACATTGTGTCTGCACAAGTTGAACATGTCTTTGGTAAAGAAACAGGATCTGTGACTGGACTTTCACCCAATCAACGCAGGAATCAGCAATCACTGCAGCCCTTTGTAATAGTCGATGGTGATGGTGATACTTTTACAGCCAAAATCACTACAAAAACTCTCCAGTGGCTGAAAAAAGCAAGGCAGAAATTATGCATTTTGCATAAATCTTATCTGAGACAAAATCCAAAACATTACGAATAAACAACCGGACACAAAGGATTTTGAACGTTTGGAAGCAGCAATATTTCTTGTGCATTTCCCAGGTGGCTACTGGCATCATGGACCTGGAGCACACAATCACAGACGTGATGGAAGGAAAGGAGTATCTGTTCAGTGTCACCGCCTGCAACAAGTGTGGACCCGGAGAGCCGGCGTACATCGACGAGCCCGTCAACGTCTCCTCTCCTGCCAGTGAGTACTTACTATTGATGAACTCAGACTAAAGTACAAAAATGATCAGAGCTAAAAACAAGGACACCAGCTTTCCCAAGTATTTTTCACAAATGTTCAGAATCTGATCGACATTGTGTCTTTATTTCCAGCTGTTCCTGATCCTCCTGAGAACCTGAAGTGGCGGGATAAGAGCGGCAAGACAATCTTCCTGTCCTGGGAGCCTCCGAAGTACGATGGTGGTGAACCAATCAAAGGCTACGTGGTGGAGAAGTGTCAGCGTGGTACTGACAAGTGGGAGCCCTGCGGGGAGCCCATGCCTGAACTGAAGTAAGACTAAACTCAGTTTGAGTGTGACACTGGGCCCGTTTGTGATTTCAGTCCTGCTTTATATATTTTGTATAAAACAATATCTCTGCTCACAGGTTCCAGGTGACCGGTCTTATCGAGGGCCAGTGGTACGCCTACAGGATCAAAGCCTTCAACAAGTTGGGCTCCGGCAGACCTTGTAGGGCCACCGATGAGATCCAGGCTGTTGATGCCAGAGGTAGGCCAGCAATATCCTGCACATACAGAAAGATATCAGTGTCCACAACCTTTAGATGAAATTAGATCGGAACTTAAAATAATTTGATTGGGAGGAGGAGTATGGGGTGAGGGGTGGGAGTACTGGGAGTGACGGTAATGGGATTAGGAGCTGGAGGAAGAGTAAAGATTGGTGGTAGCTGTAATAGGACTGGGATGAAGAATAATGGGAGCAGGAGTAATGGGATTTGGATTTGGGGGAAAATAATGCTGTCATTTTCTAAGCAAATTTTTAAGCAAATTTTGTTCTCTCTAACATTTAAAAAAAAACCCAACAGAGCCTCCAGAGATCCAGCTGGATGTGAAGCTGCTGGCCGGTCTGACCGCCAGGGCAGGTACCAAGATCGAGCTTCCAGCCGACGTCAAGGGAAAGCCTGATCCCCGGGTGAAGTGGACCAAGGCAGACCTGGTCCTGCGGGCTGATGACCGCATTGCCATCGACACCCAGCCGGGACACTCCAAGCTGTCCATTGGCAACACCATTAGAGGAGACACCGCCACCTACATCATCGAGGCAGTCAACGCCTGCGGACGCGCCACTGCCACCATCGATGTTAACATTCTTGGTACAGACGATAATCTATTATCCATTCTAAAGAACCTAACCTGCATCCCAAACTCTACCTCGCTGTTATCCTTAGCCAGAGTATTTGTGGTTAGTGCATTAGCCTAAGTCTGAAACTTTTGAGTCACTCTTTACATTTTGCCTCCTCTTCAGATAAACCTGGCCCTCCAGCTGCCTTTGACATCTCTGAGATCACAAACGAGTCGTGCTTCCTGGCATGGAACCCTCCCAGGGACGACGGCGGCTCACCCATCACCAACTACATCGTGGAGAGTCGGCAGACAGACAAAGAGGAGTGGGTGAAGCTGTCGGCCACGGTGAAGCACACCACTTTCAAGGCCTGCAAGCTCACAGCTTTGAAAGAGTACATATTCAGGATCAGCGCTGAGAACCAATATGGCATTGGCGAACCTGCAGAGCATGTGCCAATCATTGCAAAGTATTCCTTTGGTAAGTTCACTGTGATACGCTTTGAAGACTTGATGTAGGATGGTGCAATCTAAATAAAAAATGATAAATCACACTTTTTCTTTCTGTTTCAGATCCTCCTGGTCCTCCAACCAGAGTCACTCCTTCTGACATCGCCAAGGACGCCGTGACGCTGACCTGGGTCGAGCCAGATGAGGATGGCGGCAGTCCAATCACTGGATACTGGATCGAGAAGTTTGATCCAGAGAGCGACAAGTGGATCAGATGCAACAAGTTGCCCATCAAGGACTCGACCTTCAGGTAAATAAGCAACCAACGAGGTGAACATTTCAAATAAAAGATGTTGAATATGTTTTCTAACTCTACCTTCATGTGGCTGCAGGGTGAAGGGACTTCCCACCAAGAAGAAGTACCGCTTCCGTGTTCTGGCTGAGAATCTGGCTGGACCTGGAAAACCGAGTGCAGAGACTGATCCCGTCCTCATCAAAGATCCCATCGGTAAGTCACATGTCGATCATTGCTACAGCTCTCATAGTCTCTAATACACTACACTCCTATATCATGTGGGGTGAGACTGAGACTTCTCAGATCAGGACTGAGGATTGGCAGAAACAGTAACTGGATGATCATAACAACACTGCACTCTTCTTCAGATCCTCCATGGGCTCCTGGTAAACCTGTCATCAGGGAAATTGGCAAGACCACTGCCCTGCTGGCATGGACCAGGCCAGAGCACGATGGCGGGGCAAAGATCGAAGGCTACATTATCGAGTTCCAGAAGACCGGCAGTGAGGAATGGATCCGCATTGCAGAGGACGTTCCTCAGACTGAGCACCAGCTGAAGGGCCTGATGGAGAAGCAGGAATACTCGTTCAGGGTCAAGGCCGTCAACAAGGCCGGCGAGAGCGAACCCAGCGAGCCCAGTGAACCTGTGGTTTGCAAGGAGAGACTTTGTAAGTGCAACTTGGGCAATCTGAGACATCCGCCAAGGCCAAATGTTCCATATGCATTGTTTTAAGAATACATTTTTTGAGACGCCCATTGATTTGCATTGTTGCTTCCTGTGCTCATGCTACAACCTTCCACCTAGTTTCGTGAAATTTGGTCGGTAGTTTTTCTGTAACCCTGCTGAAAAAAAACAGACAAACTAAACCAACAAACAGCAAAGCAAAGTCCATGGTAGAGGTAATGTAGCTGCTGGATAACATCTAGTCACACCAGATGGAAACCTTATTATTACTTTCCATTATCATGGACACAAAAAAAAACAAAAAAAAACAAATGGAATATACCAGGACACGCAAAATTCAACCCCAGGCTGAAAAAATCCCAAACCAGACAAACGATTCTTGTCTTTCAATTTACCTTTTTTCTTGTTTCTGTTCAACAGATCCTCCATCTGCTCCTCAGTGGCTGGAGGTGGCCAACATCACAAAGATTAATGCTGACCTGAAGTGGCAGGCTCCCAGCAGCGACGGAGGCTCGCCCATTACCAACTACGTCGTGGAGAAGAGGGATGTGAGGCGTAAAGCCTGGCAGGCTGTCGACACCACCGTCAAAGAACTCAAGTACACAGTGACTCCTCTTAACGAGGGGTCGCTGTACGTGTTCCGCGTTGCCGCTGAGAACGCCGTGGGAACGAGTGAGTTCTGCGAGCTGGAGGATGCCGTGCTCGCCAAAGACACTTTCAGTAAGTTCTCAGCAGATATCTGCATCATGGGTTTTCCTTTGTGGTTTAGAATTTAGCCAGAATCGTGTTTTCTTTCTGATGTAGATATTAATGTTTGTCATGCTCTTTTCAGCGACTCCTGGACCTCCTTATGCCCTGACGGTAGTGGAGGTCACCAAGAGACACGTGGACTTGAAATGGGAACCTCCCAAGAGCAACGGTGGAAGGCCGATAACCAAGTAAGACTACCAACTGCCGCAATACTACTGCATAATTTTTGGCCTAACGTTGTTCCGCTAGTTGTAGTTGTAGTTCACTGTCATCCAGGTAATTCATGCTGTCTCACCTTGCTTGCTTCTCAGGTACGTGATAGAGAAGAAAGAGAAGGTGGGAACTCGCTGGCTGAAGTGCTGCAAGACTCCCGACAAACAGTCTCAGTTCAAGGTGACGGACGTGGACGAAGGATCTGAGGTGCAGTTCCAGGTCAGAGCCGAGAATGAGGCCGGAGTTGGAGATCCAAGTGAACCCACTGAGATTCTCACCATCGAGGATGCAACCAGTAAGAGACAATCAGATAATCATGGCAAATGCAGATGGATGGATTAGTTCTGTTGATGAATCTACATCATTTTTACAAACACAGTCAGAAACATTTCAAACAATATATCCTCCTCTCCCACCAGGTGCTCCATCTCCTCCTCTGGAAGTGGCGTCCCCTGATGCCAGCAGGGAGCACATCAACGTCACCTGGAAGCCTCCAACCAAAGACGGCGGCAGCCCGATCACCGGATACCATGTGGAGGTGGCTGAGGCCCGTCCCGAGCTGAAGTGGCTCAGGGTTAACACCAGACCCATCAAGGAGCTAAAATTCAGGATTGAAGATGGAATCAAACCAGAGAAGAAATACGTTATAAGGGTCCGTGCCATCAATGCTATTGGCGTTAGCGATCCCTCTGAGATCTCTGACAAGGTCTTCACCAAGGATCCTGACTGTAAGCATTGATCAATAAAAATCTCAGAATTCAAAAGAATTACAGCCAAAACACTGATGATTGAACCAAAATAATAATCTTGTACTCTGGTCACAAGGTGCTCCAACCATGGATTTGGAGGCGCAGGACGTGGTGGTGGTTGAAGGCGAGAAGCTGCACCTGAACATCCCCTACAGGGCGATCCCGACACCAAAGATGGTTTGGCAGAAGGACACAGTAGAGTGTAAGACCGACGACAGGCTCTCCATGACGGTGGAGATGAACAGTGCTCACCTGGAGCTGCTGAAGTGCAAACGTGCTGACGCCGGCGCCTATGCTATCACCCTGGAAAATAGTCTGGGAACTGCCACCGGAACCGTCAATGTCAAAGTCATCGGTAGGAAATCTTTCCTGTAACTGTGCAACTGTGCTTGGGAAATATAACACAGTGCTCATGCAGCCTAGTAATCATTTCCAAATGTTGGTTATCTTAGATAAACTCTTGCGCTGGGGGACTTCTGTACCTCATGATGAGCCGATCCTCTGATTCACATTTGTTTCTTCCTGAACCCTGCAGGCCTCCCTGGTAAGTGTAAAGACATCACCTCCACTGATGTCACCAAGAACTCCTGCAAGATCAGCTGGGAAGCCCCGGAGGACGACGGTGGTACCCCCATTGTCAGCTACACCCTGGAGCGCCGTGAGGCCTCCAAGAAGACCTACATGCCTGTCATGTCAGGCGAGAACGTGCTGACCTGCACCGTTAAGGACCTCTACCTCAACTGTGAGTACTACTTCAGAGTGAAGGCCGTCAACAAGGTCGGAGCTGGAGAATATCTGGACCTGCGCAACCCAGTCATCACTGAGGAAGTCAAACGTGAGTTCTGTTTTATCATTGTTAGCATGCTGAGGTTATCATGCAGCTCAAGTACAGACTCAATACATTGGAGACCACAAGTAAATAACATTCTTAGTTTTAAAAAGGATTTAGATGGCCATGGTGATGTGACAGTTGGTTATATTGGTTACATGAGTGGTCAGGTTCAGCATCAGTGCAGTCAGCTCCTCTTAGTAACAGTATGGTAGAGTTCAGCTGTTGCTGGTGGACAGTGGAAGTCAAGTTGTTTTCCCTCCAGGTTTATGTTCCAAAAGTGTGAAAAACTATAAAAGGTAAAAGTGCATTTACATTTACCGTCTGTTGTAAATATCATCTCCACAGAGAAACCTGACCCACCTGTCCAGGTGGAAGCTCAGGACCCCACATGCAAGTCCATCATGGTCACCTGGAAGGCTCCGGACTACGACGGTGGCTGTCCAATCCAGGGCTACATCATCGAGAAGATGGAGAAGGATGGCGACCGATATGAGAGGGTCACCCCGAGTCTGGTCCCCGGTTTCTCCTATGTGGTGACAGGCCTGACGGAGGACACGGAGTACCAGTTCAGAGTCCGAGCTGAGAACGCCGCAGGAGTCAGCGAGCCGTCCCGCAGCACGCAGCTCATGAAGGCTGCCGACCCCGTTGGTACGAAAAGCGACAACAATCATTAACTGATTGAGGAAAATTATGATTCCGATCTTTAACACCTGAAATAAAAAACTATCTATATTTCATAACTCCTTTCTCTGATTTCAGAAAAACCAAAGGTCACCCTCCACGCCCGTGTGCAGTCTGGTCTGTGCATTAAGAAGGGTGAGGAGATCAGAATTGATGCCTACATCTCCGGCTCCCCGTATCCCAAAGTCTCCTGGCTGAGAAACAACGAGGACGTCACCAAAGAGCCAACCAAGAAGCTTGTCCCTGTCGTCAGGAAGAAGAAGACCAAGGCCAAGGTTTGTGACCTCTGCGATCCCGGAGGGTCCTATATGTATTTCTACTTTGTTTGAGGAATTAATAGCATTTTCTCTCATTCCCTTCAGGTTCCTGAACCAGAGCAGGAGTTTATGACTCCGCTGCGTGAACGTCTGGGTCTGGATCAGACCAAGAGGGGTCAGTCTGCACTGATGATCCGTGAAGCCATCAGAATGGACCACGGTGAATTCACCATCAAGGTGGAGAACACTCACGGTGTCGCCACCGCCTGCTGCGTTGTCAACGTCCAGGGTAAGACAGAGGTTTACTTTTCGTTTTTTTTTTTATATCTCCATCCTCTTGAGCCTGATTCCCCTCCAACACCTGAACCTGCAGGTCACATGTCCTTCTCGTGATTACAAATAAAACTGTTGAAAATAATGTAAAAAAATAAACTTTGATCTTCCTGAGATTGAACATTGACTTGTGTGTTCACAGACAAGCCCGGCCCTCCAATCAACTTCACCTTCGACGAGATCAGGGACACTTCCGTCTTCTGTAACTTTGAGCCTCCCGAGGACGATGGAGGCACCGAGATTCTGAACTACATCCTGGAGAAGAAGGACAACAAGAGCGAAGAGATCGGTTGGATCACCGTCACCTCCACACTGAAGGGCACCAGCTGCCCCGTCTCCAAACTCATCGAAGGGAAGGAATACATCTTCAGAGTCACCGCAGAGAACAAGTTCGGCTGTGGCCCACCGTGTATCTCTGAGCCGGTGGTCGCCAAGAACCAGTTCGGTAAGCAAAGAACAGTAAAGACGCTGGTGTATAAGGGAAAATTTAAAGCTCTGTTCAGCTGACATCCAAAATATTATCAACTGCTTACAAACCTGTGACATTAAACAGAGTCACAGAGTTATCAGACTCACTGAAAAGTTACAAATAATTCTGCAAAATACACAATAGATTATAGTTTATTACTCAAGTCTTTTTTTTTTACTGTGTCACTACCTGGTGGTCGTATCTAGAGCAACATTCTTTTTTTTCCCCTTTCTAATAATGGAAAAAGGTTTTTAAGTGACTTTCCCTTTCTCGTTCCTCCGCAGATCCTCCTGATGCTCCCAACACCCCCAGAGTCCACGAGGTGACAGCAAGCACAGCCCGCATCTCCTGGCACGAGCCGAAAGATAACGGCAGTCCGATCTTGGGCTACTGGATTGAGAGGAAGGAGGTGAACAGCAAACACTGGACCCGAGTGAACCGCGCCCTCCTCAACTCTCTGGAGGTGAAGGTCACCGGCCTGATGGAGGGACTCACCTACATCTTCAGAGTGTGTGCCGAGAACCTGGCTGGGCCCGGGCCCTTCAGCGAGCCCACGGACCGCACCGTCGCCATGGATGCCATCAGTACGTTTTTTAGTCCTATCAGGGGGCCAACATGAAGAGCTGTCCCAAAGAAAGAGACAAACACCTATCAGCCAAATCAGAACACAGACTTCTTCATGGAGGCTCAATCTGTCTTGACTTGTAATTTTAGCACCCCTTATGGCTGCTCAAAATGTTGCAGTACAGAACTCACTTTAAATGTAAAACTTGTCTGCTCCTTTCCCACCCAGTGCCCCCTGGCCCCCCCACTCCTCGGATCGTGGACACTGGGAAGGATTCTGTCATCGTGGCCTGGAAGCCCCCTCTGTACAACGGAGGAGGAGAAATCCTGGGTTACCACCTTGAGAAGGTGCAGAAAGTTAATATTTTGGATTTCCAGCAGCTGATGCAGCATAGACCTGTGATGTTAAACTGTTGTTTTCTGATCACAGAATTTGGTTGGAGACAAGGAGTGGACCCGCAGCACAGAGTTCAGGTGTAAAGAGCTGACGTACACTGTGACGGGTCTGACTGAGGGAGCAGATTACTACATCCGCGTCATCGCCATCAACGACGCCGGTCCTGGAGCTCCAGGTGTGACTGAACCTGTCACCGTCAAAGAGCCTCAAGGTACGGAAAGTTTTATTATCGGACAGAGTTGGAAGTATGACCGACAACGAATCAATGAAATCAGTCTGACTGACTTGTCTGATTGTAACGTGCAGAGTCTCCCGCTGTGGACTTTGACGTCTCTGTGAAGAACGGCGTCATGATCAAGGCCGGCGAGCTGCTGAGACTTCCCGCCGTGGTGACTGGCCGACCTCAGCCTGAAGTCAAGTGGGCCAAAAACGAAGCAGAAATTGACAAGGAGCGTATGCTCGTGGAGACAGAAGGCAAAAACACCGTTCTGGTTATCAAGAAGGCGGTGAGGGCGGATCACGGACAGTACCAAGTCTCCGGCACCAACAGCAGTGGGACCAAGACGGCTGTTACCAGAGTGGATGTTATGGGTCAGTTTTAAACTCACGACAAACTCTAGAGGATCTAACAATTATAGCCACAAAATACTGTCTTTGGCAGCCAAACAGTCCCTTATAAACAAGCCGTGTTCACAAAAAATCTTTTTTATATATGATGTGACATAAAAATTTCTTTTCAGTACTGAATTTAAATATACTTTTTATACTGAGAGATTCAAGGCACCAGTAATAGTATGAAATGGAAATAAACAAATGGTCATGACCCCATAGCTGACATTTTTGCTGCTCTGTGTTCTTGTAGACGTCCCCGGACCGGTGGTCGACCTGAAGACGGTGCTGGTGACCAAGAAGAACATCATCCTCACTTGGTCCGACCCGTTAGACAATGGAGGAAGTGACATCATGGGCTATGAGATTCTGAGGAAGGATGCTAAGATGAAACTCTTCCGCCAGCCTATCGAGACGGCCTCCTGCAAGTGCGACATCCAGGGCCTGCTGGCCGGCGAGGAGTACGACTTCAGGGTTATCGCCAGGAACAAGTACGGTGATGGAGCCCCAGCTGACCTGGGACCCATCCTTGCGGAGGATGCCAAAGGTAAATCTGCCAACATTTGACAGACTCATGACACCAGGTGACATTTACTGGCTTAGAAATGGCACAGAAGATTTGTGACCCCCTGTTGAAACTATTGTTGACCGAACTCCTCCTCGTTGTTCCAGGTACTCCATCTGCACCCGAGAAACTGCACTACACCAGCAGAAGCAAGAGCACAATCACATTGGCCTGGCAGCCACCTCGCACTGATGGCGGCAGCCCCATCATGGGCTACTATGTGGAGAAGATGAGGTCAGACGGCAACGAGTATGAAGTGGCAAACCGCAAGATGTTCCCCGAGTGCTGCGGGACCATCGAGAACCTGTCAGAGAACCAAGAGTATCACTTCCGTGTCAGAGCTGTGAACGAGGTCGGCAACGGAGAACCATCCAAGCCCATTGAAGCCAAGATCCAAGATGATGAAAGTATGAAACTCACTCCTAAAATCTTTTAAACATTTGTCAGGTATGAACAACAACCAAAGAGCAACAAACTGAGAGGTGTTTATTTTTGTCCACAGTTGCTCCAGTTATTACCATCCTGAAGTTCTTCAAGAGCAACGCCATCAATGTGAGGAAAGGCTCAGCCATCGACATCCCAGCGGAGGTGAAGGGACTTCCTCTGCCGACGTTCCAGTGGACGAAGGACAATGTGGTGATCGAGACTCCCGACGCAGAGAAGATGACGATAGAGACTGAAGAGGTCAGGACTTTTTTTGTGTTCATGTTCAACATTCGATCCAGAGAACTAACAGAACTAAAAAAGGAGAGATTTGATGTTTTTATGTTTTTTCAATGTTTGGGGAGTACACTGAAACTGCCTTATGTAAGAATGTTTTGTAAATAAATAAATAAATGAATCTGTTCTCTCATATTCAGGTGGACCGCATGACTCTGAGGACAAAGATCACCATCCCAGAAACCATCAGGCAGGACAAGGGCAATTACAGGCTGGTGGCCGAAAACTGCTACGGCAAAGCTGAGCACCTCATCCGAGTCCAGATCCTTGGTGAGCCACAACATCTTTGGCCTGTTAGGTTTAGTTTCTATCATTTCACTCTATGATGTCTAACGGAGCTGCATTTAAAAATAAATTAACTGCACTTTTCAGACCGTCCTCTTCCTCCGAGGAACATCGTGGTCTCTGACATCAAGGCAGAGTCCTGCTACCTGACCTGGGACGCCCCCGAGGACAACGGAGGCAGCGAGATCAGCAACTACATCGTGGAGCGCAGAGATGCCAGCAAGAAGAAGTCCGACTATGAGGTCATGACCATCAACCTCATCGACAGGAGATATGGGGTGAGTAACAGTGCTTTGATCATACAATGTTGCTAAAAACACAAATAACTCCATCAACGAGGGATTTTCATCTTAAAACAGTTGATCTTGTCTTGTGTTCGCTTTGACTGCAGACTTTAAGATTTGAATCTTTTGTTTCCAGTTTTAAAGATCAGAGTAATATCTTGGATGTATTCATATAAAAACAAAAAAGGGAATCGACTCCTGACTGTCCCCACTGTGTTCCTTCAGGTCTACAAACTGAACATGAACGGCAATTACCAGTTCAGGATCAAAGCTGAGAACAAGTACGGCGTTAGTGAGGGCTGTGAATCAGAGAAAGTCCAGCTCAGGGATCCATTCGGTCTACCCGGACCTCCACGCAACCCCAAAATCATTGCTGCTACAGCGACCACCATGACGGTGACATGGGATCCTCCTCTGGACAATGGTGGCTCCACCATCCAGGGATACTGGCTGGAGAAGAGGGAGCGCGGCGCCGTGTACTGGGGTCGTGTCAACCGTGCCCCGGTCACCAAACCGTCAGTGAAGGGCCTGGAGTATACCGTGCTCAAGCTCATCGAAGGATCTGAGTACCAGTTCAGGATCGCAGCCAGCAACGCTGCAGGGATCGGACCGCCCAGCGAGGCCACTGAGTGCCGCTTCGCCCGGGATCCAGCCAGTGAGCTTCTGGTGTTTCTATCTCTGTAGACCAGCTTAATCAGTCTGTTGAAGGGTTGCAGTTTGCAATTTCAGTAATGAGTCTTACACTAGTCAAAAAGTTTTGGTCCTCAGAAAATACTCAGGATTCATCAGTGTCAGAATAACCTGATGCAGTTAAACATCTTCAGATTAATCCAAAACATGTTTGTGTTGTATTGTGCATCACTCAGGAGATAAACACTGTTTGTGCTCTCTCAGACCCTCCCAGCCCTCCTGGATCCCCCGAGGTTAAAGACAAGACCAAGAGCAGCATCACGCTCTCCTGGAGCCCTCCAGACAGAGACGGCGGCAGCCCCGTCAAGGGTTACATCATCGAGGTCCATGAGGAGGGCTCTCCTGACTGGAGGAGGGTGAACCCTGCTGATAAGCTCCACCCATCCACTGAAATCACCGTTCCTGACCTGAAGGAGGGCAAGAAGTGCAAGTTCAGGATCTATGCTGTGAACATTGCCGGAAACTCGGAGCCTGCCAAGACGGGCGACATCTTGGTTCAGGACATCCTGAGTAAGAATAACACACATCTGTCTGTTAGACCTGCTCACAGTCCAATGAAGGACACTGATCGATATGATATAAAGTGATAGAAGCAGTTGGTTGGGATCAGATCTTCAGCTCAGACTGTTCAGTATCAGGAGCCATGCTGTTTTGTCCGAATATTAATATTTATTTTCAAACTGAAGTCCATTTCTATGCTAATGATACAATTTTGTACCACAAACCCTATAAATGTAAATAGAGAAATGGGAATGTAGAGATGATTAACCTGAATATAAATACGTAAATTAGTTTTTTAATAGCTGATTTTACCTTGTTTGTTGTTCAGTTGAGCCGACGGTGTCTCTGGATGTGAGCGCCCAGGACTTGCTGAACTGCAGAGCGGGAACACCCATCAAGATTCCCGCCAAAATCACCGGGCGACCCATTCCCAAAGTCACCTGGACCTTCGATGGAACCGCCGAGACTGAGAAGAAGAACGAGCTGCACACGCTGCCCATCGACTCTGAGGTCAGCCCGCTCAGACGCTAACGCACTCTGTATTCATTTATATTTCTACTATGTTAGTTAGTTACAACTTTAATAGTTTTAAAATGGTCTTCTGTAAAATCACCATGCTGGTGTTTCCTCTCAGATCTACTCCACCGACACAACCTCCATGGTCGTGATCCCCGAGAGCAAAATGAACCACGCCGGCCGCTACATCCTGAATGTTGAGAGCGCCGCCGGACACAAGGTGGTCAAAGTGAGAGTCAACGTGCTCGGTAAGTAAAGATTCAGAGCTCTGATCTGTCAAATACTCATTTAATATGTGGACTGAAACACGCACATATTACACGTATAACTCAGTGTTGAACTTAAGATATGGAGAGCCATATTTACATTTCTACGGATTAAATCTCTCTCCACATTTTTAAAAGATAATTGTTAGAAAATGTAGCTTGAAATATAAGCAAGAGTATTTAAAAAAAATCTGATTACTTTTATCATATTTGTTTTACTGGATTCTGGGTAGATGATTCTGTACCATTTAAAAAAGTTTTGTGTTACATTTTAACCTCCGTGAATGTTACCATAATTTTTACCATACAACCTCACATTTGAGGTAATATAATAAACAAAAACAACAGATTTATACATCATGATCGTCAAGTCTTTAATTTGTTGTATCATCTACATATTTATCTTATTTATTTATTCTCAGGGACCGTGCTTAGTGAATATCCCTGTAAGTGCGCCAGTGTTTTTCAACTGCAGCTTGTTGTGATGTAAATTGGCAATTAAAACAACAACTAAGACCAATGAAATTTGAGTTGGAGAAAGGAAAACATGAACAGCTGACCAGACAGAAAAGGGTACAGGACATTAATACAGAACAGGGTGAAGCAGTTGCAACATAAAACCACATTTCCTGAGACATGTTGTGGTTCTGCAGACCTGCCTGGACCTCCCAGAGACCTGAAGGTCAGCGACGTGACAAGGGGAACCTGCAGACTCACCTGGAAGCCTCCAGAGTGCGACGGAGGAGAGAGAGTGAAGAGCTACTTCATCGAGGAGAAGACGGTGGACGGCAAAGCGTGGACCAAGGTACACCTGCACCTGCAGCCGCCACAGCCGGCTCCACCCTGTAATGTTCAGGTATCTTTAACACACGTTGTTCTGTCCAGGTGAACCCGGCCTGTGCTGCTCAGTCTGTGGTGGTCCCAGACCTGATCAACGGTCAGGAGTACCTGTTCCGCGTCAAGGCTGAGAACCGCTTCGGGTTTGGCCCGTACACGCAGACCCCTGAGGGAACCAAAGCCAGAGATCCGATCTGTACGTCCAACCTTTCTCTCCTCTGGTGCTTCTTACTGTCGGTGCTGTGTGATCTGACGTTTACGTGTCCTGTCTGCAGATCCTCCCGATCCTCCGACAAGGTTGAAGATCCAGAGCGTGAGAAAGGGCAATGTGAACTTGACCTGGAAGGCTCCAAGGAACGACGGCGGTTCACCCATCACACACTACAGCGTCGACCTGCTCTGCTGGGATGCCAGCGGCCAGAAGGAGGCCTGGAGGAGGTAAAGCTTCACCTGGAGTACTGCATGGGTCCACCTGGGTCCTACGGGCCAGGAACAGAATCAGGTCTGAACTGTATTCAGTCTGACCAGGTCAGGTGATGTTCTCTCAACATTTTGGATCAGGACTTCTGTCCACGGGACACTTAAAAATCTTTGAATATTATCAACCACTTCATGAAGAATCCATTATGACTGATGGGTTGAAATATCGCCTCCATCAATGAACGGGACGATTTTGTGAAATTTGTTTATTTTGGTTAAAAAACAAAACAAATCCAAAAAACCTCTATATCTTAATATTTACAAAACTTTTTCATGTTTAAAAAGTAAAAAAATGTATGTACAGTTATTTATGTTTTCTGTTTAATTCTCATTTAAATCATTTTTGATGACTTTACTGCACTTCATCTGCACTTAAATGATTATAATCAACCGTTGTTCAGGTGTAACAGGAGAGACGTGGACACCACCAACTTCAAGGTTGAGGACCTGACCGACGGAGAGGAGTACGAGTTCAGAGTGATGGCGCACAACGCCGCCGGTCAGAGCCGTCCTTCCACCACAGTTGGACCGATCGTCGTCCAGGACCAGTCCTGTAAGACTTTATATACTCTCTATAACAGTATGATACTATATATAAGTTTAAGCTGAAGTTGGTTTCTGGTGTGGTAAACACAATATTTGCTCTCTTCCAATCATTTCATTTTGTATTCTTCCTTTAAATAAAACGTGATTTCATGCTGCAGGCGCTCCATCCATCGAGCTGAAGGAGTTCATGGAGGCAGAGCAGGGCTCCGACATCCGCATCGTGGCCAAGATCCGCGGCTGCCCGTTCCCCACGCTCACCTGGTACAAGGCTCCGCCTCACAAGTCCGACAACAAGGTGGAGGTTCAGTACGACGAGCACATCAACAAAATCGTGTCAGACGACAGCTGCACGCTGCTTATCGAGCAGGGCAAGCGCCTTGACACGGGCCTGTACACGCTGGTGGCGTCCAACAGCCTCGGCAAGGCGTCCAAGGAGATGAGGCTCAACGTGCTCGGTACAAACAAACAACAAGAATAACACAACAAGCACTTATTTACCAGCTTCAATATCAAGTGCATATAAACACAATACATCCACTTCATATCGTTAATGATTTTATTTCAGTTATTTTCCACAACACATATTTATTTCTGTTGTTCAATTTAATCGTATTTATTTAGCACCGTATCACAACAAAAGTCATCTGAAGGCACTTTTCATGGAGCAGGTCTACCTTACCCTTTAAAGGAGGTATTTACAGAGAGAACGTTTGTATGTATCTCTTCCAGGCCGACCTGGTCGTCCATCGGCTCCCATTAAGTTCGAGGAAATTGGAGCCGAGAGGATCACTCTGTCTTGGCTGCCACCGAAGGATGACGGCGGCTCCAAAATCACAAACTACGTCATCTGGAGGCGCGTGGCCAGCAGGAAGTCCTGGGTGATTGTCACCAGTGAGCCCAAAGACCGGATCTGGACGGTGGAGAACCTGATGCCGGGACACGAGTATGTGTTCCGCGTCATGGCCCAGAACAAGTACGGCGTCGGAGAGCCGCTGGACAGCGAGCCAGAGGTGGCCAGAGATCTCTGCAGTGAGTCACAGCTTCACACGGATATAATGTTGTCTGTGTATTGACCTTAAATATGAACTGATCATCATCCAGCCGACAGTGATGCTGCTTCTAATGTTTATAAGCCACATGAAGGTGTCTGAACACAGTCTAGAACAAAAACAACAGCAGAAATACTGCACAAATACGCTGCTTTACGCAAATATATGTAGATTTATTACTGCAAATCAAATAACAACACAGTGTTTTCTTAATAGAATTGGAGTTAAATCCAGTAAAATTCTGCCCTGTCACCCTGATGGTTGCTTTCCTGTTTGGTTTCATAAAGAGAAGGATTTAAAGGAAGAGAAAGACTTTATTCATCTCATCATGTGAACATGTGCAGCTGATTTAAACTTTGTGAACTGACCACCGGGTATCTGCTAGAGCTACCAGAGTTATGCATTTAAATGAATAGTGCCATTAAAACACATTTGTATTGATGTAATATTTCGCTGACAGTGTTTATGTAACATGTCTCTGTCAGCATTTATCACCCTCCCTTAACTGATGTACTGGCTGACTGCTTTTATTCTGCATTTGTGTTCCTAGAAGATGAGTTTTGTAGTCCTCTAACCTTCGATCTGTCCTTTCCGTCCTCCTGCAGCTGTCCCCGGTCAGTGTGAGAAGCCAACAGTCAGCGGCATCACGATGGACTCCATGACCGTTGGCTGGGAGGAGCCCGAGGACGATGGTGGCACCCCGATCACTGGCTACTGGCTGGAGCGAAAAGAGACGACGGGCAAACGCTGGACCCGCGTCACCCGCGACCCCATCCGCCCCATGGGCATGGGAGAGTCGTTTGTGGTGAGCGGACTCATTGAGGGCTCCCAATACATGTTCAGAGTATCTGCTATCAACGCTGCAGGACCTGGACTCGCTAGCCCCCCCACAGACCCCATCTTCGCCAGAGACCCCATCTGTAAGGGCTACACGATGACATCACAAGAGTTCACATTTTAAATACATAGAGCAGGATTTTAACCACCTGTCTGTCTCCTCCTGTAGCCCCGCCTTCTCCTCCCACCCCCAAGGTTATTGACTGGACAAAGTCCACAGTCGACCTGGAGTGGATTCCTCCTCTTAAGGACGGAGGCTCCAAGATCATCGGTTACTGGGTGGAGCACCAGGAGGAGGGCACCGAGCCCTGGGTCAAGGTAAGTTGAAATCATATTTTACATCGTCTTTGATCTCAGGTTTGGACTTGGTTTTTCGAAAAAAAAATCCATATTTGTGTTCTTTAGGCAAAGGAGACGGAAGTCCGTGGCACCCGGTTAGTGATCACTGGTCTGAAGACTGGCGGCAAATACAAGTTCAGAGTGATTGCGTTCAATGCTGCCGGTAACGGTGAGCCAGGTGAAGTCCCAGAAGTGCTCGAGGTCAACGACAGGACGAGTGAGTCACTGAAAGACGGTCTTCTTCCACATCAAACCATTTTTCTCTCAACAATGTGATGTGTTCATCCAGTATTTACATTTGGTTGCAACAAGTGGACCGTAACGTTGAGTTTCTTCCCCCTAGTTGCTCCTGAGGTCGACCTGGACGCCTCTGTAAAAGAGAAGATGGTTGTCCACGCCGGCGGCGTGATCCGTATCATCGCCTATGTGTCAGGCCAGCCTTCCCCAGAGATCACCTGGAGCAGAGACGGAGCTGCACTGCCTCCTGAGGCTAAAGTGGAAACGACAGCCATTAGCTCGTCTCTGGTCATCAAGCCTTGCATCAGGAGGCACCGCGGCGTCTACACGCTTACCGCCAAGAACGCTGGAGGAGAGAAGACAAAGAACATCACCGTGGAAGTTCTTGGTAAAAAGTTGTTTTTACGTCCAAGCCAGAAAGCATCTTAAGACACTTATGTGTTTTCTTTTTTCTAAGTAAAACCAAATTGTGTCCCCCCTCAGATGTCCCCGGGCCCGTTGGCATCCCCTTCACTGCAGAAAACCTGACCACTGACTCCTGCAAGCTCAACTGGTTCTTCCCAGAGAACGATGGCGGCTCTCCCATCAGTAACTATGTCATTGAGAAGCGCGAGGCCGAGCGTAAGGCCTGGACCTCGCTGTCCTTCACCGCCAGCAGACAGAACGCTGTGGCTCATGGCCTCACCATCGGAAAGTCCTATTTCTTCAGAGTGGCTGCTGAGAACGCTATTGGCATCGGACCCTTCACACAGACAGCAGCTGAGCTCATCGTCAAGGAACCAATCAGTACGTTTAGTTAGACCTAAATCATGGTGACCACTGGTCTCTGGTCGGGTTGATATCTTGATGCTGTAAAGAGGAGATGATGAGCCTTGAGATGCACCTTAGAAAGTCTTTAAAAAAGGAAATTGCAACATCTTAGAAGGAAAATCTAATTTCTAAGGTGATGGTAGATATTAGAGAATAACGTTGGATGTTGTGCAATAGTCTTGATTTTGAAGATAAAGTTGGAATCAAAACAAAAAGTCAAGATTTTGTGTAAAGAAAAGTCAAAACAAATCAGAATTTCAAGAGAAATAAAACTGTTAGAAGTTAAAATTTTGAAAGATAAAAGTTGAGGTCAGGAATCCAATATAAGTTACATTTGCAGACATCAGAATTAAAACTGAACAGGGAGAAAAGAGTAAACAGGTTTAACAATCTTCAGAAAATAACTGTGTTTGTGCTCACTCAGGTGTTCCTGATCGACCCGAGGAGCTTGACGTCACCAAGGTCACCAAGGATTTAATCAGCGTTACTTGGAAGGCACCTAAGTTTGACGGTGGTTCAGAGATTACCATGTACATCCTTGAGACGCGTATGATCGGCAAAGACAAGTTCACCAGAGTGACAAAGGAGAAGCTGATGGAGAGGAAGTACACCTACGATGGCCTCAGGGAGGGAGACACCTACGAGTTCAGGGTCATCGCCGTCAACGAGGTCGGACCCAGCAAGCCGTCGTTCTCCACTAAACCAATCACCTGCAAGGATGAACTGGGTGAGGACAAACAGTTTGATTGGCACTTAGTGGTTTCAGTTCATTTCTAATATAAATCTATGAAAAAAACAATAACATCACTGGTTGATAAAATAAATAATCACTGGTTAGGTAAAAGGAATCTACCGTGTATCACTTCATCTGACTTTGTCCTCATCCTCCTTTCTGACAGAACCACCAACCATCGAGCTGGACTTCCGTGATAAGATCATCTTCCGTGTGGGCGAGAGCTGCCTGCTGCAGGGCCGATACACCGGCAAACCTTCTCCATCCATTATGTGGTACAGGGACGATGAGGAGCTGAAGGCTGACCAACACATCATGTTCAAGAACACGTTGACCACCATGTCACTCGGCCTGATAAAGGCAAAGCGTGAACACAGCGGCAGATACGTGGTGGTGGTTGAGAACAGCACCGGGTCCAGGAAGGGAGTCTGCAATGTCACAGTTGTTGGTACGTAGGCAGAGTAATTTGGGCTAATAGAAGCTAGTATTATCAGCAAAACACGATTTATAGGTGAAGATAAAGTAACAAAATGTTTGATGAGGATGAGAAATAAATGAAAAAAACTGTGGCATCCATTTACATCGATCAATTGTTTTCCACTGATGGTGTTGTTAAATTACAGCACAGATTCCTCATCTGGAGACTTTTTTAACGTGTTATTTCTCCCCTGCAGACCGTCCGACTCCTCCTGTTGGCCCAGTGGTGTTTGAGGAGGTGCACAGGGAGTACATGGTCATCTCCTGGAAACCCCCCCTGGACAGTGGTGGTGTCGATGTCTCCAACTACATCATTGAGAAGAGAGACACCAACAGAGACGTCTGGACCACGGTGACTTCAGCCACCACCAAGACCATATGCAAGGTGCGTCAAGATGGTTTTTCAACCAAACTCAGATAGCTGTTGTTCTTCTTCAAGACCAGACCGCAAAAGACCTTTCCCTAACAGTGGGAGTTCAGAGATGTTTACATGTTGTTTATTTCTCTCAGATCCCCAAGCTGACAGAGGGCAGGGAGTACATCATGAGGATCTCTGCTGAGAACACGTATGGCATCAGTGACCCTCTGGAGTCCGAGGAGATGAGAGCCAAAGACATCTTCAGTACGTCCTTCTCAGTGATGAGCAAATACATCTGAAATGGGTTCATTTGTGTTTATCAATGTGCCAAAAGAAAAAAGAAACATTTTCCTGCATTGGTAATGGATCCTAAAAAGCCCTGATAACCTGAACTTTCCTTTCATGGCTCCCCCTGCAGGAGTCCCAGAAGCCCCAGAGATGCCAACAGTCAGGGAGGTGTACGGTACCAACGCACTGGTGCTTTGGAACCGTCCTCGCGATGGTGGAAAGCCCATCACTAATTATATCCTCGAGAAGAAGGAGCCTACAGCCAAGAGGTGGTCCAGAGCCACCAGAGACCACCTGTACCCGGCCACTCAGTTCAGAGTCCAGGACCTGGTGGAGGGCTGCCAATATGAGTTCAGGGTGATGGCTGAGAATGAGCTGGGAACTGGAGACCCCAGTGTCCCCTCCCAACCCATCCTTGCCAAAGACCCCATCGGTCAGTGGGACAAATCCTATATTTATTATTCAAATGTGTAAAATCTGCTCAGACTAACGTCTGTAATTTAAATTTTATGTTAAATTTCAAATTGAGCTTTTTGTATTAAAAAATCATAATTTTTCTATTGCATAGAAAGGTTGACTTGATGATGAACACTAGCCCATGCATTTGGTTAAAATAGATCTTTTTATGGGGCCATATCATTTTCTTCCAACAGTGCGTCCCAGTCCTCCAGTGACACCCGAGGCCTACGATAAGACCAAGGACTCTGTCAGCCTGAAGTGGAAGTTGCCCCGCCATGACGGGAAGGGCAAAATCTTCGGCTACATCGTTGAGTATCAGAAGCCTGGCGCTGTGGAGTGGAATCAGGCCAATGAGACCCCAGAACAATGCCCCAACCTCCACTATGTAGTGACGGGCCTGCTCGATGGACAGGAGTACAACTTTAGGATCTTCACCGTCAATGCTGCTGGCAAATCTGATCCTTCCTACGTCAAACAGACCATCAAGGTTCATGACAGACTGGGTAAGGGCTTAATTTTTGAATCTGTTTCATTTTCAGCACACTGCACAATAACTATAGGCTTTGAACTGTTTTTTTGTTGCTAAATTTGCAAATCTGACATATAATTTGGTTTCAGTTTGGTCAGTAGTGTCTGGACAACTACATGAAAATATCTACATGTAGAACCATTTCCCACTTGGATGTTTACAATAGCCATGTTGTTTTTGTAGTTTTGGCCAATGTACGTATCAATGTACATTGGCCAATATTGGCCATATATCTATATATGTTAAATTCATTGAACTGATTCCCATTTATCTCCACAGAGGCGCCAGAGTTGCTGCTGGACGCAAATATGGCCCGTGACCACCTGGCCATGCTGGGCACTGACATCACGCTGAGCGCCACCATTAAGGGTGTACCAACACCCACTGTGAGCTGGAAGAAGAACGACGGTGACATGCCTTCTCACATCACGGTCGCCATCACCACCAGCAACAGCAAAGTCTTTATCCCCAAGAGTGTCCGCGCCGACTCCGGCAACTACACCATCACTGTGGAGAACGCTGCTGGAAAGAAATCAGCAACTGTTGCTGTGCTTGTTCTGAGTAAGTAAAACGTCCACCAACACAAATAAGAGATTTGATCAGTCTTGAACCAAACATTTGTAAATTATATTTTAAGTAGGAACATTTTAGATTTTTACACTGACCCACTTTTGTTTCCACCAGACAAGCCTTCTCCACCAAGAGACCTGGTGATTTCAGAGGTGACGAGCGAGTCCGCCTACCTGCAGTGGAAGGCTCCCGAGGATAATGGCGGTGCAGTCATCTCCCACTATATTGTGGAGAAGAAGGACGTGGCCACCGAGCAGTGGGTGCCCGTCTCTGCAGCCAATAAGAAGCTGAGTCTGATGGCCATGTACCTGATGGAAGGAATTCAGTACCTGTTCAGGGTGGCTGCTGAGAACCAGTTTGGCAGGAGTGCCTATGTGATGACCAAGTCACCTATCAAGGCTGTTGATCCTCTCTGTGAGTAAAAGTCATAATTATTGTATGAAATTTTACTTTTTAAAATAATCATGTTTGTTTTAAATCATTGTGTGTAAATTGTTGACCCTCAGGACCCTGACGGCGTCACTTCACTTTTACTTTGCCATGAAACAAACTTTTCACAACAAAACAACCTAAACAAATGATTATTGGTGTAGTAATAATGGTAAACATCACTGATCAACATTTAGATCTTTTGGAAAATGTATCTCCCAAAGACTATGTCAGCATATATTTCTACAACCAATAAACATCTCTAAATTGTTACATCCTGTACACACCTTTCAGATCCACCTGGCCCACCTAAAAACCTGCACCACACTGATGCAGAAAAGACAGAGGTGTGGTTGGCATGGGAGTGGCCCGACCGCACCGGTGGAAGTGAAGTCACCGGTTTCATTGTGGAGCACCAGGAAGAGGGCCAGACTGACTGGGTTACCTTCAAGACTGTGAGCAATAACCATGCCCATGTCACCGGTCTGGGGGAGGGCAAGACTTACCGCTTCAGGGTCAAGGCTCAGAACGCCATTGGTGTGAGCAGTCCTGACACCAGCGTCCCTGTCACCTGCCAGGAGAAGACTTGTAAGAAACATGTTTCTTATTGCAAATGCTATTCTTGTGTTCATTTGCAGGCTTAAACATCCTAACCTTGTTACTGTTTTTGTTCTATTTCAGTGCCTCCAACTATTGAAGTTGATGTGAAGCTTATTGAGGGTCTTGTTGTAAAAGCTGGGAGTGCTATTGCCCTTCCAGCCAAGATGACAGGAATCCCCATTCCCACTGCAAAATGGATGACTGATGGCAAGGAAATTGCATCTGAGGGCCGCCATCACATTGAGACTGCTGGAACCTCCACTGTACTCAGTATCCCTGAGAGCCAGAGAGGAGACACCGGAGAGTACATTCTTACTGTGGCCAATCCTGCAGGCAGCAAGACTGTTGCCCTGCATGTCACAGTGCTGGATCTTCCAGGTCCACCGATCGGACCCATCAATATCTTGGAGGTCACCCCTGACCACATGATGATCCAATGGAGAGCACCCAAGGATGATGGTGGCACACCAATCACCAACTATGTGGTGGAAAAGAAGGATGTGAAGAAGCCATGGGAGCCCTGGTCTGTTGTAAGCTCCGGCGGCACTAGTACCAAGGCGAAGGTGTCTAGACTGGAGAAGGGCCGTGAGTACATTGTCCGTGTCCGTGCAGAGAACAAGATTGGCATTGGTGCAGGGCTTGAAAGTCCTCCTACTATTGCCAAGCACATGTTTAACCCCCCTGGTCCGCCAGGCCCACCAGAGTGCTCTGATATCACAGAGAATGCTGTGACAGTGGAATGGACCCTGCCTGACTATGATGGAGGCACCCCCATCAGTGGATATGTGGTTGAACGCAGAGAGATGACCGGAAAGTGGATCCGCGTCAACAAAACTCCTGTGCTGGACCTCAGATACAGAGTCTCAGGCCTGTTTGAAGGCAACACCTACGAGTTCAGAGTGTTTGCTGAGAACGTTGCTGGTATCAGCGAGCCCTCTCTCACATCTGACCCAATCAAGGCCACTCGTGCCATCACCAAACCTGGACCCCCTGGTAATCTTAAACTGAAAGACTGGAGCAAGGCCTATGCTGACATCTGTTGGACCAAGCCTACAAGAGATGGAGGCAGTCCTATTCTTGGCTATGTGATTGAGATTCAAAAGTCAGGAAATACCCAGTGGGACAGAATCAACAAGGACCTCATCAAGATGTGTGCCTTCAGAGTACAAGGCCTCATTGAAGGAATGGAGTACAGGATTCGCGTCAGAGCCACCAACAAGGTTGGAGACAGTGAGCCAAGGGAGCTGCCTGATAAGGTCTTGGCAAAGGACATCTTGGTGCCCCCTGAGGTTGTTGTCGATGTGTCCTGCCGCGACTCTCTGACGGTCAGAGCAGGCCAGATCATTAGTTTGATCACCAGGGTGAAGGGCCGACCAGACCCAGAGATCACATGGACTAAAGATGCCAGAGTCTTATCCCGGGAAAAGCGTCTTGAAATGAACAATAACTACCCTCTGTGTGAACTGGTCATTAATGAGGCAGTCAGGTCAGACTACGGTAAATATGCTATTGTTGCCAAGAACAGTAGTGGACAGGCACAGGCCACCATTATCGTCAATGTCCTGGACACACCAGGGGCTTGCCAGAACCTGAAAGTGGCTTATGTGACCAAGAAATCCTGCATGGTGTCCTGGGAAAACCCTGAGGACAACGGAGGCACTGAGATTACTCAGTACATTATTGAGTGCCGACAGCCTAGCCAGAGAGGATGGACTGTGGTCTCCAATGACTGCACCAAACGCCTGATAAAGGCCCCTCTAACTGAAGGCTGCGAGTACTTCTTCCGTGTTAGCGCAGAGAACAAGATTGGTGCTGGACCACCTACTGAGTCCAAGTCACCTGTGCTTGCAGTTGATCCCGTTGAGAAGCCTGGTGAACCCATTGACTTCCACATATCTGAGATTGGCAAGACCTTCTGCTTCGTCAAATGGAAGAAGCCAGACTATGATGGTGGTAGCCGTAACCTGGGTTATCATGTTGAGAAGAAGCCAAAGGAGGCTGAGGAGTGGGAGAGGCTTCACAAGGGTGCTATCAAGGAGACTTACTTCATGGCTGACAGGTGCATCGAAAACCAGATCTACCAGTTCAGAGTTCAGACTAAGAATGAAGGAGGCGAGAGCAATTGGGTGACCACAGGTGAAGTCCTTGTTAAGGAAGAGCTTGCGCTGCCTGAGATCAAGATCAAACTGGATGGAACACTTGTGGTCAAGGCTGGAGACTCCATTCCTATTGAGGCAACAGTGAAGGGCAAACCCCTGCCTGATGTCAAATGGACCAAAGATGAGAGAACAGATGAGATAAAGAAGGGTCCTAGGATTCAGTTTGAGACTGGGGTTGACTTCTCAAAGCTTCTGGTTACTGGTGCAAGGCGCACTGACAGTGGTAAATATGTTGTTACTGCCTCTAACAGTGCAGGAACCAGCTCTGCTCATGCCAAAGTCAATGTACTGGATAGACCCGGCCCCATCAGGGATCTCAAGGTGTCTGGTATCACCACCGATAGGTGCCATTTGGCCTGGGAAATCCCAGAGGATGATGGTGGCTGTGATATCTACAACTACATCATAGAAAAATGTGAGACCAAGAGAGGAGTCTGGTCGGTTCACACCAACGCTGTCATCACCAATAAAGCCAATGTCACCCGTCTTATTGAGGGAAATGAATATATCTTTAGAGTTCGTGCTGAAAATAAGATGGGTTCTGGCCCAGCAGTCCAGAGTGAAGCCATCGTCGCCGGCACTCAGTTCAGTGTACCTGATGCTCCTGAGGCACCAGAAGTCACAAAGATTGCCAAGGAGGAGATGACTGTGCAGTGGTCAGAGCCCGAGAGAGATGGAGGAAAGTCAATCATAGGTTATCTGTTGGAGAAGAGGGAAGAGCATGCCGTGAGGTGGTCTCCTGTCAACAAGGATCCAATCCCTGCAACTCGTTTCACAGTTACGGGACTCCTGCCCCTCCATGACTACCAGTACAGAGTCAAGGCTGTAAATGAAATTGGCATTGGCAACCCAAGCAAGCCTTCACGTGCCATCACTGCCAAGGACGCAGTGGGTATGTAATGTTTTCATTTTGCTCATCTATGTGTTAACAATTATAGAAAAATGCTTTAGAAAAAATCTGTGGTTTAACATCGCTTACCCTTGTGTCTTTTTGCAGAGGCTCCTGCACCTCCTACCAACTTGAAGGTCACAGACAGCACCAAGTCCACTGTTACCTTGGGCTGGACCAAGCCTGTATCAGATGGTGGAGCTCCCCTCATTGGCTACGTTGTGGAGATGAGGGTGCACGGAAGTGCCAAGAAAGGAGATGATGGTTGGAAGAGGTGCAACGTGGCAGCTCAACTGGTTGTGTGCGAGTTCACAGTCTCAAGTCTGGATGACCAGCTTTTGTATGAATTCAGAGTGTCGGCTCAGAATCAGGTGGGCATGAGCCTGCCCTGTGACCTGGAGGCTCCTGTGATTCCAAAGGAGATTCTAGGTGAGGACTTCATTGACATTTAAAAGCTTTTAATTAATACTTAGTTGGCTTAATTGTGGCTCCACATTATTACATGTGGGGTACAACAGGTAAACTTTAATATAACCCTGCACCTGCGACATTAAGCTGACACCTGCACTGTTTGTTCCAACAGAGGCCCCAGAGATCGATTTAGACGCCAACCTGAAGCAGGGACTAACAGTGAGAGCTGGCTGTCCCATCAGACTATGTGCCACCATCAGAGGTAGACCACCTCCCAAGGTCCTTTGGAGGAGGATGGGCATTGACAACGTTGTTAGGAAGGGAAATGTCGACATCATTGACACCATGACCTTCTTGGTCATCCCTGACAGCACCCGCAGCGACTCTGGCAAATACTGCCTCACGGTAAAGAGTGCTGCTGGAGAAAAAGCTGTGTTCGTTAACGTTAAGGTTCTGGGTAAGTCACATTTTTCTTTTATTAATGTACAATTTAAGTTTAACTTAGTAAGATTCAACAATGAAAGTGCTTACTAAATCCAAATGCTTTCCCTACAGACACTCCGGGACCTGTGCTGAATATGGAAGTTACTGACATAAAACAGACATCAGCCATGCTGTCTTGGACTCCTCCAGAGCTCGATGGTGGCAGTGAGGTCACTCACTACATTGTTGAGAAGCGTGAGATTGACCGCAAGACGTGGGCAACTGTCAAGGCCGTAGTTGAGAAAGACAAGATTCCCTTCAAAGTCGGTGGTCTGATGTCAGGCACCGAGTATTACTTCAGAGTCACTGCAGTCAACGAATATGGTTCTGGAGTTCCCAGGGTGTCACCCACTTCCTACATGGCCTCTGATCCTGTCAGTACGTATCCTCTATTTGTCGCACAACGTGATGCCAGAATTAAGAGATCAGCTTAAGCCCACCACTACGTTCAGTTGTCTTTCTTCTTCACAAAGCATTTAGAACCACTGGAACACACCTGTCTGATTTATTTTTTAGGTAAACCCGATCCTTGTGAGAAGATAGAGGTTCTTGAGATCACCAAGAACAGTGCCACAGTTGGCTGGGTGAAGCCTGCAAGGGATGGTGGTGCCAAGATTGATGGTTATGTCATTGAATACATTGAGGTCAAACCTCCTCCAGAGCCTCCAGCACCTGTTGAGGTTTGTCTTATAATCAAATGGATTCTTCTCCGAATGCTTTGATCGATTGCTGATTTAATTTTAAAAACATACAAATTTTCTTCAATTTTGTGATCATACTATAGGTGCTTAAGTTATTCAATCTCAAACAAGTAACTCAAACTCCCCTTGTGTTACTGTGTAAGTTTGATCATTTATATTTGCCACAGGTTCCAGAGGGAGAGGAAGCTCCACCACCACCTCCACCACCTCCAGTTGTAGAGGAGGATGAGGAAGCAGAACCTGTAAAGGAAGTGTGGAACGCATACACTACAGTAAAAGGTTTGTCGATCAGCATTAGCGGCCTGAAGGAGGGCAAGAAGTACAAGTTCAGAGTGGCTGCGAAGAACATCATGGGCCAAAGCTCTTTCACTGAGACCAGGCAACCAGTCGAGATCAAGGAACAGATGAGTAAGTTATTATGCCAGATTAGTAAGAGATCATTAAGAAAGAGTTTTGTAATATAGAATCTAACAAGTCAAATTCTTATGTCAATTACCGCAGTGGAGCCAAAGATTGTCATGCCAGAGACAGCAGGTGCCAGAGCTGGAGCCAAGCTCAGAGTAGAGGCGCTTGTTTCCGGAAAACCCTCCCCAACTTGCAAATGGATGCGTGGTGAGAATGCAGTGGTGCCATCCAGCCGTCTGGCCGTGCACAAGTCCGGCAACATGTGTGTCCTTATCATCAAAGATGTGTCGAGAACTGACAGTGGAGAGTATAGCCTGGTGGCTGAGAACAGCTCTGCAAAGGTGGTGGAGACCATGAAGATAATCATCAGAGGTCAGTGTCTACGATAAGATTATATTACAAAAGTTTTGAAAAAATTTGGAGATAAAACTAGGGGGGAAAATGTTGTCATAGAGGTTCTTCATGTTTAAAGCTGACTTCTCTGTTTATTAGACATCCCTGGTCCACCTGAGGGTCCTGTGACAATCAGCGACATTGACTCTGATGCCTGCTCCCTGTCCTGGAACAAACCTCTTGAGGATGGAGGCAGCAATATCACCAACTATGTTGTGGAGAAATGTGATCTGACTAGAGGCGACTGGGTGACAGCTGTCTCCTCTTGTGGGAAGACTGGTTGCAGGCTTGGGAAGCTCATCCCCGGAAAGGAGTATGCGTTCCGCATCCGTGCTGAAAACCGATTTGGGGTGTCAGATCCCATTCAGTCGGACAGGATGGTTGCAAAGTTCCCCTTCGGTAAGTTTAATTAAAATCTGTCACCAGGTCAGTCTTTGATTAGTTTCAAATGTAAGAGGTTTGATCATTTCAGACAATATTCATTTTGTTTTTTGTTTTTTTTCATCACCAGATGTTCCTAGTGAGCCTCTCAACTGCCGCATCAACAAGACCAACAAGGACTGTATGTTTGTGGCCTGGGATGCACCAGAGACTGATGGTGGCAGTCCCATCACAGGATACTACATTGAGCGTAAGGAGAGGAACAGCCTGCTGTGGGTGAAGGCCAACGACACAGTCGTACGCACCACTGAGTACCCGTGTGCCAGCCTCATCGAGGGCCTGGAATATACTTTCAGAGTATCTGCCATCAACCGTGCTGGCCAGGGCAAACCAAGCAAAAAGACTGACTTTGTCACGGCTAGAACACCCATTGGTACGTTTGCCATCTACGAAACAACAGCTACTCAGCAGGATTAACTTTATTCATCTAAAGATGTTTTTTCTTTCTGCCACAGATACTCCAGGTAAACCTGAGATCCTGGACATAACCAGGAATTCTGTTACTCTGGTTTGGACCCGTCCCAAGAACGATGGTGGCAGCAAGATCATTGGGTACTATGTTGAGGCCATGCGCGTGCCAGGAGACATCTGGATACGATGCAACACCAGCAGCCAGAACGTCCCAAGGGAGGAGTATACAGTGACTGGTCTGGAGAGAGACCTGCAGTACCAGTTCAGAGTCATTGCTAAGACTGCTGTCAACATGAGCAAACCCTCTGAGCCCACAGACCCTGTCTTGGTCTGTGCTGAGAATGGTGAGAGGTTAACCAGGCTGATAGACCAGTCACTTCAGTACCAACACAGTATTTTCAGCGTGACAACCATAAGCTTGTGACTTTGAAAACCACAAAGTATTTCACAGATCTGAGTTGCAACACTTTTTATTTTATCTTTACACACACAGTTCCTCCGAGGGTGGAGCTAAATGCCAAGATGCAGAAGGGTTTCAAGGTGAAGGCTGGAGCGACAGTCCTCCTGGAGGCCGAGGTGTTTGGTAAGCCTATGCCCAGAGTGACGTGGAAGAGAGACGGCGACACCTTGAAATCAGGTGAAGGTCAGATCCTCACCCACCAGAGGAACAATTACCAGCTGGAGATGACAGGAGTCTCTAAGGAACACACTGGAACTTACACCATACTGGCTGAGAATGCTAGTGGCTCTAAGACCGCTGAAGTCCAGGTTGTTGTCCTGGGTGAGTACTTTCATCTCTACTTCAGGGAAGTCTATTGAAACTGGACCATCATTTAATTTTAAGGTTTTTCACAGCATTCACAGTAATGTTTTTTAATGCAGCATGTTTTTTACATTCCCATCACCATCAACAATTGGCTGATAATCCATTTTTACGTTCCCTCAGATGTGCCTGGCCCTCCTGCCAATAGCAAGTATGTTGAGGTGTTTGCCACCAACATCAAAATGTCCTGGGAGCCTCCTCTGAAAGACGGTGGTGCTGCCATCACCAACTACATTGTAGACAAGCGTGAGACCAGTAGAGCTAACTGGGCCCTGGTCTCCAACAAGATCAAGGGTGATGTCCACGAGTTCAATGTGGAGAAGCTAATGGAAGGTCACGAATACCAGTTCCGAATCCGTGCTGAGAACACGTGGGGAGTCGGAGACCCACTTGTTACTAATCCAGTCATCGTCAAGAACCCATTCAGTAAGTCATGATCAACATTTTCTGTGGATGTAGCATAATAACATCAATTGTAGTTAAGTATTAGCAAACGTGCTACACTCAAATACTAGTACTGTGGTGCAAGAATGAAAATTACCTGCTACACCAAACCATCTTACTGTCACATTGTATATTCTTGTGACAACCTTTAAAGCTTCATATTAAAATGTGTCCAGATTTAGTTGATTATTAAAAAATGTATAACTTCTCTTAATATCTAAACTAAAACCTAAACCCTGGTGTCACTTCCAGCTGTCCCTGGTTCTTGTGAGGCCCCACTGATCACCAACGTGACTAAGGATAGTATGACTGTGAGCTGGAAGGAGCCTGCTGATGATGGAAAGTCCCCCATCCTGGGCTACATGCTGAAAAAGAAAGCCAGTAACGACCTAGACTGGACCAAGCTTAACAGGAAGCCCATGACAGAAAGGAGCCTGGATGTTACAGGCCTCACAGAAGGAGCTGTGTACGAGTTCAAAGTCAGTGCTGTCAACGCAGCAGGTGTTGGCAAACCTAGCGAACCTTCTGAAGGCACCACTGCACAGAATCCCCTCAGTAAGTCTTATAACCTCAGGAAACTTTGCAGAATCCTTTCTTAATTAAATAAAACATGTACTGTTACTTACAGAGAAAGACCCTCTATATGCAGACTAACCTGGATAAATGTGCTCTTCCCCAGCTCCGCCTGGCCCAGTCGTGAACCCCAGTGTGACAGACACTACCAACAGCACCATCTGCCTCAGCTGGTCCCCCCCTGCTAACAATGGCGGAAGCCCGATTATTGGATACTTAGTGGAGTGCAAGAGGTCAGAAACCAAGGACTGGGTCCGCTGCAATGTCCCCAGGAACCTGCAGGAGACCTGCTACATCATCCAGAACCTCCTACACAAAGCAGAGTACCAGTGCCGTCTCACTGCTGTCAACAAGATTGGCTTCGGCGAGCCAGTTGAAGTACCCGGCAAGCATGTTGTCAAAGACATCATTAGTACGTATGATAAAACAAATTTGTATTGCATTTATTTAAATTCTGTATGACATGCTGTATGTATGTGTAAAAAGAAAGTGTCATTGACATTACAAGGCATACACTCCATTTGTAAGTATAACATTCAGACTTTCCCCACACTCACTCACAAAGCTATTCTCTGTGTGTGTTCATGCAGTTCCTCCTGAGGCAGAGCTGAGTGCACAGCTAAAGGAGGGCATGAAGCTGCGCGCCGGCACCACCATGAGGCTGTATGCCACCATCAAAGGCACGCCCACTCCCAAGGCAACCTGGGCAAAGATGAACACCAACATCAAGGAACGCCAAGGCATTATCATTAAATCCACCAACACTGATGCCCTGGTGTTGGTGGAGAATGTCAACAGATACGATGCTGGCAAGTACATTCTGAACCTGGAGAGCACAGCTGGTATAAAGATGTACACCGTTGTTGTCAAGGTTCAAGGTGAGTGAAGAATTTTAATTATTTATTTTGCAAAGTAAAGGCATTCATCTCATTTATGTTCTAACATTTTTGGTTTTGTATCTGTACTTCAAGAGACAATGTTATTAAGTGTTATTTTATCTTTCCAGACACCCCTGGACCGCCAGTCAACCTGGTGGTTAAGGAGTCCAACAAAGACAGCGCCTCCATCTACTGGGACGCTCCCCTAATTGACGGTGGCTCTGAAATCACCCACTACATCGTGGAGAAGCGTGACACTGAGAGGAAGGCCTGGTCCATCGTTTCCAACAACTGCGCCAAGACGGCATTCCAGGTGCCAGACCTGGATGCAGGGCGGTCATACTGCTTCCGAGTGTCAGCAGTTAACCAACTTGGTTCTGGAGAGACTTGTGAGACAGCTGACTCCATCAAAGCATCTGGTGAGATTCAATATATGACGGCAGATTTTGGATTTGTCATTTTGTTTGATTCTCAATAATATCATACTGACTGCACTCATTTTTACTTTTCCAGAGGAGCCTGGCCCTGTCATGGACTTCAAGACTCTGTTGGTTACCAAGGACTCTTGCACTCTGAGCTGGAAGAAACCCCTTACAGATGGTGGCAGCCGCATCATCTGCTATGTGCTTGAGGTTCTCAATGGTGAGGACAAGTACAAGGAGATAATGAGGTCGAAGAACATGCAGTATAGTGCCAAGGACCTGGTGGAAGGCAGAGAGTACACCTACAGAGCCAAGGCTGTGAATGACTCAGGAGAGAGTTCTGCCAAGGAACTGAAGGTGGTCGCTAAGGACCAGATCAGTAAGTTGCTGGTTATATTTCTACTGATATAACTTGCTGACAAAGAACTATTTCTTTAAGTGCATAAAGTGTTTAAGGTGGATTTTTAAAACACTCATTGCTTCTCTCTGCAGTACTTCCCAGCTGTGACTTGAGGGACCTGCCCAACATGTGCTACATTGCCAAGGAGGGAAGCATTGTTCGTCTGAAGATCCCGATCATTGGCAAACCTACGCCCAAGGTCTCCTGGAAGAAGGGAGATGACGTAGACCTGACAGACACCGGGCGAGTTTGTGCAGAGTCGTCTGCAGTCAATACCACCCTTCTGATCAGGGACTGCCAGAGGAGTGATGCTTCCAAGTACACAATCACCCTGAGGAACAGCGCTGGAAGCAAAGAGTCCACCATCTTCATCAGGTAGGAATTAAACTGTACTAAGACATTTAATTTCAGCGAATGTAATACAAAATCTAGAATATTTTCCTCAAAGTGGATTGTGCTAAAATAGTTTCAGCCATATCTATGCATTACTGGCTGTCTATAATTAACAAACAAAGGAACAAAATAATAATCTCAATCCCTTGTCTCTTTTCAGGGTGGTGGGTAAACCTGGCATCCCTGTTGGACCTGTTAAGTTCAAAGATGTTACTGCTGATGGTGCTACACTGAAGTGGGCTGTTCCTAAGGATGACGGCGGTTCAGAGATCACAAATTACATCCTGGAAAAGAGGGACTTCATCACCAATTTGTGGGTGACCGTTTCCTCTAATGTGGAGGAAAACACTTTGAGGGTGACCGGTCTCCATGAAGGCACGGAGTACATCTTCAGAGTCTCTGCTGAGAACAAGTATGGCGTTGGAGAGGGACTTAAGTCTGACCCTGTTGTGGCTCAACATCCATTCAGTAAGTGACTTGAAATGATATTGTAAAAATTGAATGTTTAAGTTTGGAACTTAAGAATTTCTTCTCCTGACTGTACAATATCACTTTGTTTGTGCAGATGTTCCCGACGCTCCTCCTCCACCTCAGATAATGAGCATGCGCCATAACTCTGCTTACCTGGCCTGGGGTGACCCCAGGAAGACTGGAGGATCTCCCATCACAGGTGCAGTCAGCTTTAACACTTACCTACCTATTATCAAACATATGTCTAAGTATGTGTTATAGCACTTTAATTGGTATAAATATGATGTTTAGGTGGCATGTCAGATTAATGCTGTCCTCCCTCTTTTGGCACTACTTTCAGGCTACCATGCTGAGTTCAAGGAGAGGAACAGTATGCTGTGGAAGAGGGCAAGTCAGGTTCCCTTGAGGATGAAGGAACACAAGGTAACTGGGCTGACTGAAGGTCTGGAGTACGAGTTCAGAGTGATGGCAATCAACCTGGCTGGCATTGGCAGACCAAGTGCACCCACAGACCCACAGGTGGCCCTGAATGCCATTGGTAAGCTGAAGTGTCAACATGTTTAAAATGACTAATTCTGTACAATATGCAACAATGCATTTATATTTTTAATTTGTATCATTAGATACCCCTGGGAAACCTGATGTGATCAGCATCACCAGAAGCACTGTGACCCTACAGTGGACTGAGCCACAGTTTGATGGTGGCCACAGACTGACAGGCTACATCGTTGAGAGGCGGGACCTGCCTTCTAAAATCTGGGTGAAGGCTAACAACGTGAATGTTGTGGACCCTGCATTCACTGTAACCGATCTGCAGGAGGGCTGCAAATATGAGTTCAGAATCAGGGCAAAGAATGCTGCTGGAGCTATCAGCCCTCCCTCCGAGCAGACCGATACTATTATCTGTGCAGATGAATATGGTAAGATACAAAACTACCAATAAGCACATCTCTTTATACCTTCAACGATTATCTTGGCGTAATACATGACAAATAAAGTTATCTACCTATCTACCTACTTTTTTTGAATACTTTATTTTGAAGATTTCAATTATGCAAAACAGTACAAACGTTTTCCCTTTTTTGTCCAACAGCTGCCCCAACCATTATTATCGAGAGTCAGGTGAAGGAGGGTCTGACTGTCCGAGCTGGCGATACTATTGCCATCACTGCCACAAGCATTTTAGGCAAACCTGCACCAACTTCATGCTGGTCGAAAGGAGGAAAGTACTTTAAACCCTCTGATGTTGTTCATATCGAGACCACTGCAACTTCCTCTACTTTGTCCATCAAGTATGCCGGCAGAAAGGACTCAGGGGAGTACGTCATCACTGCCAGCAATCCATTTGGTGTGAAGGAGGAAACCGTGAAGGTCACAGTTCTGGATGTTCCTGGTGCTCCTGGACCCATTGAATGCAGTGGCATCTCCTCTGAAAAAGTCACGCTTACCTGGACAGCTCCTCACGAGGATGGAGGCTCTCCTATCAAGTATTACACCCTGGAGAAGAGAGAGACCAGCCGCCTGCTCTGGACTATCCTTGAAGAGAAGGTCATCGACTGTCACTATGTGGCCAACAAGCTCATCCAGGGCAATGAGTACTTCTTCAGAGTCTCTGCTGTAAACCAGTATGGTGCCAGTGAGCCATCTCACTCTGAGGCAGTCAAGATGGTTGACAGATTCGGTATGTACAGTTCTCAGCTCATCTTACATGCTACATTTGTGTTTATTTATTTAAGATAAAATGTAAGAGGAATACAGACTGCTTGGATTCACAAATGTTGTTTCTTCCGTCAACGGTGTAGGTCCTCCTGGTCCACCGTCTAGACCAGAGGTTGAGAAAGTCGATGGACATTCAGTCACTCTGAACTGGAGGAGACCAGCTGAGGATGGAGGAAGTGACATCATAGGTTACTGTGTTGAGAAGAAGGAGAAAAAGGGAATGAGATGGGTCAGGGCATCCAAGAAATCCATTGCTGAGCTCAGCTATGAAGTCACTGGCCTCACTGAAGGAATAGAGTACGAGTTCCGTGTTCTTGCTGAGAACAAGGCTGGCGTCGGAGAGCCGAGTGAACCATCTATGCCTGTCAGAACAATAGTTGTTGCCTGTAAGTAAAAAAATAAGTCTTTCAGTTGCGAAAAATACAAAAAAAAAATAAAATCCAGTAAAACATTTTCTTCTGTTGAAAAATGTAAATGAATTCACCAGTGTTTATAGATTGCTATGCTTTAAAAAAAAAAAAAAGACAATAACCACTTCTTTTTTGTCCGGTAGATGTGCCTGGACCTCCAGTCAATCCAAGAGTTACAGACACAACCAACACCACTGCCACTCTGATCTGGGGAAAGCCCCTTGATAATGGTGGACTTGAAGTCACTGGATATGTGATTGAACACAAGAAAGAAGGAACAGAAGAATGGGTTAAGGGCACCCCTTCATCTCTGCTTAGGATCACAGAGTTTGTTGTTCCCGAGCTGGTAACCGGTGCCAAATACCACTTTAGAATTAGTGCCGTCAATGCTAAGGGAGCAGGTGAACCTGCTGAAACTAAGGATGTGATTGCGATCGTGGAGCGGGAGACTGTACCTGATTTAGAGCTGGATCTCGAGCTGAGAAGAACTCTTGTCGTCAGGGCTGGCTGCTCCATTCGCCTCTTTGTGCCAATCAAGGGACGTCCTACACCTGCCGTCACCTGGACCAAGGAGGGTGGTCCTGTTCCACGTGCAGTTATTGACAGCACTGAGTCATTTACAATGCTGATCATCCCTGAGAGTTCAAGGATTGATGCGGGTAAATATGAGCTTACTCTTGAAAACGCATCTGGAAAGAAGAGTGCAGATATACATGTTCGAGTTTTGGATTCACCTGGACCTCCACTTAACCTTAAACCAGTGAAAATCGACAAGGAAAGCATTACTCTTCAGTGGGAGATGCCTCTTATTGATGGTGGAGCGCGGATCACAAACTACATCATTGAAAAGAGAGAATCAACACGCAAGGCTTTTACTACTGCTATCACGAAATGCCCAACCACATCAGTCAGGATTGGTGACCTTGGTGAAAGCTGTGAGTACTACTTCAGAGTATCTGCTGAGAATGAGTATGGCATTGGTGAGGCAGTTGAAACAGCTGATCCAATTCGTGCATCCCAGGCACCAACTCCTCCAGAGAGTATTATTCCTACTGATATCACTAAGACCTCTGTGAGCCTGGCTTGGACAAAACCCAAGCATGATGGTGGAAGCAGAATTACAGGATATGTACTTGAGGCCCAGAAGAAGGGAACCGATCAGTGGGCACATGTAACAACGATCAAGACCATGGACTTCGTAGTGAAGAATCTTAATGAGACTGAAGAGTATATTTTCCGCGTGATGGCTGTCAACCAGTCAGGTAGAAGCGCTCCACGTGAGAGCAAACCCATTGTTGTCAGGGATTCTAATTCCCTGCCTGAGTTTGACCTCCGTGGTGTATGTCAGAAGACTATTATCGCCAAGGCAGGAGATGATATCAAGGTTGAAATTCCAGTTATGGGACGTCCTCGACCAACTATCACCTGGCAGAAGGATGGCGCAGCCCTGAAGCTCACACAGAAAACAAATGTGGAAACTACTGCTGCTACGGTTATCCTCAGCATTAGTGAATGTACCAGAGCTGACAGTGGTGTATTCACCATGACAGGAAAGAACATTGTTGGTTCTGTAACAGACAACATCATCGTCAAAGTACATGATGTACCCGGGCCACCCAAGGGACCAGTTAGCATTGTGGAGAGATCTCGTACCTATTGCGTCTTTGCATGGGACACTCCTGAGAATGATGGAGGCGTTCCAATCACCAATTACGTGGTTGAGATTAGAGACACAACTTCCCAAACATGGACAGAGCTGTCTTCCACTATCATCCGCACCATGTTCAAAGCCATCCGCTTAAATACTGGATCAGAGTACCAGTTCAGAGTGAAGGCTAAGAACAGATATGGTGTTGGACCTCCCATCACTTCAGAGTCAGTGGTGGCTGCCTATCCATTCAAAGTCCCTGGACCTCCTGGTACTCCTGGTGTTGTTGCATTTACCAAGGACTCAATCACAATTGGCTGGAACGAGCCTGTGGTGGATGGTGGAAATGAAGTCATCGGTTATCATGTTGAGAGGAAAGAAAGAAGCAGCATCATGTGGAATAAGATTAGCAAGGGTCTTGTGAAAGGAAACATGTTTAAAACCACTGGACTTGAAGATGGAGTTGCCTATGAGTTCCGTGTCATGGCTGAAAACATGGCTGGAATTGGTAAGCCCAGCAAGGCCTCAGAACCAATACTGGCCTTGGACCCTGTAGACCCACCAGGTCAGCCTGTGCCAATATTTGTCAACAAGAATGTTATAACCATCCAGTGGACAAAGCCAGAGTATGATGGTGGTTTCAAAATCACTGGCTACACAGTGGAGAAGAGAGAACTGCCTGCTGGCCGCTGGATGAGAGCCAACTTCACTAACATCACTGAGACTACATTCACTGTCAGTGGACTGACTCAAGATGCCTCTTATGAATTCCGGGTTATGGCAAGAAACTCAGCAGGAGCCGTGAGCCTGCCCTCCGAGACCTCAGACCCAATCATCTGCAAAGATGACATAATTGAGCCACGCATTATGGTTGACGCCATCTTTAAGGATGTTATTCTACTGAAAGCAGGAGAGTCCTTCAAGCTCGATGCTGACATTGCTGGTCAACCAACCCCATCTATGGTTTGGACCAAGAATGGAAAGGAGGTTGAGAACACATTGAAACTGGAAGTAAAGTTTGCAGAACTGGAAACCACTCTGACCAACAAGGACTCTGTCAGAGCAGATGGAGGAGAATTTGTTTTGACTGCCACTAATGTTGGTGGATTTGCTAAGCATATCTTCAATGTCAAAGTGCTTGACAGACCTGGACCACCAGTTGGACCTCTTGAAGTGTCTAATGTCACAGCTGAAAACTGTGTTCTCACCTGGTCTCCACCTGCAGATGATGGAGGTGCCAAGATTGAAGGATACACGATTGAGAAGCGTGAGTCAAGCAGGCTGGTTTGGACCAATGTGGTTTCAGACCTGCAAGTTACACAGCACAAGGTGACCAAGCTGCTTGAAGGAAATGAATACATTTTCAGAGTAATGGCAGTAAACAAATATGGAGTAGGCGAATCTCTTGATTCAGAATCCACTATTGCTTGCAACCCATATGTGGTTCCAGATGCTCCAGAAAATCCTGAGGTGACAGCTATCACCAAAGATTCAATGGTTGTTATGTGGCAAGCACCCAAGAGTGATGGTGGAACTCCCATCACCCACTACAACGTTGAAAGGAAAGACAGAATAGGCCTCCGCTGGGTCAAATGCAACAAGAGGAAGGTTAAAGATCTACAATTTAAGACAGCTGGCCTTCATGTTGGTCATGAATATAAATTCAGAATTACTGCTGAGAATGCTGCTGGATTGAGTCCACCAAGTCTCTCAAGTCCATTCTACAAGGCCACTGATGCACTGTACAAGCCAGGGGCCCCATGCAACCCTAGAGTCCTGGACACCACTAAGTCTTCAATTACAGTTGCCTGGAACAAACCTGTATATGACGGCGGCTCTGACATCACTGGCTACATTGTGGAGACATGCATCCCATTAGAAAAGGAGGAAGACGAGGAATGGACCATTGTGACACCCAAAGGAGGACTCCTCGCTACTTCATTTACCATTATTAACCTGAAGGAGAACCAGGAATACAAGATTAACATCTCTGCTCTTAACAGTGAAGGAATTGGAGAGGCAGCATCTGTACCTGGCAATTCCAAGGCAGAGGACAGGCTCCTCCCACCTGAGATTGATGTGGATGCAGAGCTTCGCAAGGTTGTCAGTCTTAGAGCTTGCTGCTCACTCAGACTGTTTGTACCTATCAGAGGCAGACCAGCTCCTCAGGCCAAATGGACCAAAGGAGATGGGGAGCGTGTCGAGAGGGCAACCATTGACAGCACATCATCATACACATCACTTGTAATTGAAAATGTCAACAGATTTGACAGTGGAAAGTATAATCTTACAGTTGAAAACAGTTCTGGCTCTAAGACAGTTACAGTCCAAGTTAGGGTGCTTGACACACCTAGTGCCCCACAGAATCTCAAGATTACTGCTGTTACAAATGAAGCTGTCACTCTTACTTGGGATCCACCAGTGAATGATGGTGGAGTCAAGGTTAAGAACTACGTTGTAGAAAAACGTGAGTCCACACGGAAAGCGTATGCCACAGTCAATGCTAACTGCCATCAAACCACCTTCACAATAGACCAGCTCTTGGAAGGATGCAATTATTACTTCAGAGTTTTGGCTGAGAACGAATATGGCATTGGCCTGCCTATTGAGACTGGTGAATCAGTTAAAGTTTCTGAGAAACCACAGCCACCTGGCAAAATCACTCTAAAGGATGTTACGAAGAACAGTGTCACCCTTACCTGGGAGAAGCCAGAGCATGATGGTGGGAGCAGAGTGGGCTGTTATGTTGTTGAGGTCCAGCCTAAGGGTGTTGATAAGTGGACCCAGGCTGTGATTGTAAAGGAAACAGAAGCTACTATTAGTGGACTCAATGCAGGTGAAGAATACATGTTCCGTGTAGCAGCAAGAAATGAGAAGGGAACAAGTGACCCACGCCAAATTGGTGTGCCTGTGATCGTCAAAGATCTTGTGATTGCACCTACTGCCAAAATGCTGTTTAACACATTCAGTGTATTGGCAGGAGAAGACCTGGCAATAGACATTCCATATGTTGCACGTCCCAAAGCAGCTGTCTCCTGGGTAAAAGATGGTCAGCCTCTGAAGAGAACTACCAGAGTTAACTTTGGTGCAACTGACACAATGCTGAACCTCATCATTAAAGAGGCTACTAAAGATGATATTGGACAGTATCATATAACTTTCAGCAACACAGCAGGAGAGACAACAGCAGACATCCGCGTTGTTGTATTGGACAAACCCGGCCAGCCAGGTGGTCCAGTTAAGGTGGAGGAGGTCACTTCTGACAGTGTTACAATCTCCTGGAATCCACCAGAATATGAGGGTGGTTGCACAATCAAACACTATATTGTGGAAAAGAGAGACACATCCACAACTACCTGGATGGTAGTCTCTCCCAACCTTGCAAGGACCAAAATCAAGGCAGGCAGGTTGAAGACTGGTTCTGAGTATCAGTTTAGAATCACAGCAGAAAACAGATATGGAAAAGGTCCGGTTCTTCTTTCAGAGTCTATTGTGGCTCAATACCCATACAAGCTTCCTGGGCCCCCAGGAACACCAAACATTGCAGCCTATACCAAAGACAGCATGGTGGTGGCCTGGAATGAACCTGTGAATGACGGTGGATGCACTATCTTGGGCTATCATCTTGAACGCAAAGAGAGAAACAGCATCCTGTGGGTAAAACTGAACAAGTCTCTTATTACTGACCAAACCTTCAAGACAACTGGCCTGGAACCAGGAATGGAGTATGAATATAGAGTTTATGCTGTAAACATTGTTGGAGTAGGCAAAGTGAGCAAAGTATCTGAGGGACATATTGCCAGAGATCCTTGTGATCCCCCTGGCACCCCAGAGGCAACAAAGATCACTAAGGACTCTGTGACCATTGTTTGGACCAAGCCTGAATATGATGGAGGTGCAAAGGTTACAGGCTACATTGTGGAAAAGAAGGATCTTCCTGAAGGTCGCTGGGTAAAGGCTAACTTCACCAACATCATTGAGACAGAATATGTTGCAACTGGACTTGTGCAGGACAATCAGTATGAGTTCCGTGTCATTGCCAGAAATGCTGCTGGTGTTTTCAGTATGCCCTCTTACAGCACCGGTCCTATCACTGCCAGAGATGAGATTGAGCCACCACGCCTCAGCATTGACCCAGAGTACACACAGACTATTGTGGTTAATGCTGGAGACAACTTTAAGATTGACGCAGATGTTCATGGCAAACCATTGCCTTCTATCCACTGGATGAAGGGAGAGCAGGAACTGGGAAACACTATTCATAGAGAAATTAAGAATACTCCCACCAAAGCCTTTATATCCATTAAGGAAGCTAAACTTTCCGATGGAGGCCAATACAGTTTGCTGCTGAAAAATCCAGGAGGAGAGAAGTCTGTACAGGTCAATGTTGTTGTTCTCGATAAACCTGGAGAGCCACAGGGACCTCTTGTTATTACAGGAGTAGCCAAAGACCGATGCTGCCTTTCATGGAAACTACCCCTTGAAGATGGTGGCAGCAAGATCTCTCACTACATTGTCAAGAGGAGAGAGACTGGCAGGCTTGTCTGGACTGTTGTTGACTCACATGTGGAGAAGATATGTTTGAAGGTTACTAAGCTCCTGGAAGGAAATGAGTACATATTCAGAGTTCATGCTGTCAATCAATTGGGAGTGGGTGCACCTCTTGAGTCTGCTGCTGTCACAATGAAGGATCCATATGAGACACCTGACATACCTAAGAACCTAGAAGTTTCTGATATTAAAAAGGATTCAATGATGCTCACCTGGGAGGCTCCTTCTGAAGATGGTGGTTGTCCTATCACTGGATACATAGTTGAGAAACATGACAAGGAAGGTGTAAGATGGACCAGATGCAACAGGACAACAGTCACTGATTTGAAGTTCAAGGTCACTGGGCTCTTGGAAAGCCATAGTTACGAATTTAGAGTTGCAGCTGAAAATGCTGTAGGTGTTGGTGAGCCAAGCACCCCAACTGTATACTACAAAGCTCTTGATCCCATCTTCAGCCCTGGCCCACCACACAATCCAAGAGTAACTGACACAACTAAAACATCGGTATTCCTGTCATGGGGCAAGCCTGCCTGTGATGGAGGCTGCGAGATTCAGGGATATGTTGTTGAGTGCTGCACTACCACAGAGTCAGAAGTGCCAGCTGAGGCCCCAGCTGCAGAAGTAGCCGCCACCGAGGCCCCAGCTGAACAATGGACAATGTGCACACCGCCAACAGGTATCAAGAAGACCAAGTTTGAAGTTGCAAACCTGAAGGAAAACCAAGCATACAAGTTTAGAGTATGTGCAATTAACAAAGTTGGAGTTGGTGAGCATGCCGATGTCTCTGGAGCTGTTGTTGCCAAGGACAGGGCAGAAGAGCCAGACCTTGACATTGACCCAGAACTGAGAAAGATTGTGACCATTAAAGCTGGAGCTTCCCTTAGATTGTTTATTCCTATCAAAGGAAGGCCCACACCTTCCATCAAGTGGGACAAGGATGAGGCTGCACTCAAAGAGACAGCTCAGGTCGAGGTGACCAGCAGTTACACATCCCTTGTAATTGACAAGATGAGCAGAAATGACAGTGGAAAATATACCATCACTGCAGAGAACTCCAGTGGAACCAAATCTGCATTTGTTGTAGTCCGTGTTCTTGACACACCTAGTGCTCCTGTTAACTTGAAAGTGAAAGAAATTACAAACCAGTCAGTGACACTAGCATGGGAACCACCATTGTTGGATGGTGGTTCCAAGATCAAGAACTACGTCATTGAAAAGAGAGAAAGCACACGCAAAACATATGCAGCTGTTGTGACAAATTGCCATGCTCTTTCATGGAAGATTGAGCCACTCCAGGAAGGCTGTAGTTACTATTTCAGAGTACTTGCTGAGAATGCACATGGTGTTGGCCTGCCTGTTGCAACTCTTGATCCTCTTAAGGTCTCAGAGGTTCCCCAGTCTCCAAAGAACTTGAGTGTTACAGATCAAACCAAAACAAGCATCTCTTTGGCCTGGGAGAAGCCTGAGTATGACGGTGGTAGCAGAGTCATTCAGTACCTACTTGAGGTGCAGCTTAAGGGTCAGGAGAAGTGGAATGGTGTGAACACATTTAAGACCATGGAAGCTACTGTTTCCAATCTGAACCCTGGAGAGGAGTATCTTTTCAGAGTTACAGCAATTAATGATAAGGGAAAGAGTGACCCCAAAGTCCTTGCTGGTCCAGTAATGACCAAGGACTTAGTATTTGAGCCAGATATTAGACCAGCATTCAGCAGTTACAGTGTCAACGTGGGCAAAGACCTGAATGTTGTCATTCCCATCATTGGTCGTCCTAAACCAACAGTTTCCTGGACTAAAGATGGAGCTCCTTTGAAGTTCACTACCAGAGTCAACATTCAGAGTTCACCAACACATACAACACTGAGCATTAAGGAGGCAGCAGGTGATGATGGTGGCATGTACAGCATAAATGCTACTAACTCAGCTGGAAAGAAGGATACAACCGTTGAGATAATTGTACTTGACAAGCCTGGCCCTCCATCTGGCCCTGTGAGGTTTGATGAAGTCACAACACAGAGTGTAACTCTTTCATGGGATGCACCAAAGCACAATGGAGGCTGCCATATTTCAAACTACATTGTACAGAAAAGAGATACTACCACAGCAACATGGGAAAATGTCAGCATAAACTATGCCAGAACCACCATCAAAGTGCCTAGACTGAAGACTGGAGCCGAGTACCAGTTCAGGATCATTGCTCAGAACCGCTATGGCAAGAGCCATGGTCTGGATTCATCTGCCGTGGTGGCTCAGTACCCATACAGAGAGCCAGGCCCACCAGGCACTCCATTTATCTCTTCCCTCTCCCGAGACCACCAGGTTGTTGAGTGGCATGAGCCTGTTTCAGATGGAGGCAGCCCTGTCCTTGGTTACCATCTTGAAAGGAAAGAGAGGAACAGTATTCTTTGGGTCAAGATTAACAAGACACTTCTCCATGAGCCATGCTTCAAGAGTCACCCATTGGAGGAGGGTATTGAGTATGAATACAGGGTTTATGCTGAAAATATAGTTGGCATTGGCAGGTGCAGTAAGGTCTCAGAGGGCTGTGTTGCCCGTGACCCATGTGATCCTCCTGGCACACCAGAGGCCATCCATGTGACCAAAGATACCATTGTCATACAGTGGACTAAACCAGAGTATGATGGTGGCAGTAATATAACTGGCTACACTGTGGAGAAGCGTGATCTGCCAGAGGGCAGGTGGGTAAGGGCAAACTTCACGAATGTGATTGAGACACAATTCACTGTAACTGGTCTGACTGAAAACGCACAGTATGACTTCAGAGTCATTGCTAAAAATGCAGTTGGCACCATTAGCAAGCCATCCTACAACAGTGGACCAATCACTGCAAGCGATAAATTGGAGGCACCCAAATTCTCCATTGACCCTGCGTTCACCAAAACTATTATCATCAATGCTGGAGAGACCTTCAAGCTAGATGCTGATGTCGCTGGCAAGCCGCTCCCTACAATCCAATGGTTCAGGGATGAAAAACCAATTGAGAATACACTCAGACTAGAGATAAAAAACACAGAAAACCACGCAATGATTGTCATTAAGGACTGTGTCAGAATTGATGGTGGAACTTACACACTTCAGCTGAAAAATGAGGCAGGTAGTGAAACTGTTCCATTCAAAGTTGTTGTCCTGGACCGGCCAAGCCAATGTGAAGGGCCTCTCCACGTCACTGGAGTAGCGGAAGATCGATGCACACTGGTGTGGCATGCTCCTCTACATGATGGAGGTAGTCCCCTTAAACACTACTTAATTGAAAGAAGAGAGACCAGCCGTCTAGCTTGGACTGTTGTTTCTAACAGTTGTACAAACACATGCTACAAAGTCACCAAATTACTGGAAGGCAACGAGTATATGTTCCGTGTCCTGGCAGTTAACAGTTATGGTGTCAGTGAGCCACTGGTGTCCAGTGGGGTAATCATGAAGACTCCATTCATTCCTCCGGGTGCACCTCATATTGAGGATGTTTCCAACATTGCTCATGATGGCATGACAATTACTTGGTCAGCCCCTGAGACTGAGGGCGGAAGTGAGATTACCAATTACATCATTGAAAAGAGGGACAGAAGTGGAATCAAATGGACCAGATGCAACAGACAGAAGGTCACTGATCTCTCCTTCCGAGTTACAGGCCTAACCACCAACCATGAATATGAATTCAGAGTTTCTGCTGAGAATGTGGTTGGAGCAGGAGAGCCAAGTCTTCCAAGTCCATACTACAAGGCCTCTGATCCCAAGTACAAACCTGGTGCCCCAGCATATGTACATGTTATTGACTCCACAAAGACTTCTATTACCGTGTCCTGGGGTAAGCCTCTTTCTGATGGTGGCAGCACCATTCAAGGATACATTGTTGAAGTCTGCAAGGCTGAGGCAGAGGAATGGACCATGGTTACTCCCCCGACTGGCCTCCGTGTCAACAAATATGAAATAACCAAACTTACCGAGGGTCAGGAGTACAAGATCCAGGTGTGTGCTCTGAACAAACTGGGAGTTGGAGAGCCAGCAGCACTATCTGGAACAGCTAAACCAGAAGAAAGAGTGGACCCACCAGAGATCCAACTTGACTCTGAGCTGAGGAAGGGCATCATTGTGAAGGCTGGTGCATCTGTTAGAATCCATATTCCATTCAAGGGCAGACCAACACCTGAGATTAAGTGGACAAAAGATGAGGGAGCCATCCCCGAAAAAGCAGTTGTTGAGAAAGCTGTTAACTTCACACAGTTGTCCATTGACTCGTGTGACAGGAGTGACTCAGGAAAATACATCCTGACCCTGACAAACAGCAGTGGGTCTGTGTCTGAGTTTGTTTCTGTTAAAGTCCTGGATACACCCAGTGCGCCACAGAATCTTGTGGTTAAAGACATCAAAAAGGACTCTGTTACTCTTGTATGGGATGCCCCACTGATTGATGGAGGTTCCAAAATCAAGAACTATGTCGTTGACAAACGTGAATCCACCAGAAAGGCATATGCAAATGTGTCCGTAAAATGTACCAAGACAACATTTAAAGTTGAGAACTTGATTGAAGGCGCTATGTACTACTTCAGAGTCATGGCTGAGAATGACTATGGAATCGGCCAGGCTGTTGAAACAAAGGTGGCTTCCAAGGCCTCCGAGGTACCACTGCCTGTTGGAAAAGTCTTCCTCACTGATGTCACCAAGGCCAGTGCCTCACTGGCTTGGGAGAAACCAGAGCATGATGGTGGCAGTAGAATTGGTGGTTACCTAATTGAGATGCAACCCAAAGGTACAGATAAGTGGGGAGTTGCAACAAATACAAAGACATGCGATGGCACTGTCACAGGTCTCACAGCAGGTACAGAATACCTATTCCGTATTATTGCTTACAATGAGAAGGGAAAGAGTGAGCCAAAGGCACTTGCTGCACCCGTTGTTGCTAGTGACATGACCATCGAACCAAGCATTAAGATGCAGTTCAATACATACAGCGTATTAGCTGGAAAAGACTTGAAGTTGGAGTTCCCTGTGCTAGGAAGACCCAAACCTAAAGTCGCATGGACAAGGGATGGTCAGCCATTAAAGGTGACATCCAGAGTTAATGTGATAAACACTCCAACAACAACTGGAATTCAAATTACTGAGGCATGCAAGGATGACTTTGGCAAATATTCCATTACAGCAACCAACAGTGTCAGCACGATTACTGCAGATGTGTCTGTCATTATCCTTGACAAGCCTGGTCCTCCAAAAGGCCCAATCAAGGTTGTTGAAGTGAGCAACACCTTTGTCCATCTCTCCTGGGAGCCTCCAGAGTACATGGGTGGATGCCAGGTAAAGAACTACATAGTGGAAAAGAGAGATACCACCACCACAACGTGGCAGCCAGTCACCACACAGCTAGCTAGAACAGCCTTCAAGGTCACCAAGCTGAAGACTGGTGCTGAATATCAGTTCAGAATCTTAGCTGAAAACAGATATGGAAAGGGTGCTTCCCTGGACTCCAAGTCCATTGTTGTTCAATATCCATACAAGCCACCAGGACCTCCAGGAACACCACATGTCAAATCTGCAACAAAGGAAATGATGATCATTGAATGGAATGAGCCAGTCAATGATGGTGGAAGTACAGTTATTGGGTACCACCTAGAAAGCAAGGAGAGAAGCAGCATCATGTGGAACAAACTGAACAAGACCCTTATCACTGATACTCAGTTCAAGATCTGCAATCTTGAGGAGGGTATTGGATATGAATTCAGAGTATATGCTGAAAATATTGTTGGTGTTGGCAGATGCAGCAAAGCATCAGAGTCCTTTGTTGCCCGTGACCCATGCGATCCTCCTGGCACTCCTGAAGCTGTATCTATTTCTAAGACCCAAATCATTATTCAGTGGACCAAGCCTCAGTATGATGGAGGCAGCAAAGTGAATGGATATATTGTGGAAAGGAAAGATCTCTCCTCTGCTGATAAGCGCTGGGTTAGAGCTAATTTCACTAATATAATTGAGACTGAGTATTCCGTCACTGGCCTGACAGAGAATGAACAATACGAATTCAGAGTTATTGCAAGGAATGCCGTTGGAACCTTCAGTGGACCATCTGACAGCTCTGGACCGATTACTGCTACTGATGAAATTGAACCACCAAGGGCCTCAATGGATCCCAAATACAAGGATGTCATTGTTGTCAATGCTGGAGAAAGCTTGCTTCTTGATGCAGACATCCATGGAAAACCTATTCCTGATGTTACCTGGCTAAAAGAGGGCAAGCAAATGGACAAAGCCCTGCGCATTGAAGTTAGAACTACACTGAAACGTGCATCCATGACCATCAAGGATGTCACCAAGCTTGATGGTGGCCACTATGACCTCGTCCTCAAAAATCTGGGTGGTGTAAAAACCTTCCCTATTACTGTCAAGGTCCTTGATAAACCAGGTCCACCCACTGGGCCTATGAAAATGACAGGACTCATGGCTGACAGATGCATAATTGCCTGGTCTGAACCAACTCTGGATGGTGGAGCAAGTATCACTCACTATGTACTGGAGAAGAGAGAGACTAGCAGGTTGTCCTGGACAGTGGCTGCACCAAATATCAAGGGTTTGTACCATAAAGTGTTAAATCTGCTCCCTGGAGATGAATACATTTTCAGAGTCAGGGCAGTAAATAAATATGGTCTTGGTGATTTCCTTGAGAGTGAGCCCGTTGTTGCACGCAATCCTTACAAGCCACCGAGTGCTCCTGGAACTCCAGAAGCAAGTCAGATCACAAAGGACTCCATGGTCCTGTCTTGGACTGCACCAGAACAGACTGGTGGAGCAGAAATCGAAGGCTACCACCTTGAAAAACGTGATAAAGATAGTGTAAGGTGGACCAAATGCAACAGACAGAAGCTCACTGACAACCACTTCAAGGTCACAGGTCTGATGACAGACCACTTCTATGAGTTCCGTGTATCTGCTGAGAATGAGGCTGGAATGGGAGATCTTAGTGAATTGTCCCTATTCTACAGAGCATGTAATGCCACAACACCACCTGGACCTCCACACCATCCTAAGGTGACAGACTACACAAAGTCTTCTGTGTCTCTGTCCTGGGGTAAACCTGATTTCGATGGTGGTGCCTATGTAAAGGGCTACATCGTTGAAATGAGGGAGTATACACCAGTGCCCGAATCAACAGAAGAGGCAGAAGTAGCCCCAGCAGTAGTGGCACCAGTTGAAAAAGATTGGACCATCTGCACTCCACCCACTGGCATCCAAACCACTAAACTCACTATCAAAGACCTGAAGGAGGGTGGAGAGTACCAGTTCCGAGTCTGCGCTATCAATTCTGAGGGAGTGGGGGAGGCCGCAAATGTCCACAGCACTGTGGTTACTTCTGACAGGGTAGAAGCACCAGAGATTGAGCTGGATGCTGATCTCAGAAAGGTGGTATCTGTCCGTGCTGGTGGAACTCTTCGTTTGTTCGTCACAATAAGAGGAAGGCCTGAACCTGCTGTGAAATGGGAGAAGGTTGAGGATACTCTCACAGATCGAGCTGCAATTGACACCACCAGTTCATACACCATGCTTGTCATTGACAATGTGAATCGCTTTGACAGTGGTAAATACTCACTAACCCTGGAGAACAGCAGTGGTTCAAAATCTGCAATTGTTGCAGTAAGAATTTTGGATACACCAAGTGCACCCCAAAACTTCTCTGTGAAGGAACTTAAGAAGGATTCAGTGACTCTTGCCTGGGATACACCACTCACCGATGGTGGTTCTAAAATCACAAACTACATTGTCGAGAAGAGAGAGTCTGTCAGAAAGGTCTATACTACTGTCACCAGCAACTGCTTAGCAAACTCATTCAAAATTGAAGAGCTGCCTGAGGGTGGCATTTTCTACTTCAGAGTCTGTGCTGTTAATAAATATGGCCAAGGGCAGATGGTTGAAACTAAAGAAATCAAAGTGTCTGAGGTACCAATGCCACCAAGCCAGGTCAGCCTTGTGGATATGACAAAGACCAGTGTGACACTTGCATGGGAAAAACCTGCTCACGATGGTGGAAGCAAAGTAATGTGCTACAATGTAGAATTTAAACCAAAGAGTGGAGATAAATGGGGCACAGCATGCACAGTGAAAGTGCCTGAAGCAACTATTCCTAATCTGACTCCTAATGAAGCCTATGTATTCAGAGTTGTTGCAATCAATGAGAAGGGCAAGAGTGAGCCGAAGGATCTTGGCTTGCCTGTGGTTGTAAAGGATGTTGACATTGAACCATCCATCAAGTTACTATTTAACACATTCAGTGTGAAGGCTGGGGGTGACCTCACTGTTGAGATTCCAGTAAGAGGCAGGCCAAAGCCTGTTGTATCCTGGAAGAAAGATGGCCTTCCTTTGAAGCAAACATCATCAGTGACTCTGTTGAACACTCCAACTTTATCCAAATTTATCATTAAAGAGGCTAACAGAGAACATGTTGGCAAGTATGAGATCACGCTGGCAAACACAGCAGGAACTATCTCAGCAGACATTGGAGTTGTTGTCCTTGATAAACCAGGTGCACCTAAAAGTGTGAAGGTGGATTCCGTGACATCGGACAGCATCACTCTGTCCTGGTCTCCGCCAGATTATGATGGTGGCTGTTCCATTAGTAACTACATTGTGGAGAAGAGGGACACAAACACACAAGAATGGCAAATGGTAGCAAGTAATGTTGCCCGAACCTCTTTCAAGGCTGGCCGCCTGACCCATGGATCAGAATACCAATTCCGTATCTATGCAGTCAACCGTTATGGCAAGAGTCCATATCTGGATACACCTGGAATCACTGCTCAGTACACCTTTAAACAACCAGGACCTCCTTCCACTCCCATAGTGAAGCTGGCCACCAAGTCTTTCATGCTAGTAACATGGAATGAGCCAGTCAATGATGGGGGTAGTCCTGTGTTGGGCTATCATGTGGAGAGGAAGGAGCGTTCTAGCATTCTTTGGACAAAGATGAACAGAGGAATGATCAAAGACACAGAATACAAAGTCAATGGAGTTGAAGAGGGCATGATGTATGAATACCGCATCTATGCTGAAAATATTGCTGGAATTGGTAAATGCAGCAAGGCCTGTGAAGCTGTAGCAGCCAGAGATCCATGTGATCCTCCAGGCACACCTGTGGTCACCGCTATTACCAGAACATCTGTCTGCTTGTCTTGGGAAAAACCAGAGTATGATGGTGGAGCCAAGGTTTCTGGCTACACCATTGAACGCAGAGACCTCCCTGAAGGACGCTGGACAAAGTGCAACTTCACTAATGTGCCTGAGACCCACTATGAAGCAACAGGCCTTACAGAGAACAACCAGTATGACTTCCGTGTAATTGCTAAGAATGCAGCTGGATTATTCAGTGAACCTTCTTACAACACTGGCCCAATCACTGTCAAGGATGATGTGGATCCACCACGCATTATGATGGATGTCAAGTTCAGAGAGGCTGTGCATGTGAAAGCAGGAGAAACTCTGAAGATTTATGCTGATCTTGCTGGACGCCCTGCCCCTGTCATTTCCTGGACCAAGGATGGCAAGGAGATTGAACTGAGGGCCAGAATTCAGATTGATTCAACAGAAACCAGTACTTCTATTATCGTGAAGGATTGCATCAGAAGAGATTCTGGACAGTATGTCCTGACTCTACAGAATATTGGTGGAACAGTTACCATGCCAGTAAACTGTGTGGTTCTAGATAAGCCAGGACCGTCAGCAGGACCTCTGCAGATCACAGGTCTCACATCTGATGCGTGCACTCTGTCATGGGGTCCGCCTCAGGAGATCGGTGGTGCTGTCATCACACATTACGTTGTTGAAAAGCGTGAGACTAGCCGCTTGGCATGGACAGTGGTAAAGGGGGATGTCACAAAAACATACCTGAAGGTAACAGGACTGCTTAAGGGCAATGAATATATCTTCAGGGTTCTGGCTGTCAACAAGCATGGACTTGGTGAGGCCCTGGACTGTGATGCCATAAAGATTACAGATCCGTACAGTTTTGCCACCGCCCCAACTAATGTTGATGTCACTGCCATAACTGGAGATTCAATGACCCTCACTTGGTGCAAGCCAGCCAGTGACGGTGGCAGCCCCATCACAGGATATGTGATTGAGCGCCGTGAAAAGACAGGTATGCGCTGGGTCCGAGTGAACAGGGATCCAGTTGTTGAATGTACCACAGTAGCAACCAAACTACGTAAGGGTTGTGAGTATGACTTCAGAGTCTATGCTGAAAATGCTGCTGGTATGAGTCCCCCAAGTGAACGATCTGCAACATTCAGAGCATTAGATCCTCTTGTTGTTCCTTCTCGTCCAACAAAGCCAAAGATTGTAAATTCAAACAAGGACAGTGTGTCCATTGTCTGGAAACCTCCAACAAATGATGGTGGTGCTCCCGTCCTTGGATACAGTGTAGAATACAGAGATTATATCCACAAACCAAAGCCAGAGGTTGAGGAAGAAGAGGAAGAATATGAGGAGGAGGAGGAAGAGGAGGTATTTGAATCACCTGAAGAACTAGCAAGATGGGTTGAAGCTATCCCTCTTACCAAGAGCTTGGAGTTCACCATCACTGGACTTAAGACAGATGCAGAATATGAATTCTGTGTCAAGGCAGTAAATAAAGTTGGCAGCGGTTCACGTAGCCCATATTCAGAGGCAGCTGCAGCAATGGACAGAACTGCAGAACCATCATTTGATGTCGACATTGAGCTGCGTAAAGTACTTACTGTCAAGCATGGTACAGCATTTACTCTTAATGTACCTTTCAAGGGCAAGCCTGTGCCATCAGTGGTATGGGCCAAGGAGGGTGTTGATCTGAAGGTCAGAGGAACCATTGAATCAACAGAATCGAGCACTTCACTGACCATGGAGAAGGCAACCAGAAATGACTCTGGAGAGTACAGCGTCACTATTGAGTCATCACTAGGAAAAGCAACATTGCCCATGGTTGTCAAGGTGCTGGACTCTCCTGGACCACCTGTCAATGTTAAAGTTTCAGCAGTGACCAGAGATTCTGCAACCCTCACTTGGGAAGCTCCAGAGAATGATGGTGGAGATGCAGTCAAGGCCTACCATGTTGAAAAACGTGAGGCCAGTAAGAAGGCTTGGGTGTCTGTGACCAGCAACTGCCGTGCACTGACTTACAAGGTAGAAGATTTGCAGGAGGGAGCCACATATTACTTCAGAGTTATTGGAGAAAATGACCAAGGAGTGGGTGTCCCTCAGGAGGCCAAGGCTGGAACAAAGATAACAGGTAACTTACTAACTGACAGTCCTTAAATGTGCAAGCTATAAAGTAGATTTCTTTTACAATATTTACCATTTGTGTCTTACAGAGGTACCAAGTATACCCATGAAACTTGGAGTGGTAAATGTTACCAAGGACAGTGTTACAATTGCCTGGACACGACCAGAATATGATGGTGGTAGCAGGGTCAAAGGTTACCTTATTGATGCCCTTGAGAAGGGACAGACCAAGTGGGTGAAGTGTGCTACTGTGAGGACCATGAACCACACCATCAAGAACCTGAGGGAGTGTGCTGAGTACTACTTCAGAGTCCGTGCAGAGAACCACGCCGGACTCAGTGAACCAAAGGAGATGATCGTACCTGTCATTGTCAAGGAAATACATGGTATAGTCTTCACTTATACATTGTGATATTTAAATTTTTGTTGTTTATAAAGCAAACAATTTAAAAACATTTCTAACAGATGGATTTTTTTTTTCAAAGGTTAGGCAAAAAACAAAGCAATGACAAAAATGGAAATTGTATTGTCATGCAATAAAAATGTACTTAATATTTATTAACACTTATTAAAGAAGCCACAGAATTGTTTAAAGACAGCATTAATGATTACATTGTTGTATTCTTTCTTTCAACAGAGGCTCCAGAGTTTGACCTTAAGAACTACCCCAAGAATACAGTTTATGTGAAAGCAGGATCCGACCTGACATTTGAGATTCCTCTCACTGGCAGGCCCATGCCTAAGGTGACCATGTCTAAGAACAATGTTGTCATCAAGGGATCTAAGAGGCTGCTAACAGAAGTAACTCCAGACAGTTTAATCATCACCCTAATTGAAAGCATTTCAAGTGATGCTGGTAAATATGAAGTCACTGCCTCAAATGCCGGAGGTACTACCAAGATCTCCATTATCTTCGTTGTGCTAGACAGACCTGGACCTCCTATTGGTCCAGTTGAGACTGGAGAGGTTGGAGAGACAACTGTGTGTCTGAAATGGGCTCCTCCAGAGTACGATGGTGGCAGCCCTGTTACCAACTACATTGTTCTGAAACGTGAAACCAGCACTCCTGCTTGGGCAGAGGTGTCAACCAGCATTGCCAGAAGCTTAATCAAGGTGACTAAACTTACTAAGGGAGAAGAGTATCAGTTCAGAATCAAGGCTCAGAACCGCCTCGGTGTCAGCGACCATATTGACAGCAAGCCAGTCATGATAAAGCTTCCATACAGTAAGTAATAGTGTGTGTGTGTGTGTGTGTGTGTGTATTGTCCTACTCTTTAAATGATCTATTTTCTCTGACATACTTTTGTGGATGACCTTTCTGAATACAAATGACATGAATGCTGTCCATTACAGCCATCCCTGGACCTCCATCCACACCATGGCTCGGCTTTGTATCCAGAGAGAGCCTGACAGTCTGCTGGAATGAGCCAGTCAATGATGGTGGAAACACTGTGATTGGATATCATCTCCAAATGAAGGAGAGGAGCAGCATCCTTTGGCAGAAGATCAATAAGACAGCCATCCCAGGAAACCAGTGGCGAGTCACAAACATCTGCCCTGGACTTATCTATGAATTCAAGGTGGCAGCTGAAAATGCCGCTGGTATTGGAAAGCTGAGTAAGACCTCTGAAGAGGTCCTTGCTATTGATGCCTGTGGTAAGTGTTTTTATTTGGATCTGTCTCCGGTGTTAAGTGGACCTATAGCCATAAATAATATAACAACTTTTACTGAGACTGTTGCTTCATAGAATGTAATCTTTTCTATTTAAATGTTACAGAGCCCCCAGCAAATGTCCATATCACCGAAGTCACCAAGAACTCGGTCAGCCTGGCCTGGCAGAGGCCTCCATATGATGGTGGCAGCAAGATTACTGGCTACAGTGTGGAGAGGAGGGATGCTGGCAGTGGTAGATGGGTGAAGGCCAACTTTACAAACATCATTGAGCTGGGCTTCACTGTATCTGGTCTGAACCAGGATGAGTCTTATGAGTTCAGAGTATTCGCCAAGAATGCTGTTGGGTCTGTCAGCAACCCATCTCTCATTGCTGGACCAGTGACCTGTGTTGATGCTTGTGGTTAGTATTTGATTTATGTCCATGTTTACATGTCTTGTGTACCTTGGTTAAATTGATTTAATTAATTGATTTCATTACTTATACTGATATATTCATACCCCTCCAGGTGCCCCAGCCATTGACCTTCCTCCAGAGTATCTGGATGTGGTTCAGTACAAAGCTGGAGCTTCAGTTAAGCTTAGAGTTGGAATCATCGCCAACCCTCTGCCAACCATTGAGTGGCTCAAGAATGGAAAGGAGCTGTTACAAAGCTCAACCCTGTCTATTGAAAGCACAACTGACTCTTCTGCTGTTCTGATTAAGGACGCAGCTCGCTTTGACACAGGCTCATATGAGGTCAAGATTAGGAATGTTCTGGGCTCAGCATCTGCAACCATCAGGATTGAAATCCTAGGTATGTGGAAGTTCTTACATCACCACTTCATATTCTCAAAATACTAAATTTCATATTTCTGAATTATTCCACCCAATTTAATCAATCATCCCTGTAATTAATGTTCATATTCTCTTCCCTGCTCCTCCCTCCCTCTAGACAAACCTGGACCCCCAGCTGGTATGATTAACTTCAACTCTGTCACAGAAGACAGAATTATCTTTAGCTGGGAGCCTGTACCTGAGTCTGACCAGGGAGGTTCCAAGGTGACCCATTACATTGTTGAGAGGCGTGAAACCAGTCGAGTAGTCTGGACAACAATTTCAGAAAAGCACGAACAGACACATGCCACCGCCAGCAAGCTGATGCGTGGAAATGAGTATGTGTTCCGTGTAATGGGTGTTAATAAGTATGGAGTAGGAGAGCCACTGGTGTCCGAGCCGGTCCTCGCAAAGAATGCCTTTGGTAAGTTTATGGCTGTAGAGGGAAAATTATTGTTGTGTAAATAGGTCAAAGCTGATTTGCAGTTTTCTACAATTTTCTAGTTCTTTGAGTTTTCCTGTTCAGGCAACACGAAGAACTATGCTATATGTATTATATAAATTATTCCACAGCACTGATCCATTGTCTTTGATATAGTTTTTCAACTGGGGCTCAACAAAGATTTATTGCAATAAGATAATAAATGATTAATTAGGATTGTTACTTGTGTTGTCACCAACTGTCATTTTCCTAACATGTTTGTTGTACTTGACTTTCTGTAGTAACTCCTGGGCAGCCTCAGACTCCTGAGGTGAATACCATCACCAAGTCCACCATGGTAGTAGAATGGGATAAACCAGGTGTAGATGGAGGTAGCACTGTGACAGGCTACTACTTGGAGAGACGCGACAAGAAAAGCTTGCGCTGGGTCAGGGTTTACAAAGACCCTGTCACTGGCATCAAACAGAGTGTCTACCATCTGACAGAAGGAAACGAGTACCAATATCGTGTCTGTGCCATTAACAAGGCTGGAGAAGGACCATTCTCTGATGCATCAGACTTCTACAAGGCTGCTGACCCAGTTGGTAAGTGGCCTAACATTTACAGGTTTCCGTCAGAAAATAAGAAAAACATATGTACAACCCCACAAAACAAATTCATTTTGTTTACAGATCCACCAGATGAGCCTTGCAAGCTGAAGGTGGTGGACTCCACCAAGACTTCCATCACTTTGGGCTGGTCTAAGCCAGAATGGGATGGAGGCAGTGAGGTCATCAGTTACATGATTGAGAAGCTTGTTGAAGGAGAGACAGAATGGGCTATGATTACTTCCAAGGGAGAGGTCAAGACAACAGAATATGTTGTTCACGACTTAAAGCCAGATGTCAACTACTTCTTCAGAGTTTCTGCTGTCAACTGTGCTGGCCGTGGAGAGCCTCTGGAGATGACTGAGCCTGTGCAAGCTAAGGATATCCTGGGTAAATAATCACTGATATTAAAAATATGTGTCTAGTTTACAATTCTCATCTCTCATTAGGTTCTGATGTTGCTCACATATGACAGTCCTGGTGTGAACTTTAATATTTGTCATGATTTTCACAGAGGAGGCCCAGATTGACTCCGATGTGGCCATGAGAACTCATTACATTGTAAAGGCTGGCAAGGATGTGGAGCTATCTGTTCCTCTGAAGGGCAGACCTGCTCCCACAGCTTCCTGGAGCAAGGGAGAAGAATGCATCGATCGTGACCCCAAATATGAGTTCCACCACTCAGACACTACCACAGTCCTTGTCATGCGTGAAGTCACCAGACTTGACACTGGAAAGTACAGCGTGAAGATAGAGAATGGTGTGGGAGAGCCAAAGACCCTGACCCTGTCTGTGAAGGTCCAGGATACTCCAGCTCACTGCAATAATCTGGTCCTGAAGGATGTGACTCGTGGAAAGGTCACTCTCTGCTGGGAGCCTCCACTCCTGGATGGTGGCGCTGAGATCACAAACTACATTGTGGAGAAGAGGGACTCCTCTAAGAGATCCTACTCTGCAGTGACAAGCAAATGCACAGACACAACGTACACAATTGAAGACCTGTCCGAGAAGACATCCTTCCTCTTCCGTGTGTTAGCAGAGAACGAGAATGGTGTTGGTGATCCCTGCGAAACACTTGAGCCTGTGAAGGCTACAGAGACTCCAGGACCAGTCAAGGAGATTTCCATGAAGGATTCTTCCAAGACATCCGTCACTCTGCAGTGGCTTAAACCCGATTACGATGGCGGCAGCATCATCTCTGACTATGTCATTGAAAAGAAGCTCAAGGGCGAGGAATGGTCATTGGGAGGGACCAGCAGACAGTGTGAGTTTGAGGTCAAGAAACTCAAGGAGCACTCAGAAATGTTCTTCAGAATTGCTGCCAGGAATGAGAAGGGACAGGGCGACTTTGTTGAAGCTGGGCCTATCAAGGTCATTGACTACATTATCACACCTGAGGCAAACCTTGCAGAATACCCAGATGGCCGTATCAAGGTTCGTCTGGGTCACAATGTGCACATTGAGCTGCCATACAAAGGTAAACCCAAACCTGCTGTTCTGTGGCTGAAGGACAACCTGCCTCTGAAGGAGAGCGACCAAATCCGCTTCAAGAAGACAGAAAACAAAGCCACTTTAATGATTAAAAATGTGAAGAAGGAGTATGAGGGTAAATACACCCTAACCCTTGACAATAAGGTCAACAGAAGATCTTTCCACATTCACGTCATCACGCTTGGACCACCATCAAAGCCTGTTGGACCCATCCGCCTGGATGAAGTGAGAGCTGAGAGCATCATGATCTCCTGGGATGAACCTCTTGACGATGGTGGTGGAGACATCTCTTGCTACACTGTAGAGAAGCGAGACAGCTCCAAGAATGAATGGAAGATGGCTTGCTCCTGTGTCGTGGATACTCAGTTCAAGGCCCTCAACCTGATCAAGGGTGTCCAGTACCAGTTCAGAGTGTGTGCTGAGAACAGATACGGTGTCAGCGAGCCTCTGCTCTCACAGATGGTCATTGCTAAGCACCAGTTCAGACCTCCAGGCCCACCAGGCAAGCCTGTCGTATACAATGTCACCAATGATGGCATGACCATCCAGTGGGAGAAGCCCATCTTTGACGGTGGAACCCCCATCCAGGGCTACCATGTGGAGAAGAAGGAAAAGAACAGCATAATGTGGCAAAAGGTCAACACCATACTGATCAAAGAAAATGATTTCAGGATCTTGGAGCTGATTGAAGGTCTTGAGTACTCCTTCAGAGTCTACGCCCAGAATGATTCTGGCTTCAGCCGAATGAGTGATGAGAGCAAGTCAACCATGGCTGTCAGTCCTGTTGGTGAGTTCAGATTCAGACCATTGCAGTATTTCTGACAGTTTCTTTGTTACACTTCAAACATACAGCGTATTGAAATAACTCATCAAGTTCACCAAGTATTATTTCTGTTCTAAATGTACTAGAATGAAAGCTCTTTGGCAAAAGATAAGTTCAACGATGTATCCCATGTTTTTTAGATCCTCCTGGCCAGCCTGACTACACTGATGTGACCAGTGACTCAGTGACACTGAAATGGGATGCACCCAAACGTGATGGTGGAAGCAAGATTACCAGCTACAGCATTGAGAAACGCCAAGGACATGGACGCTGGTTCAAGGCCAACTTGACTGATGTACATGACTGCCAGTACACTGTCACCGGGTTGGCAACAAATGAACGCTATGAGTTCAGAGTGACTGCCAGAAATGCCATTGGTGTTGTCAGTCCTCCATCGAACTCCTCCGGCTTGATTGTGGTTAGAAGTGAGAACGGTGAGTAATAAAAGAACTTCTAATTAAAGAAGTGATATTACGACATTTTAATATTTGCAGTTTTTAACAATGTTGAATACATTTACATATTGTATTAATGCACTCCCATTTTCTCTAAACTAGCTGCTCCATTAATTGAGTTTGGCCCAGAGTACTTTGAGGGTTTGACAGTCAAGGCAGGAGACAACATCAGGCTGAAGGCAACCATCACTGGACGCCCTGTTCCCAAGGTTGTCTGGTGTAGAGATGGTGTTGAGGTTACCAAAAAGATGATGGACATTATCAACGTAGCTGGATCCAGCACCCTGTTTGTCAGGGATGCTGATCGTACACACCGTGGCCTCTATACTGTGGAGGCTACCAATGGATCTGGAAGCAAAAAGCAGGAAATTCTTGTTCAAGTTCAAGGTACGCAATTTTGACAGTTCTGTCTTTATCATACAGTGCACTTGTTTACGCCACTGTATATATTTATTTATGTTCCTTTACTTATATCTCACACATCTCTGTGATGCAGACACACCTGGGGAGCCAGTGGGACCCATTACTTTCACCAACATCTCAGAGGGTAAATGCACTCTTTCTTGGAACCCCCCGGAGAATGATGGCTGCTCAGAGATTTCACATTACATCATTGAGAAGCGTGAGACTGCCAAGATTTCCTGGGCTTTGGTGACTGATGAATGTAAGGAATGCACTTACAATGCAACCAAGCTCATCAAGACCAATGAGTACCAGTTCAGGGTCTCTGCTGCTAACAAGTTTGGAGTTGGCAGACCTGTGGAATCCAGCCCAATCATTGCAAAGATGCAATACAGTAAGTCTTTAATATTTTAACATTTAAGACAATTTCTTGCAAACAGTACACTAATGGAGGCATAAATTGTTTTCCTCAGCTACTCCTGATACTCCAGGCACTCCTGATGCTACTGAGGTTACGGGAGAGAGCATCACCCTATCCTGGACTCCTCCAACATCTGATGGAGGAAACCCCATTCAGTATTACCTTGTGGAGAAACGAGAAAAGAAGACTGTCCGGTTCTACAAGGTGATTACCAAGAAGCCCATCATCGAATGTGCTCACAAGGTGCTCCACCTGACGGAGGATATGGAATATGAGTTCCGTGTCATGGCAGTGAATGACGCTGGTGTTGGAGCTCCCAGCAACATTTCTTTCCCTATCAAAGCAGCAGAGCCAAAGGATATTCCTTGTGCTCCATCTGTGGTCTGCGTGTCGGACTCCACCAACACCTCCATCAGCCTGGAATGGTCCAGGCCTGCAGACGACGGGGGCATGGAGATCCAAGGCTACATTATTGAGAAAGTAAAGGGAGATGAGGCTGAATGGAAGAGAGTAAATGAAGAGCTGGTGGCAGAAACAAATTACACCGTGACTGGTCTACAGACAGGAGCTGAGTATAAGTTCCGTGTTGCAGCTGTCAATCACATAGGTAGAGGCGATCACCAGGAGATTCCAGAGCCTGCTCAGGCTGTAGACAGACTGACACCACCACAGGTGGATATTGATGCCAGCTTTAAACAGACGCACATTGTCAAGCGTGAACGTTCAGTGTGCTTGGGTATTCACTTCAGAGGAAAACCAATTCCTAAGGCCACCTGGGTGAAGGAAGAAGGAGAGCTGGGTGCCATGGCCGAGATCACAACTACTGATGGCTACAGTTCTTTAAGCATTGAGAACTGCTCGAGAAATGATACAGGCAAATACACTGTTAACCTGGAGAACTCTAGTGGCAGCAAGGCCATTACATTCACTGTTAAAGTGATGGACACTCCTGGACCTCCACAAGCTGTTGTATTCAAGGAGGTGTCCAGAGGAACGGTCACACTTGTCTGGGAGGCTCCTCTTCATGATGGTGGAGCAAGAATCCATCACTATATTGTTGAGAGGCGCGAGGCTAGCCGCCGCACTTGGCAGCAGTCTGGTGGCAAGTGCACTCAGCATATCCTGAAGATCCAGGACCTGCTGGAGGGAGTGCCATACTTCTTCAGGGTCTCGGCCGAGAACCAGCATGGTGTGGGTGAAGCATTTGAGCTGACTGAGCCTGTCATTGCCACCGCAGAGCCAGCATCTCCAAAGAGAATGGATATCCTGGACACCACCGACAACTCTGTGTCTCTAGGCTGGCTGAAACCAGAGCATGATGGCGGTAGCCGCATTCAGGGTTACGTCATTGAGGCTAGACCAAAGGGTGGAGACAAATGGGTAGTGGCCGGAACCACCACAAATCTCACATATGTGGTTGAAAAGCTCAACAAGGGCAATGAGTATGACTTCCGTGTGAAGGCCAAGAATGAATCTGGCTACAGCTTGCCCAGGGAAACTTTGGCTCCTGCACTGGTCAAAGAGCCTCACATTGAACCTGCTGCTGACCTCAGTGAGATTGCCAACCAACTCATCACATGCAATTCTGGCAGGACCTTCATCATAGATGTTCCCATCAGTGGAAGGCCTGCTCCTAAAGTCTCCTGGAAGCTGGAAGAGATGAGGCTGAAGAACTCAGACAGAGTCACCATCCAAGTGACTAAAGACAGAACCAGCATCTCAGTCAAGGAGGCCATGAGAGGAGATGGTGGTAAATACTTCCTGACTCTGGAGAACGTGGCAGGAACCAAGACCTTCACTGTTGAAGTTAATGTCACAGGTAGACCCAGTCCTCCAAGTGGACCCATTGAAATCTCATCCATCACCTCTGAATCCTGCATTGTCAACTGGCAACCACCAGAGGATGATGGTGGCACTGATATCACCAACTACATTGTGGAGAAGCGTGAGTCTGGCTCCACTGCCTGGCAGCTGATAAACTCCAGTGTGAAGCGCACTTCTCTGGATGTCAGCCACTTGACCAAGTACATGCAGTACACTTTCAGGGTCTCTGCTGAGAATAGATTTGGTGTCAGCAAGCCCACTGAGTCTGAGACAATTGTTGCAGAGCATCCTTTCAGTAAGTGCTACTCAATAATGTTTTTTTTAAAAACATATTCACTGATTTAACATAAAAATGATTAAAAAGCTTTTCTACATTGTTGATGGCTGTAAAAATGTACATCTGTTGAATTAGGCTTTTTTCTCTTTTTTTCACAGCACCTCCTGGCCCACCAACAAAGCCTTCAGTGTTCAATGTCAGTGCTAATGCAATGAGCATAAAATGGGAGGAGCCATACAATGATGGTGGAAGCAAGGTGACTGGCTACTGGATCGAGAAAAAGGAGAGAAATAATATCCTGTGGGTGAGGGAGAACAAGATCCCCTGCTTCGAGTGCCACAGCAGGATGGAAGGCCTGGTTGAAGGCCTGGAGTACCAGTTCAGGGTTTATGCCATGAACAGTGCAGGACTGAGCAAAGCCAGCGAGGCTTCCAAGGGAACAGTTGCTCAAAACCCAGTTGGTGAGTTTTTACATAATTTAGGATCACACTATCCAATCTCTTTTTAGTTAATACTCAACTGCTCCAACATGTCTGATCTGTTCTTTAGATCCACCAAGTAAGCCTGAAGTCACAAATGTAACAAGAACCACCGTGTCCCTCAAATGGTCGTCTCCACTGTTTGATGGTGGCAGTCCCATTGTGGGTTATATCATTGAGCGTAAGCCATACACTTTGACTGGTGAGGGCCGCTGGCTCAAGTGTAACTACACCAATGTGACAGACACTTTCTACACTGTAACCGCCCTGGGAGAGGGAGAGCCGTATGAGTTCAGAGTCATCGCCAAGAATGCCAACCAGGTCTTCAGCAGACCCTCAGAGTCCACTGGCTCTGTGCAGTGCAAGACCGACTTCGGTAAGATCATCATCTGCTATCATGTTTCTTGCTGAGTAGTTGTGAGCAACACCTTAAGGTTTAGATGTAGAGAATGAATTCAATGCGCACCTGCTGTAGCCTCAGCAAACAAGTCCCATCTTATCAATAAGATGTAAGTGTTTCATGTTTATGTTTACTTTTTCCAATCAACAGAGCCTCCAAAGGCCCTGCTTGACAGCAAACTTCTGTCCGAAACTGTCATGGTCAGAGCCGGGTCAGACCTGGTTCTTGATGCTGCAGTGGGAGGCAGACCTGACCCCAAGGCTTCATGGGCAAAGGGCACCAGGGATCTGGAGTTGTGTGAAAAGTACCACCTACAGTACACCCACACCAGGGCCATGGCAGTCATCAAGTTCTGTGACAGAGATGACACTGGAAAGTACATCCTCACTGTCAGGAATGTAAGTGGAACCAAGACTGCTGAGGTCAACGTCAAAGTGCTCGGTAAGTGACAGTGCTTTGTTGTTGTTTTTTAAAGCATTCAGTTTAATGCGTTACAGATTACCCTTGAATTACTGTGAATTACAATGAGTGCACCCTTTGCAGACACCCCTGGAGTTTGTGAAGGCTCCATTGAGATCAGCAAGATCACCGAAGAGTCCTGCTCATTGAGCTGGAAGCCTCCTCTCGAGGATGGTGGGGACGACGTCTCTTACTACATTGTGGAGAGGCGTGACACCAATAGGCTCAACTGGGTCATCATGCAAGCAGAATGCAAGGAACTGACCTGCAATATCACCGGACTGTTCAAGAACACAGAGTACCTGTTCAGAGTCAGGGGCGTCAACAAGTACGGACCTGGAGTCCGCTTACAGTCAGAGCCCATGGTTGCCAGAAACACTTTCAGTAAGTGCAACAGTCAAATCATTGTGAATAATATTCCTGAAATCTTTGAGAACAAACCACAAGCCTCAAACTGTTAGACTTAAAAAACAAAACAGAAAACAAATACAATTCATGTAAACCTCTCACACCAAATCACCTTTCTTTTCCTCCAGCCGTGCCATCTCCTCCTGGTGTTCCAGAGATCCTGGTGTCAGGAAGGGACTTTGCCACCATCCAATGGCTGAAGCCAGAGAGCGATGGTGGCAGCCCACTGATCCATTACCTAGTTGAAAGGCACGAGAGAAAGAGTGCGCGCTGGGTGAAGGTGAACCGGGATGGAGCCTTCCTGGACACCCTGTTAAAGGTGTCTGATTTGACTGAAGGCAACATCTACCAATTCAGAGTCACAGCCATCAATAAGGCTGGAGAGAGCGAACCCAGCGAGGTGTCTCTGTATGTTGTCTGCAGACCACCTAAATGTAAGTGCAGTTTGTTCAAGTCTAATTTAAAAATTGCAACTAAATAGTAGATATCACAGATCTAATGATCTTCATTCTGTATCTTCTCCTCTCAGGCACCCCTGCTGCTCCTTCTATCCCTCGTATCACCGACACCCACGCTGACAGTATCAGCCTGGCCTGGTCTCGCCCTGTAGAGGATGGAGGAGCTGATGTGATCGGCTACATCCTGGAGATGCAGGAAGCCGGAGCAGAGGAATGGAAGAAGGCCCACGAAAAGACCTTGCGTGCTACAGAGTATGTGGTGACTGGACTTTCTGCAGGCAAGAAGTACTGCTTCAGAGTGGCTGGTGTCAACATCAATGGCACAGGAGACTTAAGTGAACCATGTGCTGAGACTGAGCCAGTGGAGAGAATTGGTAAGTAATTTCCCAAATTCCTCCCATGGGGATCAATAAAGGAATATCTTATTTGGATTGATTGAAAATATCTTAGTTTAACAGTGTGTTCATCATAGAAAAGTTTATATTAAAGAGATGTACCTTTCAGAGTACATAATTAAGAAATATTAATCACAAGTCTTTCATGATATTGTAACATTTAAATTCTCACAACATCAAGCCATATATTGATTATCCCTTTCTCACACAGAAACTCCTGACTTTGAGCTCCACGATGACCTGAAGAAGACCATCTGCCTGCGTGCTGGTGGATCACTCCGCCTGTTTGTCAATGTCACTGGTCGTCCCACTCCTGCCATTACTTGGAGCAAGCCTGATGTTGACCTCCACAACAGAGGCTTCATTGAGATCACCAACACATCCACCACACTCATCATTGATAGGGTCCACCGCTATGACGCTGGCAAATACACGCTGGTAGCCGAGAATTCTGCTGGAAAACAGGAAGTCAACATTCTGGTGAAGGTCTACGGTAAGTCGATGTATTTTCCTGAGAGCTGAATTCAACTTGACATATTACACATGGAAAACATTTTATTAAAGTAACATTTAAATTTCCATTCATTTTATGTGATGCAGTAGCTTTTGTAAATATATTTTAATAAATTATATATTTGTGGTTAGATACTCCTGGACCAACTGGACCAATCAAAATCAAGGAGTTGACCAAAGAGTCTGCAACTATTTCCTGGGAAGCCCCAGCAGTGGACGGCGGTGCTCCTGTCAACAACTACATCATTGAGAGGCGTGAGGCTTCCATGAGAGCCTACAAGACTGTCACCTCCAAGTGCAGTAAGACGTCTTACAAGATCGACAACCTGATGGAGGGCATGCTCTACTACTTCCGGGTCCTCCCTGAGAACATCTATGGCATCGGTGAGCCCTGTGAGACTCCTGATGTCATCCTGGTTTGCGAGGTGCCTCTTCCACCGCAAAAGCTGGAGATGATCGATGTCACCAAGACCACCGTCACACTGGGCTGGGAGAAGCCAGAGCATGATGGTGGCAGCAGACTGACGGGCTATGTCATTGAAGCCTGCAAGTTTGGCACCGACAAGTGGATGAAGGTGGCCACGCTGAAGACCACAGACTTCGAGCACACCATTGAGAAGCTTAACGAGGGCGAGCAGTACCTGTTCAGGCTCCGGGCAATCAACAGCAGAGGAGCCAGCGAGCCCAAAGAGCTGGTTACTGCAATCACCGTACAGGAACAGAGAGGTGACAGACACAAAAGTTTGCCACCTGCAGTCAAACATAACAACTAATTAAATATTTAGTGTGCTGTCTTTATGATATTTAATTAAGGGGGTTGAAAGAGGTGGGAAGTTAAAAATACAGGCCCATAAAGGAAAAAGATTCTTCTATTTGATTAACTATAGTTAATGCTTTTCGTATCTCTCTTTTTCCTTGACAGTAATGCCTGTGGTGGACTTCGCCAGTATACCTCAGAAGGTTGTCAATGTCCTGGCCGGTAAGACTTTGGAGTTGGACCTGCCCATCATTGGCAGGCCTCCTCCCGTCTGCTCCTGGTACTTTGCAGACAACAAAATGAAAGTTACAGACCGTGTCAAGATCAAGAGCACTGGCAAGTTCTCCAAACTGACCGTGTCTGACACCACTATCGACGACACTGGCGACTATACCCTGGAGGTGAAGAATGCTGTTGGTGTTCTCACCGAGGTCATCAAAGTCATTATTCTCTGTAAGGAACCATCCCTCATCTGTTATTTTATTTATTTTTCTGCTGATTCTTATGATAAACAGGTTTAAATAAAGTCAAGTCGATTCCATATCAATACCAAGTATTTTATTAATACTTTAGGAAATCAAGCTGAGTATAATAATTATTTCTGTTGATTCCTATTAACCAGCGAAACCTGATGAACCAGTGGGACCCATCAGGTTTGATGAGATTGATGCTACCACTGTCAGCTGCAGCTGGGATCCTCCAGCTAGAGATGGCGGGGCTCCCATTAGTGGCTACGCGGTGGAACAGCGTGATGCTCACAGACCCGGCTGGGTGCCTGTCTGCGACTCCGTTAGCCGACCAACCTTCAAGTTTGAGAATATGATTGAGGGAGATGAGTATGTCTTCCGTGCAGCTGCTATTAATCGCTACGGCACCGGCGAATTCCTGCAGTCTGAGGTTGTTACCTGCAGGAGCTTGAAAAGTAAGACTTGTTGCATTTTTAAGGTTGTGCATTTATCCATTGTTTTATACAGACAGAATTATGTCAAGCAAAGTATGGTAAAATGTTTACTCACCCCCACAGATGTACCTGGACCTCCTGGCCGTCCAACCGTCTTTGATGTTTCTCGTGATGGCATGACTGTGGCCTGGATGCCACCAGATGAAGATGGTGGTCTTGAGGTTTCTGGATACATCATTGAGCGCAAAGAAGTCAGGTCTGACAGATGGGTGCGTGCCAACAAGAATCCCATCACCATGACCAGATACAGGTCCACAGAGCTGATCGAGGGCCTGGAGTATGAACACAGAGTCACAGCCATCAATGCCAGAGGAATAGGCAAACCAAGTCTGTTATCCAAACCAGCTGTGGCCACAGATCCCATCGGTAAGGAATCAGGTTTTAAAGGAAATCTTGTTATATTAAGCTTTTTAGATAAAACTGAATATAGTTAAAGTGGAGTTGTATCAAAAGTAAGTAAAGACTCATATGTTCTGCAGCAGCATATAAAAATACTAAGATACTTCTCTTCCCCACTCAGATCCACCTGGCTGTCCTCAAAACCCAAGGATTACGGATACCACCACATCCTCTGTGTCGCTGGCTTGGAGTCCTCCCGATGAAGAGGGAGATGCAAGGGTTGATGGTTACCTAATTGAGATGCAGAAAGCAGGCACCATGGCCTGGATCAAGTGCAACACCACACCATCTCTAATTTGCGAATACACTCTGACCAAAATGCCACAAGGAGAGGAGTTCAAATTCCGTGTGATGGCCTGCAATGCTGGTGGCTCCGGAGAGCCTGCTGAAGTGCCTGGAACTGTCATTGTGACTGAGATGCTTGGTAGGGACATCCTCGTTACATTAAACACACCTCATGTTAGGTCATATGTATTTGTTTACAACTCAAATTGAAAACAACAAACCTTTGACTTTTCTAACTATCATTGTTTTCCAGAATCTCCTGAATATGACCTGGAGCTGAAATACAAGGACGTGTATGTGGTCCGCCATGGAGGCGTGATCAGACTGTCTGTGCCCGTCAAGGGTAAACCTCAACCAACCTGCAAGTGGTCAAAGGACAGTGGTGCAGTCTCCACCAAGGCCATGATTGCATCCACTGAGGAAGCCAGTGAGTTAGTGATCAAGGGAGCCGAGAGGAATGACTCTGGTGTGTATGACCTCCTGCTGGAGAATAAGGTTGGCAAGAAGAAAGCCCAAATCAAGGTGAAGGTCATTGGCCGCCCAAGTGCTCCAGAGGGACCAATGGTCTTTGAGGAAATCCAAGCCAACTCTGTCAAGGTGTCCTGGAAGGTGCCCACAGATGACGGTGGCTCAGAGATCCTGGGTTACATTGTAGAAAGACGTGAGGCAGCCAGAAACGCCTGGTACACTGTGGACTCTAGAGTGACTGACACCCAGCTGGTTGTCAAGGGTCTGAAGGAGGGAACAGAGTACCACTTCAAGGTCACGGCTGAAAACTCCTTTGGTATCAGCGCCTCTCTGAAGTCAGAGCAGCCACTGGTGCCCAAGACTCCTCTCTGTAAGTATTTATCTTCTGCAGTTCTGCAAAGTGTCTTTAACAAGTTAGTTCAGCTGTTCAATAATTACTCAAAAACTGCATTTCTCAAACCAGGCCCCCCAGAGCCTTCAAGCACCCCACCAGAGATCATGGATGTCACCAAGAGCTCTGTGGCATTGGCCTGGTCCAGACCAAAGGACGATGGTGGTTCTACCATCACCGGCTACTTTGTTGAGTACAAGGTGGTGTCCACTGAGACATGGTCCCGCCACCAGACCAAGATCACCTCCACCATGTTTACTCTGCCCGGACTCACCCCTGATGCAGACTATCAGTTCCGCATTGTTGCTGTCAATGACATTGGCGAGAGCGAGGCTGGTCCTGTGTCTGACGTCGTCACATGCAAGGATCCATTTGGTGAGCTTTCATTTACTGATAATTAAAAGCACCATAATTATTGTAGCTGACAGAACTTTAATGGACATGGGACAATCAGATCTGAACACCAGATAAAAAGACAGTGGTTATTGTTTATTACAGTGAGTAACAAAACCAACTGTAAATTATTTTTTCCCCCTTCCAGACAAGCCAAGTCAACCAGGTGAGATCGACATTGCCAACGTGACAAAGAACTTCATCACCATCCGCTGGCAAGCTCCAGAGTGTGATGGAGGAAAGGAGGTCCTGGGCTACTGGGTGGAGTACAGGAAGTCCATTGAGAGCTCCTGGAAGAAGTGCAACAAACAGAGACTGAAGGAAATGGAGTTCACCATGCCTGGACTGGCTGAGGCCACAGAGTATGAGTTCAGAGTATTTGCTGAGAATGAGACAGGAATGAGTAGACCTCGCAGGACAGCCACATGCATCAAGACCAAACTGAGTGGTGAGTACATTGAAATAAACTGTGTGAAAATTATTTGCAAACATTTTCCAAAATTGCTTTCCTATAGTGACTTTACTCTGAGAAACAAAAACATAAACATACATCCTTGTTTTGTATGCGCAGTTGAAACTAAACCAGGCCTGAGGAAAGAAATGGATGAAGTAACTACCAAGCTTGGCCAGCCTGGTGTCATGAAGTGCCAGATTATTGGCAGACCCATCCCTGAGATCAAGTGGTATCATGCCGGCAAGGAGATTGTTGAATCCCGCAAGTACGAGATGAGCTCTGATGGCCGCAACCACTCTCTGTCCATCATGACCGATCAGCAAGAGGATGAGGGAGAATACACCTGCAAGGGCATCAATGATGCCGGAGAAGCTGAAACCACAGGCGTTCTAGTGTTGGAGGCTGCTCCATCCTTCCATCCTGATTATCCGCTGAAGAACACCTACTACGCCGGCCTGGGCTCCACTCTTCGCATCCATGTTGTGTATATCGGCCGCCCTGAGCCAAAGATCATGTGGCTGCATGGAGCAAAGACCCTGGAGAACACAGAGGACATCAGCATTGAGACCACAGAGCACTATACACACCTGGTAGTCAAGAATGTGCAGCGCAGAATTAATGGAGGCAAATACAGGATCAGACTGCACAACCACTTTGGCAGAGCTGAGACCGCCTTTAATGTTGAGATTTATGGTATGTTCATGTACACTTCAGTACACTGCAGTGAGTGCAACAAAGCAGACTTCTGTAAAGTTTACAGTATTGAAATATCATTCACATGCAATTTATTCTTTTCCAGACAAACCTGAGATGCCTCAGGGTCCCATTGTGCTGGATGCCCTCCTGAAGAACTCCGTCATCATCAGCTGGAAGGCTCCTAAGGATGACGGCGGCAGCATGATCACCAACTACATTGTGGAGAAACGTGAGGACAAGGAGGGCACTGAGTGGGAACTGGTGTCATCATCCATCAATGGCACATCTTGCCGTGTGCCCAACCTCATTGATAGCGCCGGATACTTCTTCCGTGTGTACGCCCAGAATCGCTATGGCAATAGCGAACCACTGGAACTTAGTTCACCTATCCTTATCAAGAGCCAACTGGGTAAGTTGAATCCAACTTCCAATACATTCCTAAATCCATCATAAGTCCATGTCTTAAATGTAGGCATAAAACTATAATACATCACATACATTTACAGGGAAAGAGATACTCAGGTACATTACACAGGTTCTTACAACGGTATCTGATATATAAATATATATACATTTGTGTCCACAGAGAAACCATCACCACCTCAGTCGCCAGTTGTTTCTGGAATCACCAAGGACTCCTGTGTAGTTTCCTGGAAGCCTCCACTTAGTGATGGAGGCTCAAAGATTAAGAGCTATTGCCTTGAGAAGAAGTTCAAGAAGGACAAGAAGGAATGGAGTGACTGGACTCCGGTGACCACAGATGAGATCAAACAGACGGTGTTCTCCGTCAAGCGCCTGACTGAGGGTGTTGAGTGCATCTTCCGTGTGAAGTGTGAGAACCTCGGAGGACAGAGTGACTACAGTGAGGAGACTGCTCCCATTGTTCCAACCACTGCTGTCGATGTCCGTGCTCCTGCCTTCAAGGAAGAGCTGAGGAACATGAGCGTCAAGTACAAGAGCAATGCCACCCTTGTCTGCAAGATCATTGGGCAGCCTAAGCCTGTGATTAAGTGGTTCAGACGAGGAAAGGAGATACATTCTGATGGAAAGAAGATCAAGATACAGGAGTTCAAGGGAGGTTACCACCAGCTGGTCATCACTGAGGCTGATGAAGAAGACTCCACTGTGTACCAGATCAGGGCTACCAACCAAGGAGGCTCCATCTGTGCTACAGTCTCTCTGGATGTTGAAGGTAAGCACTCAGAGAAACACTTTTTCCAATCTGACCGCTATTTTCCGACACTGATTTATAAACAAATATTTATATATATTAAAGACATGAAAACATGACATCTCACTTTCTCTCATTTCTAGTCCCTGCCAAGATCCACCTTCCAAAGAACCTGAAGGATAAGGAAGCAATCCCTGCCCTGCGCGGGGAAGTGGTCAATATCAAGATTCCATTCGGCGGCAAACCAGATCCTGTCATCACATGGCAGAAGGGACAAGATCTTATTGACAGCAATGGTCATTACCAGGTCATTGTCACCAGATCATTCACATCTTTGGTGTTCACCAATGGAGTGGAGAAGAAGGATGCAGGTTTTTACATTGTCTGTGCCAAGAACAGATTTGGCATTGACCAGCAGACCGTTGAGCTGGATGTTGCTGACGTTCCTGATCCTCCACGTGGCATCAAAGCCAGTGATGTCTCCAGAGACTCAGTCACACTGAACTGGGTGGCACCAGCAAATGATGGAGGCAGCAGGGTCATCAGTTACATTATTGAGAAGTGCCCCACCACTGCAGAGAGGTGGGAGCGTGTTGCCCAGTCCCGCGACACCCGCTACACCGTTATCAATCTCTTTGGAGGTACCAGCTATCAGTTCAGAGTTATCGCTGAGAACAAGTTTGGACAGAGTGCGCCATCTGAGACGAGCGGGCCTGTCATGACCAAGGAGGACAAATCAAGAGTTTTGCTGTATGACAGGGAGGTTGACGATACTGGACGTGTCCCCAAGGGCAAGGTTCACTCCGATGCCAAAAATATGCACAACAAATATGCCATTGCAGAGGAACTGGGCAGAGGTCAGTTTGGCATTGTCCACCGCTGTGTTGACAAAAGCTCTGAGAAGACCTATATGGCTAAATTTGTCAAGGTAAGAGGCGCCGATCAAGCAATCGTCAAGAAGGAAATTGCAACACTGAATCTGGCCAAACATACCAACTACCTCCTCCTCCATGAGTCTTTCGACAGTCCTGAGGAGCTGGTGTTGATCTATGACTTCATCTCTGGTGGTGACATCTTTGAGCGCCTCAACACAGCAGAGTTTGAGCTTAATGAGCGTGAGATTGTTAACTACATCAGGCAGATCTGCTCAGCTATTGAGTTCCTGCACGCTGAGAGCTATGGACACTTTGATATCAGACCTGAGAACATTGTGTACACAACTAGAACCAGCTCTAATGTGAAGATTATTGAGCTAGGCCAGTCTAGACACCTGACTCCTGGAGACATAATCAAGATCCAGTATACCACTGCAGAGTACGCTGCCCCTGAGATCCACCAGTGTGACATGGTTAGCTCCGTCACTGACATGTGGTCAGTTGGTGTCCTTGCCTATGTGCTCCTCAGTGGACTGAATCCATTCACAGCTGAGACTAACCAACAGATGATTGACGGCATCTCCAATGCAGCCTACAGCTATGATGACGAGTCCTTCAAGCAGGTCAGTGTTGAGGCATTAGACTTCACAGACCGCCTCATGACAAAGGAACGTAAGCATCGTATGAATGCTGCTGAGGCTCTTGCCCATCCTTGGCTGACCAAGCCTGCAGAGGAGATCAGCCCCAGAGCAATGCAAACTGGCAGGCATAAGAGATACTACCAGACAATGGTGAGGAAAGAGTGGAACACTGTTGTCTCTGCAGCTCGTGTAGCCAGCGGCGGCTCCATCAGATCCCAGCGTGGTGTCTTCGTCGCAAAGGTGAAGATTGCACCATTTGAACATGGTCCCATCGGAGGCCAGATTGGCCATGCAGTGGCGAATGAGGGAGACAAAGTGAAATTCATCTGCAATATTGACAACTATGATGGCACTACTGAAGTGACATGGTACTGTGGCGTCAGGCAGCTTGAAGCTGGTGACAAGTATGAAATTGAGTATGAGGATGGCCTGGCTGTTATCACCATCAACAAGGTCACAAGAGCAGATGATGGAACTTACAGATGCAAGATTGTGAATGAGTATGGTGAGGACAGTGCCTACGCAGAGCTGTTCATCAACAGTGTCAGATCTTACCGCGACTTCTTCACCACCCGTGTGGTCAAGAAGACAAAGCGCAGAGTTGACACTGCCAGAATGCTTCAGAAGCCACCAGAGTTCACCCTTCCTTTGGTCAACCATACAGCCTACATTGGCGAGAATGTGCGCTTTGGAGTAACTATCACTGTTCACCCTGAGCCTCGTGTCGTCTGGCATAAATCTGGACAGAAGCTCATCCCAGGATTCGATGACAAAAAATACACCTTCATCAGTGACAAGGGCCTGTACCAGCTGATTATCAACAAAGTTGAGGATGAGGATGATGCAGAGTACAGTGTTGTGGCCCGGAACAGGTATGGCGATGACAGCTGCAAGGCTCGTCTTACGGTCGTTCCTCGGCCCAAACCAGCAGACCTCACCCTGAGGCCCATGTTCAAACGCCTGCTTGCAAATGTTGAATGCAGGGAGGGCCAGAATGTGCGCTTTGAAATCAGAGTATCCGGCCATCCAGCACTTAAGTGGGAGAAGGATGGCACACCTCTAGCCTTTGGACCATCTATTGAGGTTGTCCATGAGGGTCTGGATTACTTTATCCTTCACGTGAAAGACACTCTCCCTGAGGACTCTGGTGTGTACAGAGTTACTGCTACCAACTCTGCTGGATCTGCCAGTTGCCAGGCCACACTCAAAGTTGAACGTGTCACTCATGTCAAGAAAGAATATGAGTTGAGTGCAAAGGAGAAGTTAGCGAAGGCTGAAAAGGAGGCATTAGACAAAAAGGTGAGGCTGTCTCAGATTTTGACAGACACTGTATGCATACCTCTTCCACCTGCAGCAGTACAAGCTGTCAGGGAGGCGGCCACCATGTTCAAACCTGCTGTGACCACTAAGAAGGGTGAGAAGACTGAGGCGGAGATACAGAAAGAAAAAGAGGAGAGAAAGAAGCGGGCAGATGAGAAGAGGCTGCGTATGCCCTATGATGTCCCCACTCCTCGTGTCATTAACCCGGCTGTTCTTGAGGAGGACGTGGAAATAAAACACTTCCAGCCTCTGTCTGACATGAAATGGTACAAGAAGCTGCGGGATCAGTATGAGTTCCCAGAGCCTATGGATAAAATCAAGCAGAAGAGGATGAAGCGTATTCGCCTCTCCAGGTGGGAGCAGTTCTATGAGGTGCCCATCAGGATCAAGGACCAGTATAAGCCAAAGTGGCGCATCTCATCCATGACTCAGGACGACTTGGAAACTGTGAGGCCTGCAAGGCACCGCACTCCTTCGCCTGAGTTGGATGCTTACCACAGGATCAGGAGAAGGTCCCTGGGTGACCTGTCAGATGAGGAGCTGCTGCTGCCTGTGAAGGAGTACTTGTCGATGAAGAAAACCGAAGAGGAGAGGCTTCGTCTGGAGGATGAGCTAGAGCTTGGCTACTCTGCTTCTCCCCCCAGCCTCAGCCCAGTTCGCTTTGAGCTGTCTGCCCTGCGTCCCTCATCTCCTAGAAGAGTGTATAGTGAAGACGAAGAGGGAGAAGAAATTCGCAGATATGATTCCTACCGTGTTCCATCTAAATATGAAGCTGGCCCAAGTTTTGTTGACCTTCGTCAGCGTCACGACAAAGCCACACACAGACCTCAAAGACAGAAGCAGAAGGTGTATGAAGAGAGAGAAGATCAGGAGCTGCTACGCCCACACACAACTGCTCAGAGAATCTCCTCTTACAAGAGTGAACTCAAACGTATTGAGTTTGAGGAGAAGACTCGAAGCTTCAAAAAGGAAGCAACTGTCACTGTTGCGACGGTATCTGAGGCTGTTGAATCTGAGCACCTGACAGCTTTTACCACTGAATATATTGCTAAACCAATCAAAAAGGTCCAAATGGCTGAAACTGTGAGGAGATCTCCTACCCCAGAAAAGGCCAAGACAGACGTGACCTTTCCCAGAGTTGACTTTGCCTCCAGGTATGAAGAGAGGAAGCAGGCTCTGAGATCAGAGAGGAAGTCAGTGGAGAGAAAGTTTGAAGTGGTAACACAAGCCCCCTTCAGCCTTGACCACGGCCCACGTATCACCATCAGGATGCGATCTCACCGCGTACCCTATGGCTCCAACACAAAGTTTATCCTGAATGTCCAGGCCAAACCAGACCCTGAGGTCAAGTGGTACCACAATGGAAAAGAGATTTCTCAGACCAGAAAATATCATATGACCAACATCAGTGGAGTTCTCACTCTCCAAATCAACAACTGTGTGACTGAAGATGCCGGCACTTACCGCGTGGTCTGTAAGAACTCCATAGGAGAAACTTCTGACTATGCCACATTGGACGTGGCAGGAGCAGAATATGCTGCCTTCTCTTCACTCCGCAAAGATGAAGAGCCCCCATCCTCTCATCTGCCAGAAATGACCAAAACAGATGTGTACCATGTCTCCTCAAAAACAACAGTGAAGGAAAGTGTGACTGAAACTGTGAAAGAGACCACCACTGTTGTTGCGAAGCGAAAGGAGAAGCCTGGTGTTCCTGCCAAGATCCTAACCAAACCTCGGTCCCTAACAGTAGAGGAGGGAAGCCTCGCCAGGTTTGAGTGTGATGTGGATGGCGAACCAGCGCCTTCAATCTGCTGGTTGCATGAAGGAACAGTTATTGGTTCTTCTGTCCGTCACCACGTCACCTCTACTCAGTACAGCTCCTCCTTTGAGATCTCTGCTGTGGAAATGTCGGATGAAGGCAGCTACACTCTGCTGGTGGAAAACGCTGGAGGCAAACAAGAAGCTTACTTCACTCTGACCATCCGCAAGTCCGAGTCCAAGGACAAAGTAGTCGCACCTCCCAGAATCACCTCCCCAGAGGCCAAGTCCCCTCTTGCCAAATCCCCTGAACCAGTTAAATCTCCTCAGAGAGTCAAGTCCCCCGAGCCAATCAAGTCACCTCAGAGAGTCAAGTCTCCATTCTCACCAAAGTCCCCGACGCCAAAGTCTCCAACTCCCAAATCCCCAACTCCATCCGAGAAGGAACCAATAAAGTCACCAAAGAGAGTGATGTCACCAACTCTTGAAAAGAAGCCGTCCTTCACTGTGGGACTGAGCGACGTCACTGCAGCCACAGACTCTATTGTCAAGCTCTCAGTGAAGGTGACAGGAGAACCCAAACCTGCGATCTCATGGATGAAGGATGGAAAGGTAAAATGCTCTAATGCTTAAACATTTTTCATTAAAATTATATATATATAAAGGGAATGGAAATAGTGACACATTTGCATTGGTTATTAACTGAAACATATTTTTCTGATTGACAGGTTCTGTCTCAGGGTGGAAAGTATGAAATCTTTGAGGAGTATGGCTCAGCTTATCTTGAGATCTATGAGTTGGAGGTCTCTGACAGTGGGCTGTACAAGTGCACTGCCACCAGTGGTGCTGGAGTAGTGTCAACAACCTGCACAGTCACTGTCCGGTGTCAGCTCGACACTGTGGTCACGACTCAGCGCTCAGAAGCACCCCACTTCCTGCTGCAACCCAAGTCCCAGATTGTGGATGAAGGACAAAATGTCAAATTCACATGTGAAGTTGCAGGACAGCCTTCCCCTGAGGTGGAGTGGTTGAAAGACAACATGACTGTGAGTAGTTTTTCTCCAGAAAGTTGTTGGTTGTACTATCTTTCAAACTATGTAAATTAAACAACACAAACCTGTGTAGCAGACTCAACAAAACTCTCTCTCTGTCTCTTTGCAGATATCTGTCACTTCAAACATCAGACTGAGCCGCTCTAAGACTGTGTACACTCTGGAGATCTGTGAAGCCACCGTTGCAGACAGTGGGAAATACACGATGAGAGCCAAGAATCAGTTTGGACAGTGCTCTGCAACGTCTTCCCTCAACGTCATCAGTAAGTTTCAACTGCATTTTGACTCAACACAATTAAAGACACTGTCGCAGTGTATTTAATTGGCCTGGATACTAAGATTTGTGATGAAAAATGATTTCACCAAAGACAAACTTTAAATTTAAGCCCTTCAGTGGAAAGCCAAGCACCTGAGCACCCCAGCTTACACTCAGTGTCTGCACACGCTGTACTGTTCTGACATGAGACATGTGCTTGTCATTTGCATTCTCACAGCTCTTGTTGAAGAACCAACAAAAATGATTATTGTGGAGCAAAGAGCTTCTGACGCTGCTGCCAGCATGCAGAAAACGTTATCATCAGTTCGTATGGAGGCAGCCTCCATGCAGGCCAGCAGTTTCAGCAGCAGCTCCTTCTCTTCTGCTGCTGCTGCTGCCGCCGAGTATTCGTTTGAGAGCATGTCTGCGACTAGCATGTCTGCCATGATGGCTGAGAAAAAGGTTTCTATGAGCTCCAGCAGCCAAATGATGGAAATGTCAGCTCACTCGCATGCTGAGGCCTCCTCCTCCTCGCTGAGGGCCCTCACCGCCACGGTGAAAACAGGTGAGATGCATTTTAAAAGTTGCCTGAATCTGTCAGTAAGTGCGATGCAGGACAACAGAAGTCGAGCAGCTTTGTGAGTAAAGATGGACTGTAAATGTGATGTGAGATGAAATCCTGCTTGTTAAAACTCTTGTTGTAATTATCTGACGACATTTGAGACTTTTGCACTGATGATTACGTTCCAGTCACGAGAAATAAGCCAATGTTGTAATTAAATAAACATGATGAAATGAATCAGGGAGAGTAAAGTCGGTTGTTAGTGTATTTCTGAAAGGGACTCAAATAAATGATATTTATGAAACTTCTTTGGAAAGTTTAACTTTGACTGACAACATAACAAGTAAACTGTTCAATATAGCACAATAAAAAGCAACAAACTAAATAAAATTCTAATTGTTTGTCATTTTAAATCAGTATGCTACAATTTCTTCATATATACATATTGAACTTTTCTTGAACATAATATTTTTTTTCCATGTCTGAGGACTCTGATTTTGAAAAAAATCCCCCCAAATCATGTTCATTATACTGACAAAAAGGTTTTTTTATCACTCAACGTCTTTGAAATGAAGGGAAAAATATTTTGTGTGGAAATTGGTCCAAAACAGAGAGCCATGTGTCCCGGTGTTCCTATTTTCCTATTTTTTTAAACTTGTGGCTTATTTCTGTGACTGTGATGTGATAATTCCCCCTAATCATGTGTTATTCTACCAGTGAAACTGACCCCGCTCTCCCTCCACAGGCACCCCACCAAAGATCGAAGCTCTCCCGCTGAACATCAGCGCCGAGCCGGGGAAGTCCCTGACCGTGGCGGGGGCGTTCTCCGGGGACCCCGCTCCCTCGGTGCAGTGGGTCCGCTCGGGTCGGACCCTCCCCAACGGGAACGAGCGGTGCCACGTGGAGAACACCGCCGAGCGGTCCACCCTGGTGATCTCGGCGGTGAAGGAGAGCGACGCCGGGGCGTACACCCTGCGGCTGACCAACGAGCTCGGCTCCGACTCCGCAACCGTCAACGTTCACATTCGGTCCATGTAAAAAAAAATTAATTTATATCCCCTTTCCCTCTTCCAGAACCTTTTTATTTAGTGAATTAGCAACAATAATCTTACGTGATAAAGATCTGGATTTCTGTTCTTGTAAATATGAACTATTTTTGTACCAAACTTGACATTAATTTATGCCAAACTAGACTAAAGTCTAAAGTTGTTATAAAATGTGCCATATTGGACAATTATGACTTAGGATTTTTGAACCACTTTTCTGTGACATGTACATAATGTATATAGCCGAATTGAACGGTTATGGGAAATGTATGCATTGTTATTTATGACAATATATTAACTGAAACAAAAGAACAAATGTTTCAACAGGAGAAAGTTTCCCCAGGAACGAATACCCTGTCAAAGCAAGAAACTAAACTCTGTGCCTCAACGATCAGTTGAAGTCTAAGATTGCCTCAACAGGTAGAGAGGCTCCCTGTTGACGTCCTGAAACAGAAAGACTCGGTATTATTTTGGATATTACAGTTTATGAGTTGTACCGTGAGCGTAAGGCCCTGAGTGCTGTGTGCGTCCCCTAACGCAAGCAGCAGGAACCGGCCTTGTGCTCAGACTGACTGTGTCATACCACCACGATTTGATGACCGGCTGGGAGCGCGAGCGGCCTGCGCTCTCAGCGTTTAGATCATTTTCTTTAAAGAGCGCTGCTCCTGCATGGGACGGCCGCCCGGCGCCTGGAACACCTCCTGGCCTGAAGCAGAGGCGGCCGGCGGCTCTGCGGTGCAGGAGCAGCGCCTCTCTCGGAGGATCGCTAGAAACGTGTGTGTGTGAGTGTGTGTAGCTTTTAGTCCTTTCACCGTGTCAGCAGGCAGGGTGGCCTCCCTCGCCCCCGCCCGGGAGCACAGAGAGGAGTTCCCTGCACTGCGATTGAATTGATCTGTTGATGTAGAACTATATTTCATCCTCCTTGAGTTTTATGCATTTCTGATTTAATAAAGCATGATTTCAGCACTACACACGTCTCCTCTACTCCTTCTGTTTCCATCTGCTCCGAACAGGAAATAACACAAATACAAGTCATGTCTACATACAATAAAACACACCATTAAAACAGGAATATTAATGTTTTACATATTATAAATAATGATATTAATTTTACATGCACCTATTCTTATGCAGCTGCAAGGTACTTGGACTTTCTCGAGGATTTCCATGTAAAAATGATTATTATAAATTAAAGCACGACAGAATATCAAGCAGTTAAAATGACAACATTACATTAAAGCATCAATAATAATCAATAATATATAAACAATCTGCATAACGAGCGCTTTAACTTTTGATACATTTGATGCTTTTGTAGTTTTACTTCAGTAGGTTTTGAAGGACTTTTACTGTAGTGGGTAACTTCACAGTGTGGTATCAGTACTTTTACTGCAGCAAAGTATCCGAGTACTTCTTTCTATTAATTCATATTATACTTTTTACTGCAGTACCTTCCTGTGACAGCTTTAGTTACTTTACAGGGGTTTCACCATATGAAAAAACAAAAGGGGATCTTATAAAATGCATTTATTACAGATTAAAGAAGAGGGAAGCTACTCTGGAGGTAGATTACCAAGAAAATCAGCTAAAAGTAAAAATGCATTCATTTGTCATTAAATTACACACGGATGCATCCTGCAAAAAGACCCTAGTGGATAATATTGCTTTAATTTCTTCTTAATTACTTAACTAAGATAATTCAAATTTTGTTTTTTAAACAGGGTGAAAATTGATGGAGGATAAAAACAGTTTTAAATACGGTTTGAATAATCAAGAACGTTAGTGATTTAATGAATGAATAACTAAACTAATGAATACTATTGACAGACAATAGTTTTATGGTGTGTGAGTAAAGTCTTTCCTTCTGAGCCCGTAAATATTTAAAATCAGAGGAATAAACGGTACCCTGAGCACGGTGTCCTCAGAGGGACAATCCTCCGGCAGTAAAACGCGAAGTGTCCGCAGTGACCGCAGGAGGAGGAGGGACGCATGAAGACGAGGTTCAGTAGACTCGTTTTCATTTTCTCTGTCAGATGAAACTCTCAGGCCGCTCAGCCTCTCAGTCTGCGGGGCGGCACCGGAGCTAACGGAGGCTAACGGAGTCTAACGGGAGCCGGGCAAGCTTACGGTTCACCCGCTGTTAGCTCCCTGTTAGCTCAGTGCTAACGTGTTAGCCAACATGGCGGAACAACAAACTAAACAAACATTTTAAACGTTCAGTCTGAGATTATAACAAACTCTTTTGGCTAAAGTGGGTTAAATTAAGCTCCGGGCTACACGGGTTACATGAATAATTCTGCCCCCTGATTAAACATCTGACAGCGAAACACAGGAGTTAAGGAAATAAGTTTTCCTGATGTAATATACATTTAAACAACACACAATAAGTTATTGTTGGGACAGACATGCCGAAACAAAGAGACGGTCATTTTCATCTGTTATCTATTCTGCATTTTTATTAATGAGGTTTTTACTCTTGACAGTAAGTGAGAGAAAAGTTAAAATGTCCGATTTTTTAAATGGAGTTTGGTGTGATATTCCTATAAACATCACAGGCTGTATTGTTGTTCCAGACACGCCGATCCTCTTTATTTATGTCTCGCTGTGAGGTTTAAACATTAGTCAACCTGACAGAAGTGAGAAACTGAGATGGTTAAAGGATAATGGTACACTTCACAATCATAAAAATAGTTGCTTTATAGATAAAACATTTTGGTAAGTTCAGATTGGTAACTGACATTTCAAACACAAAAGAATTAATGAATTTAATCAATAGATTGATCAATAATTAAGAAATAATGTGTAAATACATATCTTGTTTTTTTTCTTGGATGAAGGGGGTTATGATGTCACCTGAATGTGGGCAGTTACCATGGAGACGGACAAAGACAGAAACAGTGGTCCTGAACCTGAACAGGTGAGATGACTGAGGCCCAATCTCACAGGCTAACAGTTTCCCTTTGCTTCCAGTCTTTATGCTAAGCTAACAGTTTCCCTTTGCTTCCAGTCTTTATGCTAAGCTAACAGTTTCCCTTTGCTTCCAGTCTTTGTGCTAAACTAAACATGTAACCTGTCTAATAAAGCCAACAGAACTCCATTTCCAAATCAGGACTTTTTGTTTCTTTGTTGCTTTTTGGCAGAAACTCACCTGAGAAAATAAAACTTGACACGTTAGTTTGGTTTGGTTTGGTGAATTCGGTGTGTGTGTCAGCTCATCTTAAACTTACGGGCCAAAAATCAAACAAAAACTAACCATCAGCTGTTTTTCTTTCCAGTCTGCAGCTCCTGGATCTGACCTGCTGCTTGGCTCCGCCTCTTCTCTCCTCTCACCTGAGACAGGTGCTTCATTAAGCCCCGCCCCTCCTGCTGACTGGCCCCTCCCATCTCCTGCAGCCACTTTGACCTCAGAAACAAGCGCTTCTCCTGCCCCTGCGGACGGCCCCGTCCCCTCCGGCCCGGCCACTGACACCTGGGTGACATCACAGCTGTTGGCCCCGCCCACCGCAGCGTGTCATGGTCAGCTGATCATCGTGGAGCCGCGAGGCCAGGCGCTGCTCGCCGATCGCATGGTAAGGCCGCCTGTGATCTTCATCAGCAGGTTACAGAGTGTTTGTTTTAATAAACATGCTTTCTGTGTGTCAGGTGATCGTGACCGGCCAATCAGAGCCCAGGG
>CAFUXE010001203.1:0-23474 GCA_903364295.1 Serranus cabrilla | reverse complement strand
AACAAAAACCTGCAGCCCCTCGGCCCTTTACTGGATCAGTTTGACACCCCTGTGGTAGAGTAATAAACATTATTTAACATTAATAGATTTTGTACATACAGTGTATGACATTGCTGACTACATCACCATCTTTATACAGGAAGTCCCAAACTTTACTGCCCATTCACTGTAGATTTTCAGCTGTTTGTAGAGGAGGAGGTGTCAGAGGAAAAAACATTGATTTGTCCAGCACTCCACAGAACAAACTACATGATGATGAATCCATTTCTAAATCGCCACATCGTTGTTTTTAGTCTTATGTGTTCTGTAGAAAAAGTTTTCAGCTTACTGTATATCAGACATTGTTACCCATAGATACCAATGTATTTTCTGTCACCCACTGTGTTACGTTCTGTCTCATTCATTCATTCATTCACACTGATTCCACTGGCCACCACACTTTGTTGTTGTATCTATTACTTGTTTGTTACATTTTCTTTAATAAACCGCAATTATATATGGCCATATGTGGCTTATATATCAATCTATCCATTATTCTTAACTTTGCCTATGGGGGCCGGAGCCACTCCCAGCTGACATTGGGAGAGAGGTCGGGTATAGTAATAATAATAATAACTTTTATTTGTGTAGCACCTTTCAAAACAAAGTTACAAGGTGCTTGACAATAACTCAAAATACATAATAAAACAAAACAATGTATAATGACAATTCAAAAGAAGTAGCGATCAGGCTCATAGGGAGTAAGTAAAAAATCACTATTGTAAACAGGAGCCTGACCATTGAGAGCTTTAAAATAAGCAGCAAAACCTAAAAAACAATTCTAAAGCATTTCTTATCAGTTGGAGTCTGCGGATGTTAAGCTTGCTGATTGTGTTGCCCTGCATACTTTAATTTGTGTATATCCTTTGCAGTCAAATAAACGATACATTTATACAGGAACTGATTATGTGGTTTGTGAAGTATCACTTGGCAGTGTTCAAGAACTTAGTCTTGACCTCCAGATTTGGGGCTGAATTCATTATTTGGCTATTATATTTACCTTTTCCAAGGTGGGTTAACGCAAGTTAAATTCTGTTAATTATGCGGAAAGCCCAAAGCACAGAAACTCTTGCCACACACATCAACACCAACACCTTTTGAAATTTTGTATCCCTGTAATCCCTAGAATTTACCTGGGGAGCCCCCATCTGTGTGATGGCAATCGGCTGCCAGTGAGCTGCCACAGCCAGAAGAGCTTGCTGCAGACGCAGGAGATGCGCAGAGGAGCGGGAAACCAGATTGTGGGCGATTACGAAATTCCCCTCTACCTCGTCCTCATTTTGAGCGTGTCCATGGAACAGCCACTTCAGACTGGGATTAAAGGTGCTTCTGAGTAAAGTCTCCGCTCTTTGAAAGGAGTGGGACATGGACCTATGTGACCAGGAACCTAAAAAAAAGCAGACAAGGTGTGAAGATTTTCAGACCACAAACACACAATAAAAGGATATGCAAGTAAAAGGAAGATAGATTAGTTTTAAAGGAGGGCTTAAAGGGCTAAATAGATGGTTTCCCATTTTCGAACAACAGAGGATGCATGCACGGCAAAGGGACGGACAAATCATTGCTGCTACCCAATTTAAGTCATTGTATAATCCAATTGAAATTGTACAATGACAAAAAGTTTTATGTTAAAAATGATAAACTTTTGTTTTTGTAAATATACACTTGGAATCTGAGTTATAAAACGTCATTACAATATTTATCAATTTCAGCATTTAAAAACAACTTAACCTGCATGGAACAAAAAGGTGACCTTTTTTTGAAAGTGAATTATATGAGACGTATATATTTGGTACTGACCAGAGTGTAAAAGTGTATGGCCATGCATAATAAAAGATCGAAGATGTTTATTGCACTTCAAATTGAATTTTAAAAGTCACATGACAGCACAAGGATGCAATGCACAAATGAAAGTTAAAAAGATAATTGAATGATGTTGAAAGAGCTCCGAGAAATTCTTGTTAAACTTGAATAGGCAATTTGTTTAGCAGAGGGACATTTGGACATTATACATTCTCTATAAAAATTATTATGGATTTGGGATAGAGCTTATTTTCTCAATCCTGAGGCCAGTTCTACCAGCAGCATGCTATAGTGTTGTATCTGATGACCGCTATATCTGCTGCTGTCACATGTTAAAATTGTACCATTAATGGTCAGGTCCTCCGTCTCCATGCAGGAACTGCCTCCCCTCTGGAAGACAACAAAAGGACCTTTAGTTTACTTCGTAAAAACTAGTTTAGGATTTCTTGAGAGAGGGAGATTGGGTTTCACAATCAGAATATACAGATATATACATGGCAACATACAGAGATAGACAGCACATTAAAATGTTCATAGATACACTGATGCCCCTTGCAGCATCCCAGCCAACAACGGTGTAAAGCGAGGCACTTTGTTCAGGATTGCTATGACAGAAAGACAGCAGAAAGTCCTGCTGTACAAAGCTCAAGTCCTGTATCTCTGACTGGATGCTAGTAATGACAAGTGCTGCTGGAGGGGATGAACACGGCTATTGTGAGTGCTAGACATGGACAACTTACACCATGTCCAAATTCCATATTTTCTTCCCTTAATTTCCCCCATCTGCCATCCCCACCCATTCCACCATGCCGAAAACAACCATCGACCAAAAGTCACCGAGCCCCCCCACCTCCCATGAATCATCTTGATTCTGACTATGTGCTGGGTCCAGGCTGCATTACTGATATCAATTATATTTTCCCCAAGGAAAGGTTGGGACCCTATGTTGTTCAGGTAGCCTTTTCAATCCCGGTGATGACAGGTCGAATAAAAGTGGTAAAACTGCTGGGGGGGGCGCTCGTGAGTAGTAATGGAGTAGACGTGTTTTCCGGGAGCTCCGTGCCATCTCCTTCATTTTATCTGCACAACATTGCACTTTAACGCTATTTTACACTGTGTTGCCCTTTTAATTGTGCTGGAACCTGCCATCAGTGGTTTTGTGTCAAAATGCCAAAGAAGGATGAAGGGAGGGATACATCCAAGACCACTCCATCGGCCGCTAGCAACGATGCTATATTAGCGGGTATCGCCAACCATGGAGCGGAACTCGTTAAAAACGCCTCTCTCGTGGATGGCTTGAAGAAATCTTTGGAGGGCCGCCTCGACTCAATTGAAGCAACTCAGAAGAAACATCATGAAACTGAGCGCCGTTTTTGATGATTTTGATGAAGCTATGGCCGCTACCGATAACATCACTGGAAGCTACTTGCAACGAGCTACAGGTGGCTAATGGTCTCCTCCGTGCCAAAGTTAACGATCTGGAGGGCCGCTCCCACAGACTCAATGTCAGAATCGTGGGCATTAAAGAAGGAGAAGAGAAAGGCAGCCCGACTGATTTTGTTTCTAAGCTGATCCCAGAGCTACTTGGCAAAGATAATTTTAGTAAGCCCGTAAAGATAGACCGGGCCCATCGTATCCTGCGACCTAAGCCCCAGCCGGACGAGCGACCACGGATCATAATCGCCAAGGTCCACAACGATCGAGACGTGTCCAACATACTGCGACTCAGTCGTCAACAGGCACCCTTGCACTACCACGGTGAGAGAGTCTCCATCTTTCCAGACAACACGGCAGAGGTTTCAACTCAGCGACAGGCATTTTCAAGCGTGAGGAAGCGACTAATTGAAGCTGGTGCTAAGTGTTCCCTGCGTTTTCCAGCCAAGCTTCTTGTCGACTACAATAACTCGTCAAAGCTGTTTGTGACTGTGGCTGATGCTGAATGGTTTGCCAACTCTTTGGTCCCAGCAGATAAGTCCTAACTGTTAGCACACATTTTTGTTTTCGCTATTTCACTATCAATCGTCTTGATGGATGTTCGGATCTTACACTCTTTCATATAAATGTTTTGCTTGCTAGGCAAGGACAAGTTTATAGGTTTTCACACGTGAATCTGGGAACTGAACTTTCTGTTTTTTGGTGCGCTTTTGCCGTATTGCGTTTCTAAACCCCCAGTAATACATGCCATATTAGAACTTTTTTCCCCCATTATTTCAGGCTAACATGATATATGTCTAGATGTGGTCAATATTTTTGCTCTTTTCATTTGAGTGGATCACCGATGCAGCATAATATGTGTTTAATTGATGTACCAATCAGTGTGTTTTCACTGCTGCATATTCCTAGCAATTGGACATTTTTTATTTGTTGGATTTAATCATATCCAAGGGTCTGAACATTTCTAATGTTGTGGTGACTGATATTGGTGAGATCTATAAAGAGAGACTTTGTATTTTTAATCTGGCACTGAGAAATGCAAGGCGGCCCTTTTTCTCTGAGATCATCACCAAAAACAACAATGCACGTGCCCTGTTTGCTAATGTGGACAGGCTTAGATACCCTCCTGTGTCAGTAGCCTTAGAACATCTGTCCACCACGGCCTGCAATGAATTTGCCTCCTTCTTCACTGACAAAATCCAGAAAATTAGGCAGTCAGTGCCTCCACATCAGAGGCCTGTAGTACGAAGCTGGATTTGAGGGTTAGCGAGGTAACTTCAGCTCTAACCGTGGGTTTTCGCTATCACAAACGTGGTTCTCTTTTAATCCGGCTAGATCACCATGGCAACTCATGCTGAGATGCTAACCTGGTCAGGACCAGGTTATGTTCTCGATAAGAGATCAGCATCTATAAAAGCACCGCCTACTGACCAATCAATTCTGGAAAAACACATCACTTTTTGGAAGATCCTGTGGACCTTGGTGGGCGGATAGTGTGAAGGTCTCTGTGGGCAAGTTTTTAGAAATCAATAAAACACGTTAGATTTCCCCGAAGAATATTATATGACAGATAAAAATTCTAAGCAGGCGGAATAAGATGTATATGTAAACGTGTTGAGTCGTAACGTTACATTAATGTCACCGCACAGTCGAGTCGAGCTTACTGTATGTATCATAGTTACAGTTAAAGTACAGTTACTGTAGGTATCGTAGTTACAGTTACAATACAGTTACTGTATGCATTGTAGCTGCAGTCAGCTGATGTGTGAAGTTGTTTCTCACTGAACTACGGAATACGTTTTTAGTGTTCTCTGGACATGTAAACAAACAGTCTCTAACATGAATCTCCTGTAAAATAACGTAGCATACATTAATACTTCACTATATTATTAATCAGTATGACAGTATGGTCCAATACAGGCACTGGGTAAGTGTCTTGAACAAATCAATGATTGGATGTGCCAGGATTTCCTTCAGCTGAACAAAGATAAAGCTGAAGTCATTTTTTTTTTGGAGCCAGAGAAGAACGATTAAAAGTCAGCGCTCAGTCGGTCATGTTAAAAACTACAGGCAAGCCAGAAATCTCGTTGTAGTCATGGACTCAGACCTTAATTTCAACAGCCATATTAAGACAATTACAAAGTCAGCCTACTATCACCTGAAGAATATATCAAGGGTTAAAGGACTTCTGTCTCAGCAGGATTTAGAAAAACTTGTCCATGCATGTATCTTCAGTAGACTTGACAACTATAACGGTGTCTTCACAGGTTTCCCTAAAAAATCCATCAGACAGCTGCAGCTGATTCAGAACGCTGCTGCTAAAGTCCTCACGAAGACCAAGAAAACAGCTCATATCACTCCAGTTCTCAAATCTTTACACTGTCTTCCTGTCTGTCAAGTAATTGACTTTAAAATACTGCTGCTGGTTTATAAAGCACTGAACGGTTTGGGACTAAAATACATTTCTGACCTGCTGCTACATTATGAACCACTGAGACCTCTCAGGTCATCTGGGACAGGTCTGCTTTCTGTCCCCAGAGTCAAGACTAAACATGGAGAAGCAGCGTTCAGTTTTTATGCTCCACATATCTGGAACAAACTCCCAGAAAGCTGCAAGTCTGCTGCAACTCTCAGTTCTTTAAAGCCCAGCTGAAGACTTTTCTGTTTGCTGCTGCCTTTTATTAAATCTAATCTGTTTTTTTTTTATGATATCTCACTGCACTGTAACTTTAATTTTACTTAACACATAAATGTGTTTCTCTATTTGATTTGTCTTGCTTTTACTTTCATTTTAATCTAAATGTATGTATCTATGTTGATTGTATTGCTTTTACACGTTATATGTGTTCCATGTTTGATGTAAAGCACTTTGAATGCCTTGCCTGAGAGATTGGAAAGGTTGATGAATTTGGTTAATAACTGTTCTGTTCTGTTAATGTCAGAAATGCGGCGACATCCAGTTATCCCAGACAGAGCCACTGAGCTAGCTGACTGCACAGCTTTTCACAGGGATAGAAACGAAGACTGTGGTAAGAGCAAGGAAGAGGGGTTATGCAAATTATGCACACAAAAACCAGTTAATGAATACCAAACTCACACACCTTGGATGAGTACACATCAGCTGTTCTACTATATACAGAACTGTATTTACAATGTCACAGTGGAGAAATACATCCAGGTATTTTTTTGTCACGATTGCTACTTTATTTCATAGTACTCTATGCATGGCGATAAAGTAAGTCACTCCAGGCTTAAAATCAAGGAGGACCGCTTTCAACATTCTCCTAAATGTTTTAAGTCTCTCTATTTGGACTTAAAAAGTACCCTAACATCTCCTGAACAATTTTTTTTTTTTTGCTCTCGCAGTTGTACTCAAGTACAAGGACAGACACCACACCCTTTCATATCCACAAGTGGTCCTAGGTGTGGTCAGAGGACTGTATTTCAGTTGTGATGTCTAATTCATTTTATTGTAAAGCACGTCGGACGGCACGTTTAGATCACAATGAAGTCCATTTTAGAGAGAATTTAAGATTCTCCCACAGCAGCGAATCTATTATGTCTAGTGAATGGTGCTGAGCAGGTAGTGTACGATGGATTCATCAGAGCTGTTCACTGAAACCAGCGGCCTGCTGCCAAACACAGCAATGCAACCATGCAACCAATTCTATATATCTTGGATGGAAAGAGAACTCCCCTAACTATCTTTCTCTGAACAAAATGACTCAGTATTCTCCTGGTCTGAAAGAAAGAAACAAAAGCCACAATCGTCAGGCAACATCTAAAATGAAATGCATAAAGCATCAACATGCCATCATCATTACTAAATGAACATGCCTGTGCAAAATAGCTGATATTTATATTATAGACAGCCATTATAGAACTTACCATGGCTCCTCAAGAACTATGACGATAATGAAATGCAAGAAGGGTTAAAAAAAAAATGTAATTAACGGAAGGGATATTCTTTCTCTCGTTCTTCCTTTGTGTATGAATGAGAAGTGGGCTTTATGGTAAATGAACATACATGTGAGGTTTTGACCAGGTTTTATCTATCAGTGACTCAAGTAAAAATATGCATGACACCCAACAAGCTCCTGATTTCTCATTTCTACGTTATTAAGAAGAAGAAGAATCTCTAATGTACATCACCTGCTGTCAGATCGGGCTCTCTACCAGGATGTTCCAATGTTTCTGGGTTGTTAAGATCCATCCCACACCTTTAAAGCTAAGCTGTGAACAGAGAGCACAAGAGATATTATTATTGTTCCATGGTTTGTTTGGGGCACCTTCAAGGGTGAGGAGTTCTCTGTGATAATGCTGCCTAATTTCTAACTCAAGCTGGTTTTTCTGCCCAAACCCTTATTTTTCAATTCTAAGCCTAATTGCTTTAGTTGTATGTATGTGACATTCAAACAGATTACAGCAAATTTCTTCAGAAAGTATGTAATAGTTGTGTAGTATGATTATTAACAGTAATCTTTCGACACTTAAGGACAATTTTGAGATACGTGTACTTGATTATTTCCATTGCATATTAGTGTATCTTAAAGGAGAATGTTGCTATTGTTTTCTTACAGTTAATACAGTTACTTTATAGATCCATATTTAATATTCAAAACATATATCATAATGGACTTATCATGAAAAGTTAAAATTAGCCACACCTTGACAACAGTAAAATGTTACTTACACAATATAAAACAACACGAGTGAAAAACAATATAGACTGTAACACTTACATCTACTTTTTATTTTTCTGATGGCACTTATATACATTGCCTTCATTAATTGGATGTAAAACTTCTTGTGGTGTACTTTCATAATGTTTTGACGTTTATTTCATTAAAGAATCTGAGTTCTTCTTCTGTTACTGAATCTCTCAGAAGCTAGGAGACAGGCTAACATCTTTCTCTTTTACTAGTTGCAATGATTTAATCTGGGACTGTGAAGTCGTGCGTCGAAAGAACCCACAAACATAATTTCACCAATGTAGCCAGGTCCCTTTCTTTATAAGGCGAGTGCCCCTAAAGCAAACGGATGGAAATGTTTTGTTTTCATGTTAGGATCACACAGGGGTAGGACACGATCTTAAGGGATTATCAAGACAGTCTTACTCGGCATTAGAAACTGCGTCCAAACGTCCATCCCCGCTGCATCCTGACGATTCAACAAAGGACCTGTTTCACCACTGGCTTGTCTTCATTAATGATTGAGAAACTTGAAGTATTACTAATACCATAGAACTTCTATCAACAGTATCACCAGACGTCGCATTTTGCAGCAACCAACGGTTTTTAAAATTCCGTTTCTCAGTTTCTTCAATCTTTATCAAATCCCCTCACTGAAACGGCAGCCGCGCAGAACGTAACGTCATCTTATTATTGACTTACAACTTTTCTAAAATATACTTGTTAATCCACTGGTCATGAAGAAAGTGTGGTTTAAAATAGTATCTGCTAGCGAGGCCTGAAAACACGGGATGTAGAAGCAGCCAATCAGGAGAAATCCTCCACGGTTGTTATGGAAATCCATAGTGGACGCCGCATTGGCTGCTGGGGCGCGAGAAATACGGCCGCCATCTTGGTCGGGTCATCCTACTTGTAAACATAAACAGGGCTGTTCCATCAAGGTGGGTTAAGGGAAAGCCTGGTTTATTTATTTATAAGTCTCGCTAATTTAAGTGAGCGATCCGTTCCACGAGCGTGGTTTATGTGACGCCCTGCGATGTAACCATGGCAATTTACACCGCTGAGCTAGCCTGCTCCGTGGAAGGCTAACAAGCTTATTTTAGATGCGTGTCAAATAATTCCCGACGGGTGGAAACAAAGTCACAAAAGACAGTTCCGTCAAGTTTTTTTTGGCGCTGGCGTCACTTTTGTCACGGCCGTGCGGAAACAAAAGTTTAGACCTTTTTTCTCACAATGTGACCAAACATGAATTTACACACATATTTCAGTTAATCTGTGTTTTATTTTATGCAACGTTTGTTTTGTATTGAATCAAACAATCAGCTGTGGTTGTAAGCAGTCTGTGGCCTAGTGGTCAGAGAGTTGCGACCTCTATCTATGGGATGTTGGTTCAAATCCCAGGACTAAGAGTTTATCTGGCATAATTTTCCAAAAGCATGTTAAAGATTGTTATAGTCCTTTTTCATTTCTATGATGATGACAATGATGAGTTGTTTTTCTTATGCTAAGAGCTGTATAATTATAGAAATATTGCTTTGCCATCATTAGTATAAAAAACAACTTGAATTAGATTCTCACACATTGAAAAGTTTAAAAGTTGAACCAAATTAAATCAAGATATCCTCCAAACATAATCATACATAGAGCCAACCAGAGCCATAAAACATGTTTGTTTTTTTCATAAACCTTGTATTAATTAAGGGCTTTATGTAGAGATATCTTACATACGTATATAGCTTTAGATATGCTCTAAAGTTTTGACCTCTGAATGCTAGGTTAGATATTGTTTCTAGGCAATATGACACTACATATATACATAGCAACGGACGAAGAATTAATAAAGTTTTTCATTGAAATTAACAGATTTGAATTCAAAAGTGGACCCAGCCTTTCCATGTGGTATGTTTGCTGTGATTTAAGACACAATATTTGAGTTATTTGTTTTCAGGACTGAGAGCTCAACATGTATAACTACATTATACACATTAAAATGTGCAAAAGATTTGTAAGAGTCCTTTTTCATTATTTTGTTCTAGCTGTGAAGACAAAACACACACATTAAATACATCCAAACACGATCTTCTACTGTGGTAAAAGGTAGACTAGCATCCTAGTCTAGTTTCTTTATCTCCAACTAAATGTGTTACAATATTAGTTTTTGCACTCAATATGGAGTTTTGGGTTTTCATTATCAGATGACGCTTGCAGATCGAGTCGACATCCTGTGAAAGAGTAAATGTCAAAAAGAAGCTGATAATGTAGTTGCTAATTCTTATTTAATTTACCAATTTCTTCTTTTTTTGTGCAGTAGTTGTTCCAGCTGTGTCCTGTAGCAGGGTGCATGCTTATACACAATCTGTAGAATGATGATATATCTGAAACAATAAGTTTTCACCTGCGTAAGTCCTTTTTTGGCTGTTCAGATTGCTTCTGTTGGGATGTGACATAACAATATATATAGATCAAGGGGTTATTAGGTCAGAGAGGCTTCTGACAGCTCGCACAACCAGGCAATTTAACAGTAAATTCAGTGTAGTGTAAATTCTCCCAAGTGAGCCCTACACCTTCATTTTTAAATTACATCTGATATAATCTTGCATAGTGATAATATAACCAGTCTTACTGTATCTAATGATCTACATTTATTAACAACTACAAATAAAACAAATAGTAGGATTGCATTTGTACTGTGGCCCTGAAGGTCATCAGCAGAAATATTTGACAAAACGTCAAAAATATTTGATGTGAGACAAAAACATTTGATCAAACACAAAAATATTTCATGAGAGACAAAAACATTTCATGTGAGACAAAAACATTCCACTTACTGCGAAAAATATTTCAGAAAACGGAAAGGGTAGGACGGAGCCCTTTAAGAGACTACTCTGCTTGTTTGTGATTGGACAAAACCCAGGCCCTTAGCAACAGGTGTACGTCATTTCCTGTTTATAGCGGCAACGGCAGAGAGAGTCTTCCTGCTTTGACTTGCGCCAAATTTAAAGTGAGGAACGTGAACTTATAACGCAATATTTTAACACGGGGCATACTTATGCTGTTATTATTGATATGCTTTTAACATATCATGACATACAAATGTCAGTTGGAACCCTCAAATCCTGTTTGAAAGAGCTCGGACTGAGGAGACGGGGAGGAGCAATACTGTCCGAACTACGGGGACCTGGACAAATGTTTGGATACAGAACCATGGGGTTGACTCTTAAGCAGAAACATGGATTGTGTTTTAAAAGCAGGGCTCTCAAGTTTTGAATGCAGGCTAGAGTGACATTCCCCCCTCAAAATGTTTTAAGGCACATGAGACGTCCTTTCCTCTGCAGCGTCACGTGAAGCGACGTCCGTTTCTAATGACGGCGGCAACGGATCACAGCTGGATCAGCTGTCAGTCGGTTTAACAGCTGTTTGTGTGCACAGATACAGACATGCATTAAAAATAATAAAGTGTTTTGGCAGTTTTACCTGATTAATAAACACCTGCACATGGATAACAACCTGCATTCTGTATTTATATTGTAAACTGTCCTGCTCAGGGGCACGGGAAGGCGTTTATTTATTGCGTGTACGGCCACCGTACATTTCTCATGCATTTAGTCAGTCTGCATTTTTTTCCCCCATCTCTCTGTTCTGTTAATGCAGCTGTACAGACGGTTCTGTGATCGTCACTTTATATTCTTCAGAAAGCTCTATCAGCATCGTTTCCTTGGCCGCCGGGAAAAAAGAAGCGCTGCTTTTCACCTCTTTTTGCAACATCTTATTGGCTGTTCCCCTCTGTTCCACGATCGATTGATCTGGGCTGCTTAAATACTCCGTGCTCACGCACAATGCCGGCTTGTATCAGCCTGGGTAGAGTTAACTAGGAGTGAAATTTACTCTGTCCCAGCAAATGTCTTTTGTAGTCATTGGTGTGTACAGACCTCCCTCTGCAAACAACACATTTTAGGATCAGCTCACAGATATCCTCAGAGAATGTAATTACAGTAAAGAGTTCATTCTTATGGGTGTTTCAACTTGGACTGGGGAGACAAGGTAAAGAGGAAAAAAACTGAAGGGATTAACAGGTAAAATATAATTTAGATCAGCTAATTAAAGGTGCAACTAGAATTTCCCAAAAAATCTAGCACACAACTTGACCTGATCTTTTCTAATAAACCAGAAAGAACAACCAAAACGGTCAACAGACTATATTAATTTCCCCTCAGGGTTAAATAAAGTAATTTTGATTGATTTGATTTGATTGAAAAGTTACAACTTGATTACTGGCTTATCTGATCATAATCTGACCCTGGTGGCTAGAAAGTTAACCAAAAAGAGGTTTAGATTCCCAAAAAAAATTCAAACAGACTTTCAAGCGTTCCCCAGGCCCCGCGGGCTCGGCCCCCTAATATCATAACCAAATTCCCGTGCCCCTGAGCAGGACACGGTTCATGGTATTAATACAAACTGCAGGTTGTTATTCATCTGCAGGTGTTTATCAAACAGGTAACTGGCATCAGACAGTGAACACTTTATTATTATTAGTGCATATCTGTATCTCTGCAGACACAAACAGCTGTTAAAACCGACTGAACCGCTGCCATTAGAAATGGGAGTCCGTTCATGTGGCACCGCAGAGGAAAGGACGTCTCATGTGTCTTCAACCTTTACCTCTCTCCTCTTCTGGTTTCCTGGAAAAGATGCAAGGGAATCATGGATGCAATCAAGAGAACTGAGATGCACCCATATTTCTTTCCCAACATTTACCGTATAAACTGAAAAATACTTGAAGATTTAGCCTTCCTGTGAATCACTGATCTAATATTTGGTTGTATAACCACTGTTTCTGATGACTGTTTTACATCTGTCTGACCAACTTCTGGCAGCTGTGAACAGGTATTCACCCCAAGTGAATAGTTGTCCTACTGGGAAACTCCCTTACTGGTGTTTGGAGCTGTTGAAAACTCCCATTCAAGGGCATTTCCTCTACAGCAGGGGTGTCAAACTGATCCAGTAAAGGGCCGAGTGGCTGCAGGTTTTTGTTCCAACCAAGCAGGAGCACAGCTGATACTGATAATTAATCAACTGAGTGGAGACAGTTCAGGTGATTGAATGATTGGATTCAGGTGTGTTTCTGCTTGGTTAGAACAAAAACCTGCAGCCCCTCGGCCCTTTACTGGATCAGTTTGACACCCCTGCTTTATGACATTGTTTATTCAATTGAAAACTGTACAGATACAATGAACTAACCTAGTTTTCGTTGTTTAAGCCGCATGCCACACAAACAAATTTAAAGGATCTTTTAGATGCATGCATTTTGGCACATCAGTTCTCTTATAAGCCTTGCCTCCAAGTTTTTTTGGTCTAATAACCATTCCTCAACCCCGTAACCTACCTGGCTGAGTTCATTTTAAAAAGTTAATATTCAAAATTTTTAATCCTTGAGTTTGTAAATAAATTTGATCTATTCTGTTATTTACGTTTTACACAGCATCCCAACTTCTTTGGAATTGGGGTTGTCGATAGTTCCTAGTTAGCATTTTGGTTTGATTTCAGCTAAACACAGATTCTTACCAGATTATGTACACTGATGTTCTTGCTACATGGTTTGTACAGTCTCTTTATTTCCCAATGACAGTATTCAATGAACACACACCACAAATCAGACATTGGCATAATTTCTTGGTGTGGTGACATTCCCATAACAACAATCTTAATAATCAGAACTGTACAGAATGTCCATTTCCTGGACTGATTCTAATAGAATGAGGACGATGCCAAGTCTGTTTGGACACAAACTGCGTCTGGATCAGTTAGCCCATATTATGACGGTTTCCATAACCTCTGCGATGAGAGTCTTTCCAGTCGTCCCAGTTTCTGGCTTTCTGAAGACAATCCTCATCATCATTTTCAGCCTTTTTCTCCCGATCTTCGTCTTCCCTGTCCTTTGCATCAGTATTCTCCTCCACAACCACGTTCCTGGGAATATTCTGGTCAGGCAAAACTCCATGTTTCTTTTGTTGTTCATACCAGTCATCTACTGTCATGGTGGGGAGGCTTGGGTAACCAGCCCCAAACACTTGAGCCTGTGGGTGAAACAAACGCAATCTATCACGCACTGTTGCATAGTATGTGAAAGAAACTACCACCACTTCTTTCTAAAAAAGGATGTCAGGCTGAATATGTTTTGTCTAATTTGAACGGGGTTAACGACCTGAATAATCTGTGGTACATCATTTGGAAGGTGGATGTTGCTACCATCTCAAATGTACAGGTAGCAAATGCAAATTAATTTGACATAGTCAAGGATGGGGCTGGACATAGAAAATGTTCATTAGGAAGTGTTAAAGCAATGCATTAGCAGAATAAAGAAATTCTTTCAGTTGCCCTGTTAGAGGGTTCTTTTTGGGTAGTTTTTTCTTCTCCTGAGCAAGGGGTTATATATTATACACCCTGTGAGGTATATTTGTGATCTGTGATAGTGGGCTTTATAAATACAATTTAATTGAAATTATACGTGTATGATTTTTTTTTTTAAGTACGATGTAAGATATGTATTTTTACAAAAAACTAATCTGATCTTTTAATTTTTCTTGGCCAAGATACTTACTCATTAGGACATCTTTATGATTGAAAAATCAACTTAGCAGTAGTCTATGGACAAGCCACCAGATTGGAATGTGAGTAAGGGCCTGCTCTGCCTGCTGGTCATCCCATTGATTTGGCTAATATATAATCGTATAAGTATTGACAACATCAGTGAGAGCAAAGGGTAAGGTGTAGAAAACAAAAACAAAGTATAAAGCAAGAAAAGTTGCTTTGGGCGGGCAGGTCAAACACACCACCATACTAGAGGTACAGTATTCTTATTCCGTGTCAAAATAAGTTGACAATGTCATTAGAATTTATTTCAATTAACGCTGTAAAAAACTTGACACAAGCCCTGTTGTCAGAGAAGTGGTTTTGTGGCACGGTTGTCAAGAAGACACACAGTCTCACCTGTACAGCATCCTTGGTCAGAATGAAAGGTTGCATGGGACGCCTGGGTGGCTGAGCTGGCTGTTTGGCAGCACCCTGCTTAAGACCATCCATTTTCTTGAGTATCTCCACTTCCTGGTCGATGCTCTCTATTTCCTCCAGACAGACGGTGACCCATCTCTGGACATTTAGAAGGTAGAAATCTCGGCTGACTTCATCTTCGGCCTGTCCACTGTCCACAGCTCTCCGTACATCAGACAGCCGGGCTTCCAGCTCCTTCTTATGGCGGTATCGCTCGATCTTAGCTTGTCTCTGTGCTGCCATGGAAACCAGGTTTGGCGCGGAGGGAATAGACTGAAGGAAAAAGCACACATTACAATTCAGAGTATCACCTAATTCTTTTCCAAACTATGACTAAACTCTTATAGACTAATTTAATTCAAGGCACAATGCTCTTCTTCTCTCCATGTTTCTCTGCATTGATTCGTGTGCATGACTTATGCTCACTTACTACTGGAATACTGTAAATAAGAGTTCATTATAGACAAAAATAAGAGTAACACATGAGTTGACATTTTTTTAACTCTACTAAAAGGTTTTTTCATGTGTCATAGTATGAACAACAGGGAAACTCGAATGTATTGAAAACTTGAACAAATGGGTTATATTTTTCAATAATTGTTTACGCCTACCTTTAATCTGTTGGAAATATTAGGGTTTTTGCAAAGAAACTATTTTCAAAATCAACTGTGGAATTTATAAAAACAAGCCACGGTGGATTTTAAAAAAGGCTCCTATGGAATTTGCAATTTTTTACTATGGAATTCTGGGGGGCCTAACCCCTAACCCTAACACCCTGACAACGTTTTTCAAGTGATTACCAAATATTAGAAGCGTAACACCTTTTTTAAGAGGAGGAAGTGTGACAACAGGATATAGTTTACTCTTTTCATAGCTGATTAAGTTATGCTTTTTGTAGAAATCTGAGTTGCCAAAAATTGAATAGGTCAACATTTTGGTCAAAAATATATATCAAAACAAAGATGATTCTAATAGTAAATGTTTACTCTTATTATTTAAATAGCCGTTCTTAATTTTCAAAGTCCGGGGAAAGCAAAAATATAAATTCTACAACTCTACAGTGCCATTTGGCCGTCGCTTTGTACATTTGAGAGTTAATACAACACAAGCAAAGATAAATTCATGAGTGAGAGCCATGGGTTAAGTTTGATTCCATTAGGACTTTAGTGCTATCAGGTAGTTATGTGATCAGGTAGTGCATAGTGTGATTTGTTTTAAATTTCCACGTGTAAAAACTGAGGTTTTAAAGTAGTGAAAAAGTTAGCAGTAGTGTGCAAATTGCAAAATGAAAGAAAAGACCTGCCAAGCCTTGAGAAATCTTTTGAGTATCACTGCTGTTTGCACATTTCAGTACTGTAAATACATTTAAACATATACATTACAGCCCATCATTCAGGTATGTGCAGCACTCAGACAAAAAGTGAAGGATGTACCAAAATGAAAATTTCTATGGATAACAGATTGTTTACACAGTACTCTCAGCTGGTCCGTTTGTCGTCTCTCATCTGCCCACAGCTTACAATTTCACTTCCACTCCACATCAACCTACCACTACTGAGCCAACAATATAGAATATATAGATGAACATATCAACATTAATCAAACTTTCAGCCAATATAATTGTATGATTATTGGCCAACTTAAAAAGCTGATGACAATATAGCTGTAAACTTTTAACAGACTATTTTGTGGCTATGGTGTCATGTAATAACAATCAGTATGTAATCAACTGCCTCAATGTTTAAAAACGGAGACATAATGCTGACATGGAACTTACAAAAATATTTCATGTGAGGCAAAAACATTTGCAAGTGAAATGTTTTCGTCTCACGCGAAATATTTTTGCCTCACATGAAATATTTTTGTGTTTGATTTAATGTTTTTGTCTCACATGAAATATTTTTGACGTTTTGTAAAATATTTCTGCTGTTGACCTTCAGGGCCACCGTACTTTTATGACCTACAGCCCACCTTAGGAATGCAACCTAAAAGCACTAATTTCCCCTCTGCTAAATGACTCTATAGTCACAGCTGCACCCATTAACCCTATCTGCTAAGAAGCTGACTTTCTTATCCTTTCAGTTATTTTATCCCTCATATTCTTTTTAACTGCAGTGCAAGTGGTCCTAATATGAAAAAAAAAAAAATCTGACTTTGTTGCAATTTCACAAAAAGAACAAAGCTTGTACACATCTGACAGTGCAACTCAGACAGCAGTAAGACAGAGGTGTAAAATACAAAACAAAAAGTGCCCTTAAATTCCCCGTTAGCCGCAGAATTCACGTTCTCGTTCATTCTGATAATTAAATACAGTGTTTTATGAAGCCATTCACTGATTTATTTTAAGATAGTGGTAGAGTTAAGCTAGGCTACTTACCCTGGCTGTAGAGAGTCCATTTTCCGATGCTTCGTCAGGACTTGAATTTTCATTCGTCAGACTTGGCAGTTCAAACGGTGATACGTTATACTCTTTACATCTTTTCAAGAAATCCATAAAGTAAACCCGGGCTGTTTGGACTATCTCTAGTCGTTTGCCCCGTCTGGTCTGCTTTAACGTCAGAGCTCCGAGCAGTGCTGGCAGCAGCATGTATTTCAGGTCTGCTGTAGCTATCTCCTCCAGCTCTTCATTGCGGCTGAACAAGTCGAGCTGAGCCACCATTCTAGACGCTTCTTCCAACATACTGATACCGCTTATAACTCGGACCTGGATACTGTGACAGCTGAGTGGTTCGTTTGAAACATCTACCTCATCGAATATCTTCCATCCACGATCTAACAAGTCATTTAATTTAGAAGGCTCTGCGCATGAAACATTGTTGGTATCTTCACTTTCCGCCATTTTGTTATGTTTCCAATCTCTTCTTCTTCTTCGCTGTAGTTGTTGTTCTTCCTTTTCCTCTTCTTCTCGTAGGTTTAAAAACAGTTAGCATTCACATTGTAACATTACTGCCATCTTCTGGTTTTAGTATCATTCAACGTTTAGTCGTTTTAAAATTCGTCTTGCCTGCCCAGGGTCCGTCTCATGGGTACATCTCATGTTCCTTAATTGCATCCACGTTTCCTTTCCTTGCGTCTTAGTCCCGCCCACCGGGGATGCATGGAGAGACAAAAGGAAACCAATCGAGGAGAGAGGAAAAGTTTTAAGGCACATGAGACGTCCTTTCCTCTGCAGCGTCACGTGAAGCGACGTCCGCTTCTAATGACGGCGGCAGCGGATCACAGCTGGATCAGCTGTCAGTCAGTTTAACAGCTGTTTGTGTGCAGAGATACAGACATGAGCTAATAATAATAAATGTTGATAGATGTTGTGAATGAATTAAGAAGCCATATGTCGGCCATGTCTGTTTTAGTATGTTTGTACAACGTTGTGGTATTTATTTTGTCATTTTTTGTGTCTATTCCTCCAGCAATTGGTAAAAACCCCATTTAATTATTATTTGTATGCCCGGGGGAGGGGCTGGGGGTATAAAAAGGGAGCATTTCCGCTCTGCCGAAGAGAGAGTTGGAGCTGGAGTTGGTGTTTGATGACTTCTGTTTATATTGTGAGTTTCCCTGTAAATACTTTTTTTTAGTTGTTCCTGGTTTTTGTTTTGGGTTCCTGGGAGAATTTTTGGGTTGCCTCACTGTACATATTTTTCCATTGTTTGCATTTGGTGTTAATAAAAACCCACCAAACGGGAGTTTCTTCGGCTGTGCCATAATTTTTTCAGTTTTAAAAACAAACCCGCGACATACATACACTGGAGTTTAGTATAATCTCTCTAATCTTTTCAAACATATCTTGCACTATAAAGTTATAAAAAATATTGCATATTTTGTAAATAATTTTTTTTAGGATCACACTACTTTTGTATGTAGACTATTTTTGTACATCCCTCTATCTGATCCGACCTAATCTTGTAACTAAATAATTTACTACTTTAAAACAATCAAAACAAATAAGGCATGAATAAAGCATTTCTTTGAACATATTCACTGTATTATTTTTTATTTATTTTTTACATTAAAATGTGAACACAGTAATGCAAATCACTACAACCTGTTTAAAACCTGTTGGTGAATGATGAAATAAACAATATGGAAGAATTGTTTTACAACAAGCTATGGACAACACTGGCAAACAGCAAAACCTGTGTGGTCTTACATTTATAGAATACAACCATCTGTACATAATACATAAGCACAACTTTGAACAAAGATGGTGACTAATAGTAAGAGCTACATCAGGGGTGTCAAACTGATCCAGTAAAGGGCCGAGGGGCTGCAGGTTTTTGTTCCAACCAAGCAGAAGCACACCTGAATCCAATCATTCAATCAGCTGAACTGTCTGCACTCAGTTGATTAATTATCAGTATCACCTGTGCTCTTGCTTGGTTGGAACAAAAACCTGCAGCCACAGCGGCCCTTTACTGGATCAGTTTGACACCCCTGGCTTGGATGCAGCTGCTCGGCTTCCACTTTGCTACAATACCACTGACAGTTGACTGTGGAATATTTAAGAGCAAGGAAATTTAATGACTGGACTTGTTGCACAGGTGGCATCCTATCACAGTACCACACTGGAATTCACTGAGCTCCTGAGAGCGACTCATTCTTCCAGAAATATTTGTAGAGACAGTCAGCATGCCCAGGTGTTTGTGATTGGAACACCTGATTTCAATTATTTGGATGGGTGAATGAATGCTTTTGGCAAAATAGTGTATATATATACACACACACTGTACATTTACAGCCTTGAACCCAAAAAAGTTGGGCTCTGCTAAAACGTTAATAAAGAACAAAAGGGGTGTTCAGATTCAAATTCAGGATGACTGTTCATATGAACAAACAACAACGGATGTCCAGTTTGTGCATTGGATATCATAGTCAATATTTAAAAAATTGAGGTTGCAAACTATTCGGATTGCATTCTACATTGAAAGCCTCAATGCAGTCTGTAGGTTTAGGTAAGTAATTGTCACGCCGGGTGTGAACAGAAGGACCCAGTTGCGAGAGTCCCAGGAGCCACAGGGTTGGAGCAGGGGGTAATCGGGTCGCTAGACAGCTTGAGCAGAACCAGTGCGAGAGTTCGGCTAACAGAATCTCCGACTAGGATGAGGCAGAGAGTGGTTAGTAAGGTGAGCAGGGTCGTTAACCAGAGAGCAGTCAGACAGGCAAAGGTACATAGGAGTGAGGCGAGAGGCAGTCAGTACCGTAAAATACAGGTCTGGTAAGTACTCACAAGGGATGTAATAAACTCGACAACGAGACAGGGGAGACAAACAGTATATATACCCACACAGGGAGGGGGAGTAACGAGCGACAGGTGATACACATTAGGGAAGGGAGAGGTAATCACACAGACAGGAAATGGGAGGAAGGGCTTCAAAATAAAACAGGAAGTGACAAGACAAAATAAAAGCGCTACCAAGGTAGCGGTAGTGACAGTAATGTTGAAATAGTTACATTATGCATATATTATGTCACAGATAATACATTACAGCTCTGTCTTGCCACTAGCTATGCTTCCATTGTGCTTACGGAGTGTTCTCCCAAACACAAGAAGGAGATAAACACAGGATGTTAAGGCACTTTAATTTTATTATATATTAATCACCTCAGATCAAATGTTCTCTCCTGGTACAACCTTAAAAATCAACTACAAACATTTAAAGCACTTTTGTTTTCATGAACAGAAAAAAATGGATACTTGTGATTATTCCAGTGAATAAGTTTGCATATTTCTCATGATGCAAGAACAGTTAGCTTGCGATCAACCATTAGTTCATTCTAACATTACAGTTCTTTGCAGCCCTAGTATGGGTGGAAGAAAAAAGTACACTGTACAAAACCCATGTGAAAAATCATTGGTTTTTTAAGTGACTTGATAAATCAAAAGTTACGTATGTAACTACGGTTCTATGGATCCTGGAAGACCGCCAGAGGCAGTGCATAAGCACTGAATGACTTTGTCTTGGGAATGCATAGGTCGAGTAGTTATACCAACAAAGTGACCCGCCCGTGACCCCCTGATGACCCCGGGAGGTTATATCTTGTGTCATCAGAGAATCTGTTCCTGCAGAATCTGTTCCTGCAGAATCTTCTCGCGAAACCACGAGGGTTCTGAGTGACTGGACGCTCGGGCAGTCATCCTGGATTGCAGAATGGCCATGCAGGCAGTGCAAGAGTGAGTGGTTATCATTGCGCGAATGTTGGGTATGAACACTGCCAGTGAACAGCGTAAGCCTGGGAGCGGGAGCGAGGACACGGCCTTCACCAACAAGCCGTACCAAAAAATTGTTCCTTTCTTTTCCTTTTTAAAAAAAAATTGAGCTACTATAGCAATGGCTAAGCCTAAACAAAGAATACTGTTCCAACAGCAGCACGAGCACGACCGGGTCGTTACAACATTAGTCAGCCACACAGTATAAGGTACTGCTAACTGAACAGAAATTACCTTAATCAAACAGAGAATGCTGCACTAAGACATCACGGCATCATCTCAGACTCCAGTGTGGATCGACCTGGCTTCACTCTCATTTGAGCTGACAGAGATGGCAACGCCAGTGGCAAGAAAAAATGTTGGGGCTTGGCTTTATTTGTTAATCAGAGATGGTGCAGTCCTCCACATGCCACTGTCAAGGAGAAGATGTGCTGTCCAGATTTTGAGATATTGGCAGTTGGTATGAGGCCATATTATGTACGAAGAGAATTCAGTCATATCATAGCAATACTTGTGTGCATCCCACCCAAGGCAACTGCTGAAGTTCCATGTGAAGTTCTACATGACCTTGTTGCTAGGACTAAGCATCCTGAAGCATTTCTGATAATATCAGGAGATTTCAATCATGTTTCACTGTCCTCTCACCTGACTGGATTTACACAGTTTGTTAATTGTCCCACCAGAGAAAATAAAACCCTTGATCTGCTGTATGCTAATGTCAAAGAAGCTTACAGAGCTACTTCCTTACCACCACTTGGCAGGTCAGATCCCAACTTAGTTCTTCTGGAAACTTGTTACAAACCGTGTGTTTGGAGGCAACCTGCAACTAAACTCACTGTCAGGAAATGGACACCAGAGGCTGCTAACAAACCTTGGATCACTAGTGATTTAAAGGAAATCCTCAATGAGAAGAAGGCAGCTTTTAGAGATGGTGACAAATCACGGCCAAAACAAGTACTAGTTAAGTTGAAGAAGAGACTAAAGACGGCAAAGGTGAAATACAAGAAGAAATTGGAGAGGAATCTTCAGCACAGCAACACCCATGAAATGTGGAGAAGAATAAACACCATCTCTGGTTACAACAATAAGAAGACAGCCAGTGGCGGGTGATGTAGAGAGACATTGTCTCTAAGATTTAGTGGAGCAATATAAAAGTACCTCAGAAGTGTACTTAAGTACAGTACTTGAGTAAATGTACTTTGTCACATTCCACCACTGCTCCACCATTTGAGTGGCTATAAAGAAACAACTTCTCCATCTACATACAAGGAGAACAAACAGTATTGTGAAAAATGTATGCACAGATGGCACGACCATCATTAAACCAAACAATGTTACACGTAATTTTTTTTCTCAGACGAGAAAGCTCAAGTGGTTAAGCGGAAACACAGTTAAGATTTAACACTTATCAAAGTTTTTTTTCAATTTTGTTTCATGTATGTAACAATTACTTTCTTATCTTATCTATCGTTCTCTCTTATCTTCCTCACAATTAAATATCTTCTTTAAAACAATAGTTGATGGATAATTATGTGGACTAACAATTTTCTTAACATTTAATATTGCAACATATTGGTGTTTCCAGAAAACTTCCGAAAATATTATTTCCAGGAATCCTGGATGCCTGAAATTACTGCCCCCACTTTGCTCAGAGGTCCAGAAACAGACAAACAAACATCAACTAAGCAAATCTGTCTCAAAAATAAAGATACAGACTGAGATTTGTGCCTACTATGAGGTGGACAGAAAACTTATTTGAAGATTTTTGATCTAGTAGACACCTTTAAGCACACAACAGTTTAGACTGGTGACGGTTCCAATTTTGAAAAATTATTTTCTTTCTGACAACTCTTATTACAAAATTGTTAATATATTAATAAAACAGAAATGATATCTAATTCTTGAACTGGAATATCTTTGTTTTTCGCACTCATATATATACACTCTACACTCATTATGAATTGATACACTCAGTTTTTATTTATGATGTAAACAGCGTCCCAGCTTTTTTGGAATCAAGGTTGTACATGTACTGTGTGTGAATAATAGGGCTGCGACAGTTTCTATTCAAAATAAAAAAAATTGATCGCAATGAGCTTTCAACTTCAATTATCAATATCAACAAAAGGAGATTTCAATAAATGAAAGAAAATTGACCAAATGCAACAGTTGTGTACATTCCCAAAAAATGATGGCAGACATATCACACTTAATACAATGTGGCCGTTAGTTTAAAAAAATAACTTGAACATGTGATG
>CAFUXE010001201.1:328250-366705 GCA_903364295.1 Serranus cabrilla | reverse complement strand
TTTTTACCTTGGTTGTCATGACGAGCTCGTGGTAGATGATGTAGTCGGGGGTGTAGCCCATACCAAACAGGGAGCTGGTGGGATGGAGGTGACATGGCATGCCTGTCCTCACGTTCACATATTCTCCGATGCCCTGGGAGCAAACACAGGCATAAATAACTAATTAAATAGGCGACTCTGAATTTCTAGGATAGGAAAACGGGCCCCTGTGTGTAGAGTGTGCTTTGTGTGTATTTGTGCCTGCATCTATGGGAGCGCTTTAAGGTCAGAGCAAAGCAGGTCATACGGGCTAATTTGCTCCTCCACCTGGCTTAGACAGCAGGAAAATAAATTTGAAGTATATCCAACACCGCTGCGATTGCTCGGGTTGGCCGGCTTCTCATAAGTCAAACGGGGAGCCTTGATTATACAGTCATGATTTCAAATTCCCTTTCAGATTTTAGCGCCATATTAATGTGAGGCCAGAAGGGATATTTCACCACTCTGTAATTATGCTGCTATAAATCTGCCACAACCAGTTGCCACTGGGCGTAACATATTAACTGAGGAAAGTGCAGGAAGTACCTTGAGCTTGGCAGCCTGGTGGAAGTACGCGGCGCAGATACACTTTCTGATGATGTCCCAGTCGGACCCGCAGGAAATGAGGTTCATCCTTTGCTGCACCATGATGTCCTTTAACTGGGAGCGCACCTCACGCACCTGAAGAAAAAAAAACATGTATTGATGAGTGGAACCACAAATTAAACATAAGCTGCATGTTTTTGGACTGTGGGAGGAAGCCGGAGTACCCGGAGAGAACCCACGCACACACGGGGAGAACATGCAAACTCCACTGATCTAAATACATGGAGTATTAGACTAAATGCGACATAAAACCAAATAAAAAGCAGGATGCATAAACTATACGTTACATTAAAGTCATGCAAAGTCAGATGAGCTTATCTTGCACATTGCAAACATCCATACTGTGAACTTGCACATTCATGTCTGCACAGCTCCTTCCCTCATTTAAATAGCACCATATTTCTACTTAATGTTTCTACTGTTTATATTTCTGTATGTTGCCTTTTTCTATTCTTTATATTTTCTATTTAAGCTGCTGGTTTTTTACTGAGGTACTTGCCTTTCTCTATTTCTATATTTCAGTACTTTTATGCACCAACACACCAACGCAAATGAAAACCTCCTTGGTGGTAAAAAACGATTACGTGAAAACACAATGCAAGCTTTCCACCCGGGGTGAGACGGTGTGGACAGAAAGAACAGGAGCAGCGGTGGGAGTCTGACCTTGCGCATGGCCTTGGTGTGGATGAAGTGATCGTTGCACCAGATGCTGGAGTAATTGTTGTTCTTCCACTGCATGTAGACGTTCAGGTAGGTGAGGTGGTCGCTCTCCGGGACTGAGAACTTCTCCCTCACTTGGTCGCTCTCCTCCTCACGACCCTGCAGACAGACACAGATTGAGTTTTCCAGAAATCACAGGGATTTCTTTTGATTTTAAGGTCTTTATCTTTTATTTTTTTGTTGTGGAATATTGTAGAAGAGTTAATTTGCAAAAACAGATATCTCTGTTTTGATTTATTTCTTTAATCATGTTCCTCTGTGCAGCTCAGGGAATATTAATCAAACTGCTGTTGAATTGTTTAAATGAGATGTCTCAGAGTGTTTCGGTTTCCCTAAATCATGTATTTTTATTGTGCAATCAAGAGAAAATCGAAATGCTGTTGGTTTATTCATTTCAAGAATGGCTTTTACTGGTTTGCAAATAAACACTGTAATTCTGTTCTGCACACACAAATTATTTTATGCATACAAAAGTATCAATTGAAAAAAAAAACATTTTCTGGCCATGCACGTGTAAACAAGCTGTGAACACAACATAGATAAATATATTGTTACCTTTTAAGCTGATATGACCAATTGTGCTTCCAGTAAATATAATACCGTCTAAAGAACTGATAGATTATATTGTGATAAAACTTTTGATTTATATCCCTAGATTATAGCTGCTTTAACATCCAAAATAAAATAAAAAATGCTATGTATAATGTAATATGAAGGGACAACATCTGACATTTAATTTTGCAGCTCAGTGTTGTAAAATGACAAATAAAAATGGTTGGAAACATAATAGGAATGGTAGAATCAATGTTTTTTATTGTGATAAAACTTCTGATACCCTAGATTAGCTAATTTAACGCACTAAATATAAAAAAAATGCTATGTATAATGTAGTATAAAAGGACTAACATGTGAAACTTAGTGTTATTAAATGACAAATAAAAATGGACTGAAATATGACAACAGGGATGAAAGCCTTTGTTCTACTGCACACTGACACTAATTAAGCAAATACTAAAAAGCAGGTGTTTCAGTTTGACATTAACTGTATAAAACGATGCGTACCTTAGGTCTGTAGAAGATGGCGGGCACCGACAGCATGGACACGATGATAAGGATGTCAGCGCTGCAGCCCATGTCACAGGACACGATCAGCATCTTGGAGAGGGCAGGGTCGAGGGGAAACTCCACCATCAGACGCCCCGTGGGTGTCAAAGCGCCTGGAACGACAAAAAAAAAAAGAAAAATAACAATGACGAGGTCAGTCGTGGAGATTATAAAAGTGCATGAGACTTGAAGAATGAAGTCGGAACAAGCACGAGACGAGCGATAAGCTTCTTTTCCATCGAAAGCCTGCTGGCGTGAGGGAGAAACCAGCATAATGTGACACTTATTTGTCTATCACCATGAGAGAGGAGGATGAACTGCTGACAGCCGAGAATACTTGTAGAGAGAAAAAAAAGAGAGAGTGAGATCAAAAACTTTGCCAGTTCTGATTTAAATGATTAGACGACAGAGTCTAAGAAGCTTATGAGGAGGAAAAGCAGAGAAGCAGAGCAGCCAGTTTGGGACAGGTAAGCCTTAATCAGAGATAATCTGCTGTTAACACACCATACAGGGAATCATCAAAAGTCCCCCCTCATCCCCAAATCCCTAAATCCCCTGGAATCTGGCTAAGGATGAGACAGAAATGAGACCCGACCAGTCAAATCAAACACAGGATCAGTTACTAGGCAATTACTCCACTGGCTAAACCTCACAACTACCTCCTCGAGGCATGTTTGCTGCGTCTGCATCGTCACTGCAGCGTCCTTTAAACAGCCCGTCTCCGGCCTGTGTTTGTGCCGTCAGCTTCACTATGTAGGAGCTCAAAGATAAATACAACCCAGAAATACCCAATATTCTCTGTCACAGCTTCATCTGAAAGGAGGATGATTTATGTTGTTTGGCCCTCTGTATATAAGACTGGACTAAGCGCTGTGAGGCCCACGACTAGAGGCAAGAAAAGCAACGAGTTTGTATTATATTTGTTTTTTTGTTTAATTATTATTGTATTTAAATTAGTTCTACAGTAGTTGACTTTTTTGTTTTTGCAAAGCTTCTGTGGTTTCAGGTTTGTCTGTGGAAGTAGATATTGACGGGTTCTGGACCGTTTGTTGGATAAAACAGAGAAATTCACCTTGAAACTTGGAATGGATATTGTTCTCACAATTAAGTTATTTTACAGATTGAACAACTAATGGATTCATCAATGAAAATCATCAACAATTAAATTAAAATGTAAGTTGCAGAGAGTTTAAGTTTAGTTTAAATGTACACTTTCACAAAGGTAATAAATTACAGTGTATTACAATACTCAGTATATTAAAAGTCTATTTGAACTAGACAATAGACAAAAAGGTTATCTGAAATTTTGATAATAAAATAAGCTTTTTTGTCAAAAAATGGAAAACTTTCGTGGTTTCAGCTTCTCAAATGTCAATATATTCATGTGTCCTTTTTTGTATCAGTAAACTAAATATCTATGGACTTTTCAGATAAAACAAAAAATGTGAAGGCGTCACCTTGATTGTTTTTAAATTTGTAATGGATAGCAATATTTTACAGATTACTAATTACTAAGATGACTAATGAATTAGTTAAGGACAGACTGAAAATAAATATTAGTTGCAGACCTGGTTTAAATGTACATTTTAACAAATGTGATAAATTACAGTGTAAAAAAATGTTAGTGTCATGTAAAAACCATAGAATTATTATTTCTTTCTTCTAATTTCAGCCCCTGTACTGAAACACACACCTGTATTGTCCAGAGCTCCCAGGATCCAGAGCTGGTACATGGAGTTGAGCATGTTGTCCTCAGGTGGTGGATCCATGAAGTGGAAGAGGAGCAGATCCTGAACACCCAGAGACTTCAGCAGCAGGACTACGTTGGCCAGGTTGGTCCTCTGGATCTCTGGTATGGTGGTAGTAAGCATCTCATTCTTATAGGCGCTCTGAGTGTACAGCCTGGACAGACAGGAGGGCACAGAAACAGACAAAGTGAAATCTGAGTCACCAGGAACATTTATTTATTTTTAAATCAAGAAAAAATATAACTCTTTTATTCTGGGGACAGAGACATTAGTAAACTCTCCTCTTGGTTTATTTGAGACTGATGTGTTATTTTTATTTTGTTCTCCATTATGTGCAGACATGTCAGTGGGATTCTTAATTAGCTGCAGAGTAAAATTCAGGAAGTAAGGGACCCGTTTCAACAAAGCACTCTGAGCAATTACAACTGCCTGACATAAGTGCTTATAATTACAGAATGATATGAATATGGAGGTTTTGAGCTTCTGAATGAGTGCATAAGTGACTCACTCTCGCTGCCTTATAACACATCCACAGCTACTTTAAAACCTTGACTGTACTCAGTGTAAAGCTCCTCCAAAACGGACTCTTCATAGATTCATGTGTAAGACCGGATGGGCAGGATTATTCCAGAAATATGTAGCACCCTTTTTTGCGTGTACGTCACTCAATCTTCACTTCAGTAAACATGGCAAAGGATGCAGAGGTCAAGTGGAGTTAAACGGCAAGTAATTCTCTGTAGATGACAGTTGAGGCCTCTTCCTGCCTCGAACCGTCTCGAAAACACGGTCATGACAAACATCCAGAGCCCTGAGCAAACCATCGGAGAATACCACTGAACCACTGAATTCTCAACAAAACTGGAATAAAAATAGAAATATATTGAAGTGATATATTTTTTAATGTCTCTACAATATGTGGGAAATATTGAGAGACTAAAAAAGAATAAAATACTTTTGTAGTATCAGGAGACTCTTGGTATTTGTTTTTTGAAGATATTTTTTTGGTGTGTTGCCTTTATATGACAGGACAGCTACAAATGGACAGGAAAGAGGGGAGAGAGCGCTCGCTCCAACAGGTGAGCTAAACTGCGTCCTAACATCCTAACAAGCAAGTTTGGGAGAAGCCCTGCAGGACACCTGAACATGGCACAACCTTTAACCATGCACCATCTCCAGCTCTGTGCATGTCTTTTTGAACACATGTTTCTGCAGAGAGAAGACAAGGGCCCTTACCTGTAACACTGCCCTGGTCCTGTACGTCCTGCTCTGCCAGAACGCTGGTTGGCGTTCGCCTGGCTGATGGGATAAACCTGCAGAGCATCCATTCCAATGCGAGGATTGAAAACCTGTTGACAGAAAAAATAAGTAAGACATAAAAGGTTTGATATTGCTTGGAACAAAGGAGCTTTAAATCACTGCAGTGTAAAAAATAATATAATGTGAGTGAGGCCTTGGAGTACCTTAAGTTTGCAGTATCCTGCATCCACAACAAACATGATTCCATCCACAGTGAGGGAAGTCTCAGCGATGTTTGTAGCAACAATGCATTTCCTCACACCATCTGGAGCCTAGCAGTGGACAAAGTAAAGGCCGTTAGCTTTGTTTTCTCACTTGTGTTTATTACAAAGATTAATAGATTTGAAGTGTAGGGATTAATGCAACATTATGGGTAGCTACAGATACAAACCTTCTGGAAGATCTTAGCCTGGAGGTCAGAGGGCAGCTGGGAGTAGATAGGCAGCACGGCCAGAGCAGGAGCGTTCTCCAAGTCCTCCAACCGCTCCACAATCTGATCAGACGTCACCTGCAAGGACAAGGATTCATCTTACTTAAAACAGGAACAAATAGAAAGAACTTCTTGTTCCTTGCCTATTGATAAAACATATGATAATAAACATGAATAATGATAAACATGAAGTAGCGAGCGATTGGCAGGTTACATTCTGTCTTTTTAAGAGCACATGGAATTCAGATCACTGTCCTTTATGCTGAATATACAATAAGCATTTTAGCTTTGATAGCAACCATGTGCTTTACCTCAATGTCCTCTTGCCCAGGCATAAAGATGAGGATGTCTCCTATCAACCCACTGAGGTGGATCTGCAGGGCCTGCTTCACTGCTGCCTCCACATAGTCCTCCTGAGGAGTCTGCACAGCACACAGTAAATCAACATTTATATCAAACACAAAAAATATATGCCCCAGTCTTATTAGTCAGCCTCAGAAAAAATTAAAATGAGCAGTAAATTCCTAAAATATGGCATAATAGTGCAAGAAGTGAAAGAATAATATAAACAGAAACATACCTTGCTAAACAAGATGTCTACAGGAAATGTTCTTCCTGGAATGTGGAAAATGGGTACGTTGCCAAAAAATGAAGCAAACTTGTCGGAGTCCATAGTTGCAGAGGTAACGATGAGCTTCAAATCAGTACGTCGAGCCACAACCTGATGGGAAACCGTGCACAAGAGAGGGAAAGTTGAAGGGAATCACAGGGTATTTAGACTACAATTTAACTGTCAATTATTAAATTTATCATTAGAGCAACTTGGAAAAAACAAAAAGTGGGTGTGAGATGTTTGTGTTCTGACCTCACGGAGCAGGCCGAACAGCACGTCGGTGTTCAGGGAGCGTTCGTGAGCCTCGTCCATGATCACAGCGCTGTAGTGGTCCAGGTCCGACTCCCTCAGTGACTCCCTGAGCAGGATACCGTCCGTCATGTACTTTATCAGTGTTTTCTCAGATGTGCAGTCCTCAAAACGGATTGCATAGCCAACCTGCAGGCAACAATTTCAGTATAATTAACTCAAAGGAATATGCATGACAATTTTTAGATGATTCTTATACAAATATTCAAACAGTGTCAGTGTTTATTATTGCTCCTCAGTTCAAAGCCCAGACCAGCATCAGACATGGTTTTTTTCATTTGACCACTAGATGGCGGTGTTACACAGCATATGACTTTTAATGATTGCTTTTCTACACAAGGGGACCCTGAAACTCCTTCCAGAATCCATTAGCAACTCAAGACTTCAACACATGAGAAGATCAGATAAAATCTTGTTGGCCAGTCAGACAGACGGAGGCAGGGGTTTGGTGAGGGGTATAATCTTCCCTGCCATCTTAACCAGACTAAACATAAAGTTAACTTTTAATTCAAAGAGAGCAAAATATCATGACAGACGAGTCACGGCCAAAACCTTGAAAAATGCATCAAAACCACGTTAAAAAAAACAAGATCTGACAAATTATCAAGGGTTTTGTCCAATACTGTGAAGTCCTAAAACCAATACTTTAAAATTAACATGAACTAATTCACATTAAACGTTTGCAAGGGTTCTACAATCAGAGATAAAGCTGCACACTGCAACTGCTGGTTTGTAAGAGTCGGGATAAACATTCACAAAAGCAGTCATGACAGCCATCTCACCTCCTCTCCGAGGTTGGTGCCAATCTCCTCGCTGACTCTCTTTGCCACACTCATGGCTGCCACTCTTCGAGGCTGAGTGCAGCCCACCATGCCGTAGCTGGTGTAGCCATCCTCATGCAGGTACTGGGTCAGCTGGGTGGTCTTCCCGCTGCCCGTCTCCCCAACCACAATCACAATGCTGTTGTCCCTGAAGATGCACAGGATAGTCAGTGATGTAACTCTTTCAAAGAATAACGCAAACATTTGGTGGAAACTGGGAATAAAACTCAAGTACAGTAATGAACTTTGGGTATGAATACCTTATGATGTTGAGAAGTTGCTGCCTGACTGCAAAAATAGGCAGATACTGCCTCTGTTCCAGAAGAGTCTTCTTCTTAGCAAAGTCACTGGTCGCTTCGCTCTTTTCTTTCATGTGATCTGCAAATTTCTGCTCTGCTCTGTAAAGCAGAGAAAGAGAGAAATAACCAGAAATTGATATGGCAGGTCAGTAATTACAGTTCTGCAAGTCAAGTCTGTGAATTATTTAAAAGGAAATGTCATTAGATCTTTGCATAGAGAGTGGGGTCACCTGTAGTCTACTTTGCCGTCCTCGCCGACCGGTTTGCCCCCAGAGGTGTCTTCCTCCTCCGTCTTCTTGACGCCCATGATATCCCCCAACTTGGTGCCTGCCAATTCCCAGTGTTTGTGCTGTGCCTGAAAACAATTAATATTTCCAAATACGTCACATGATTAAGAAGATTAAAGCTCCAGACAATAAGGTCACAGACACATTACAATTTTGTGCACGTTTAACACGGAAGAGATGACGGAGCATCTGGCTTTGCATTTGTCAAGCTGTTTCACCTCGCTGATGGTGGTTGCAGTTAAAATGTCATCAACCGACCAGCTAAGGTGATCATGAATAAATTATTTACTGAAGTGATGAAGTTAGACAGCACTGGCATTATCAACCGGACAGGTGCACGCCAACGAACCCCATTGACATTTCTCAACAGCAGAGTATGAAAATCACATCTGCTTTGGGTTTCGTTTACATTTCTCCACACAGATGAATATAAATATTTGAAAATTGTTCTCAATAGAGTGCAGAGCTCTGCATGACACATGTGGGAGAAATGAACATGGTCAGTGGTTATACCAGAACACCAGAAATGCCAGATACGTTTTAAAAACTTTTGAATTAGTGTTGGGCAATGTCTCCGAATTGGCAAATGACAACGTCCACAGTGAAAAATCACAATGGACGATGATATTGTCACCACAAACTACTCAAATCATGGATTGTATTAAATAGATAGAAATAAGCGTGTTCTCGTTTTAATTCATTCTCTTCTGCTTTAGATCTGTTGACGTGACCGCCCAAGTTTGCAGCGTTGATTGCACTTGTGAAATCAGCCCGTGCACCATTAAATCAATCAGAATTGTTCCTTTTCAAGCACTTAGTAAATGCCACCAGAAACACACATCCAGGGGTCGGTGTGGATGGGCAGAAGGCAGGGCCTTTAAGTCACAATGGCAGGATCAGTGGTTGTGTAATAACATATTCACTGAAAATTTAAATTAGAGTTAGTTATTAATCCAACCAACCTTCTTGCGTTCTTTCTGCTCACGATGTTTACGGACGAGCTGGCTGCCTTTTCGAGCGATGATGGCCATGTCAGAGGTAGCATCTTTCACAGGGATGATGGGCTCAGGCTGCAGCAGGAAAACAAATACACACATACAAACTCAAAAACAAACTCTTCAAGTATTGTCATCTAAGGCACTGATTCATGACTAAATATATTGTTAGAGCCCTTTATCAGTGTACAGAGTAAACCCAGTGATGAGAGGGCTTTGATCATGAACTGTTAGGTCGTTTACCTGCTTGGTGAAGACGATTCTTCCATCCAAAAAAGGAGGAACCAGGTTGTGAACCAGCAGGTGAACCTTAGCAGCATTGTCCTCCTCAAAGTCTTCATCCACCTCCAACCTCTGCACCACACCGCTGGTCAGCATACGGTTGGTCTCCCACCGCTCATTATCCTGAGAAGAAACACAGCCTGTTATAAGGATGGACAGCACACACAGCACACACTGCAGTACACATGTAGGGTATTTGTCTTTATGTCATATACACTGATTGGCCGCTTTATTAGGTCCACTTGTACAGCCTAATGTGATTCAACACAACATGTCTATCCACAAATTATGCCATTACAATAATAATTATTGTTATTATTTTTGTTATTGTTTTTATCATGTTATAATTAAAATTATAATACAATACAATTATTAAAATGATAAATTATAGAGGGATTAGTTTGCAGTTGTTCTGAACTGGAGCACATTAGATTAAGGGATGATTTTAATATTTTGGCCACCCAATTTACATACATGGTAGTGCCAGAATATTAGAAACACCTTTCAATATAATGCTGTCCAGTACACCATCACCCACTGTGTGAAAAATAAACATAAAGTCAGTACCAAGAATAATCTTTGTAATTGTAGAATCAGCGGCAGAGCTGTTGGATTAGATTGAATTACATTGTACTGGTGTACCTAATAAAGTGGCCTTTCGGTGTATATGTCTCTGATTAGGGCCGATCTGGAGCACAGTGGCTGTACCTCATTGATCTGTCGCTTCTGGGCAGATATTCTCTTCTGAGTCTGCTTCTGCAGGATCTGCTCTCTCTTCTTCACATATTCTTCAGAGGTGGTGGTGAACGGGTTGTGGAACTCATCATAGCCTTCGTCCATCATGTACCAATCTCTGTCCGCTTGCTGCAAAAAACATCGAGACAATTGGAGATGTAATGATGTGAATAGAAAGAAACTAGTTAATAGCTTGTATGAGTCATAAATGAGATAACTGTGTCATTCACCTTCTGGTCCTCCTCCCACCGGTCTTTCTCATCTTCATTATCAAACACAATCCCTCCCACAGCATCTTCTTTCCTAGCTGAATAAAAGAAACAGAAAAAGAAATGTTATCAGGCAGCCGCTATTTAAATCCTCCATGCGAGCACAACTTGTTTTTAGAGTGCTACCTTTTCCTTGTGATAAACGAGGTGTGGAGCCCAAATGCTTCCTGTCATTGGCCCACTCGTTGTACTTGTATGATGGGGTGGGCAGGGGCGTGTCGTCAGGGTAACGGCCTCTGACTGACCTAAGCACAAAGAAGACAGATGTTATGTACCGTCAGCATCCAGGAGAGTTAGTTTCTCAGCAGCTAAGCATCAGAACTAACAGTGAGGATTTATAAAAGCCTCGTTCATGTCTAAGTGGCAGCATGTAATGAAATATCTGGTCAAATCAAATACAAATAGCAACATATTGTTAAAAGAAAGGTAGTTATAGAAGAAATAGAATAGAAATAAATTGTTTGGAAAATGGTAGTTAAACGAAGTTCAAACATTTTGTCTTTATCTTTTTAAGGACAGTCTCATCTAATCATTTCTTTTTTTTTATTATTATTCTTTAGAGTTGGGAAAAGATCTGCTTGTAAAATGAGGGAATTTATTGATTGAACAGAAACTATTAATTGATTTTGTCAAAATCCTTGAGAAAACTTGAAACACCAAATACAAAGACATTGTACTAACATTACTTTAATACCATGCCCTAACAAGAGGAAAACTGTTATTAAGTTAATATCACAATATAAAATGTGTATTTTCTGTTTAAATGATTTGCAGACAAAGCTGATAGGTACATAGTTTGTTTACATGGAGTAACAGAAGTGCATATTTAATGGTTTCAGTGAGGACGGAGAGCATCTGGTGTTATGTTATGTCTAAGCATTTTTCTCTCTTAATTCATTTTCAGCTATTCTAACTGCATTGAATGATCATGTATGGCTTGTTAATGCAATTCTACTACAATGTTAAAAATAAAACTGCGGCTTCAGGGCCAGGAGGGTGAAAAATGTGAGACAAAATGAATGACAGTTGTTTACCTGTCTCTCCTTTCACTCTCTCGGCCGGAGCGATGGCTTCGCTCCGAGCGATCCATCTCTCTGTGAGACGGGGCAGGAGACGGAGACTCCCACTGGGAATGTCGTGAACTGGCATAACCGCTGTCATCCTCCTCCCAGTTGGAGCGCGAGGGTGTGAAAGAATCTGTGTAAAAACAGCCAATTAGATATGTTATCCTTTGACCAAGGACAAATGAATTATACATTGAAATAAAAACAGCTGCACAACACATCTACCTCTGGGGCGATGCTGTGGCGTCTGAGGTTCGTCTCTCTTGCTGCCCCGGCTGATGCGATCAGACCAGCCGTCCCTCTGTGAGCGCTCACTCCGCTCGCCGCGCTCTGAACGCTCTGACCTGCTGCCACGGCTGCTCTCTCGCTCATCTGACAGACAGAGAAATATTCCCATTTAAAAGACTAATACCAACACATATTTGGAATTTTTCCTTGATAAATGATGCTGAACTAAAACCAAAATTCTACTGAAAAACAAAAGAATTCTCACCTCTTTCACCCCTGCGGTCTCTCCCCTTATCTCTGCTCCTTTCTCGGTCTCTTTCTCTGTTTTTGTCCTCTTTGGACGAGGCGTAGACTCCATGCTCACGTCTGTCTTTCTCTCTCTGCTGGTGCCTGCGTTTGAACTCTTCGCTGACCCCTCCAGGGTTTGAGGGGGTCTCGGAGCCAGTCACACGATACTTCCTGCTGGCAAGACAAAAATAAAATATTAGACATACTGTACATATTTGTGCAGTCCTACAGTTAGAAAAATAAGCAATGAGTAAAAGGGGAAAAGAGAAAATACAAGGAATACATAATCATTGAAAGAATGTGTTAATGTGTCAAGTTTATTCATGTTTTCATGACTCACAGTAGAGTCCTAGTTTCCTGTTTGCACAGCTTTAATGACTCTACAGGGAATCGCCGGCTAACAATTCCCTAAAAAGGGCTTTAAAATCCCAAACAGGGAGATACAGGGGTTGAAAGAATCCACAAAATTAATTAACAGATAATAATCTCTCAATAGACATGAGGGAAAGGTGTTGCCTGTCCATGATTTTCAATAAAATATTATTCGGCCTGAAGCACTGAGACCTACCTCTCCTTCTTAGCACCGCTGTCCTTGTCATCCTCTTCTTCATCTGAATCAGAGTCACTTTTACCTTCCTCCCAGTCCTTGAAGGAGGAAACCTTTGACTTCTTTCTATTCCTTTCATCTGCACCAGAGTCCGCCTGTTCCTTACTCTCACGCTCCTTCCTCTTCTGGGCTGCCAGCAGATCTAAGCCCAGCAGGGAGGTGCGAGGCGTGGGGGCCCGGAAAACATGGGGCTCTGCAGCGGCACTCTTCTTCTTTACTATCAGTCCACCAACCTGAGCAGATGGATCAGTCCCTTCCAGCCTGTGCATGGACACATCGTCATCCATTATCTGTGGGGAAATAATGATATGTGCAAAAAGGTGAAAATGTGCAAAGCTTCAAAAGGGATGCACCTGTACTGTTAATAGATCAGATATCTGGACAATACTGACTCAAATAGCTGGATTGGGTGTTACTTTTTGAGCCTTGAACACAGACTTTAAGGCAACGCAAACTTATTTGTATAGCACCATTTATACACAAGGTAATTTAAAGTGCTTTACAGAGGCATAGAAATACAGCAGACAATAAAATAGACATTAGCAAAATCAGCATTCGAAGCTGCTTTAAAAGTTTAAATAAATTATAATATTAAGACAGTAAAAGTGCATTTAGAAGACGATTAACAGCTGAAACAAGCAATTAAAAGGATTCAAAGATATACAATATATTTATGAGAAAGCTGAAGTCAACAGTAATGTTTTCAGACCTGATCTAAGGCAGCTGACAGTTCCTCCATATCTCTTTACATATATAAAAAAAAAAAGCCCCTGAACACTATGTGAGTTCTACAGTTAGTTTTTTTTCTTATCTACCAGCAATATTTTCATCTATTTATTTTTGCTCAAAGGGACAACATCTGGTAATAATATCTTACTAAAAAAATCAAGATGCTGAAAACATATAGAGCTGTAACTTATTCATATTTAACATATACATTATCAAATTTACTTTATTCTGTGTAATGGTGATTTCAGGTGTTGAGTCTGTCTACATTGTATAAATTGTTCCTAATTGTATATTACTTCTTTCTTCTAAGTTTTTAATATTTCTTGCTTGAATTGCTAACACTTTTATATTTCATGTTAATGTTGCTTGTTTCTATATATTGTTATTTTACTGATGCTTCTTTCTATTTTTGCTATACACTTTTTTGCTGCTGTAATTTTTTGCCATTTGTAACGTTAGCCCCATTTTAAATGTACATTTTGCATGTTAACGTTATTCGAAATGCACGGAATGGTCAGAGACTCTTAATTAATAGCTTCCATATTTTGTTCAACGTCAACTGTAATGTTTTACAGTTTAATATCAATGCTACAAATTAAAACTGCAGTAACTTGGTTAGCTAACATTGATGCGTTTCAGAGGAGACAACGTGTTTTAAATCCCAGCTGCGGCAGTTAAGTGTAGCTAATTCAAACACGTGTAAGTCAAGTAATAATCACATGTTCTACTTGTTTAATAACAGATTAAATGAAACGTAACTGTTGCGTACCTCGGATGGAGCAGCTAGCTGCTGCTAGCCTGCGAGCTATCCGCTTCTGGTACCAACAGGCCGGGCGGCAAACTGCGGGGAGCTGCCGCGGGTTTCTTTGGGTCTAAAATGCAGAAACTCTCACATGAAGATTAAGATTTGCGGTCGAATAATGGACGGGAATGTATCACTGAACACAAGGTGTCGGTGGCTGTCACTAGAAATTTTTTAAACTGCGGCTTTCGTAAACACAACGCGTATGTTTACCAGACAAGTGAGCCGCCATTGCAATCCCACAATTCTAAGGGGTAAAACTTTATTTAAACAGGTTGTGTTAACAGGGTGAAAGGCGTTCTGGTTTTGCTGATCTGTTATTGATGATACCTTTATATACTTTCATTTGGAAGAAATGTGGTGTTTGGGTTCTTTAAAAACGACGAATGTATTTTTTGTAATAAACTTGATCGTGATTTTGCCCAAATGAGTCATTAATAAATGCTAATTGTAGCAATAATAAAACTAGTTGGTTGTTTTCCTGAAGGATTTCACATAGCAAATGTTTCTGATTTCCAGTCAGTGAATGTAACTAAGTATATTTACTCAAGTCCTGTACTTAAGTACAATTTAGAGGTCTGTGTACTTTACATATGTTACTTTTCAGGTCAAGATTTAACAACATTTTAAGTAAACTATACCTCAAAACAGTAAAAACTGACTTTTACTTGTAATAATGAAGCAGTTGTATTTCTCACTTATGTGAGCCTTTAACGTGGCTTTATGTGTTCTCAAGGGGACTAGCTGATTAAAATGTAACATGCTCTGTAGATTATTCCAAGTCCAGGGATTTTCTCCCCCCAGCTACTGAGCACTGCAAACCCTTGGAACCTGGTAAGAAAGCTTAAAGGCTTTCATAATCAACTTATTGGTACGTTCTTGAGTTAATGCAGCTCCTATTCAGTATCCTAATTGAAAAAGCATTGTTCAATTAAAAATATACAGCTGTGATGAGGACACACATGAATTACCTTTGCATTTTTACCACCCCTCTAAAACTATGAGAAGCCAATATGCACTCTTTATGTAGTTAATCATCTTAACATGTTTTCTTTTTGTTTTCAAGAAAAGTAGAGGCATGATTAAGCAGTTCCAGAGATATAGGTGAGAAGTTGAAGTTAGGTCAATTTCATTGAGAAATGTGCACAGTGTGAGTATGCAGTCACTCTGTTGGGGGCGGGGTTTGAACTTTATACAACCAACAAGAATGTTTTGTGGCTGTTGCATACGTGGACATGTTTATCTGGTGTGTTTTACTTGGAACAAAAGTTATGCTGCTTAGTAGTTTTGTCTTTTCATATGCGAATAGAAAATAATAAGGGTTTACATCTCTAAGAAGGCTTTGACAAATACCTGAATGTGCAAAGAGAGGATGAAATCCAGACTTTACATGTGCAGTATATACTGAACCATTTGCAATGTACATATCTGCTTATCAGCAGCATACACGTGCTTCACGGCCCCTTATCAGCACATAAAGAGGCACATCAATAGGCTACAAGTTTTGTGAAAAAAAAATTGAAAATCACTCGCAGTCCTTTTTACCATAAACAAATTCAGATTAAAATTCAGTCAGTGAATGTGAATTTATTCAGTGTGATTATTTTTACTATGTAAGCATAATGGAGTATTTGAAGAATTCATTTCAAATAACAAACAAAAGCCATTGGGAAAATGAAGGAACACCAGTGAACTGATATTTCTTTAAATGCACATTCAAAGAAAACATGTTGCACGGAAATAAAAATCCAGATATCTTATCAAAACAATCCAACGCCAGTTTATATTCCCTGCCTTACACAAAATATGATTTAAATTAGGAAGATAAATGAAATAAATATATTGACAAATTATTGTCAAATCTGTGGAAGGCCCTTTATTTGCGATTGTGATTGAAAAAAAACTTTTGATGAACTTTCTCAAAATAATGACTTAATAATGAGATACTAAGTCATTTTTTTTTTTTTTTGAAGAAATGTCTCATTTTAATAACTTCTAGATTTTTTTCTTCCATACAAAACAAAAAAAAAAAGTTACGAAAGGAAAAAAGCCACGTTTTGTAAGAGGAAAGGCAAATAAAAAAACTCGTATGCGCCGCATAGACTGTAAAAATGAGATGCGCCGCCACTGCGCACAGTTGACAACCTCTACAAATTTGCCAGTCTCATGATCATCAAGTGGTCGATTCTGATTGGTCGCCGCTCCGAAAGTCGCAGTCTGATTGGCCAGCTGTCGTGTTTGTGCTTCATGGTAAAGTAACACGGATGTCATTGGTCTGTTTCACATGTCTGCTGATGTGCCGGTTTAGGCTGTTTTTTTCTCTTTCGTAACCCAACATTTATTAGCATTTACTACTGTAATTTATGTCGCCACGCATCTGCGGTGTCATTAGGAGTTTACTTGAGCTCAACAAGCGGGATTTAAACGGACGTAGCTAGCTAGCAATACACCACTAACGCTTTACCTGGATAGCAGAGGCTAACGTTAGCTTGCTGTTCAATCGATTTTGTTAGGTGTATTAGGTATTAACGTTAAAATGGGTGAGGAAATCAACGATAACCTCATTAACACATGCAGTGGACCCGCTGCTAATGTTGAAGAAAACGGCGAACCAGCAGAAGGAGGTGTAAAATATTACACACTAGAAGAAATAAGAGTACATAACATGAACAGTGACACATGGCTCATCATCCACGATAAAGTGTATGACATAACATCTTTCCTCGAAGAGGTAAGTTAAGAAACACTTTATGCAAGCTGTAGAGTTCAAGTAGCTGCTACCAGCTGTCACATTTTAAGTTTGTGCTTTAAATCCCATGTCGGCTAAGATTACTTCCTGGAATTACAAAACGATTGTTAGCCTGAATATGTGTTGACGTGTCGACACACAACGACTGTAAGCAGCATTTAAATTACAGCCCTTTGATTTCGAGTTGCCTCAGGGTTAAACAAGGTCAAGACCTGCGATACCTGGCAACGTTTCTGTTGCTCAAACTGTCTCAACACAACTGGGAAACTTTTACAACTGTGTAAACAAATGAACGGCTAGTTAACGCTAACAAATAATAGTTAAGTCATTTTCATAACGTTAAACTAATTAAAAACCTCCAATTCTTGGGAACAGCTTGAATGTAGAGTTGAAGCAATTGTTTTAAAAAAATGTACAAAACATGCTCATGTACAGGGATGCAGAAGGACTTTAAAATTCACTAAGTCGTTATGGTGCGAGTACTACATGTCTATAGTAGACCAAATGAATGATTGATGGGTGGGATTAGATAAATTCAAACTTCTTCCCACTTCTATTCAAACATGTAATTAGAATTTACTGTTTTCTTATGCACTATTCTTTTGTTGGTTTGTTTATTTAAAGAAAAAAGTAAGTTTGCAATAAAGACTTTAATCAATCAGTTTTGCTGCTCATAAGATACATCAGTAAACCTGCATGTTATCCTCAACAGCAACATGGTTGTCAGTGAAGCTTTTATGGTAAACTAATGTACTAACATTAACTTTGGCTAATTGTGAAATCTGCATCTTGATTATCCAGTTTCGTAACGTAACCTAAGTCCTACTTGTGAACGTTCCACCACTGAAAGGCTATTGTTGGCTTTCACAAATTTACCGGTGGTGTGTATTCATTACTTTGGAACTACCAAGCATAACAGTTAAATGTTTGATATTCTAGTTATTTGTCAAATAAACAAACTGTTAATCCATTCTATGATTTCAGCATCCAGGCGGTGAGGAGGTTTTGCTGGAGCAGGGGGGTGCAGACGCCACAGAGAGCTTTGAGGATGTGGGTCATTCCACAGATGCCAGGGAGATGCTGGAGCAGTACTATGTTGGGGAGCTTCACATGGTAAGATCAGGCCTGTGTGAGCGCTGAAAGACTCGATTCCCTGCCTGTCATTATCTTCCCATGACGTCCATATTCTTCTGTCATATACTAAAGTTCAGCTGCTGTCACATAACAATCACTGCTGAAATCTAACCTAATAAAATTAAACTAATTGATTAGTGTGAGGAGTTTTCTTTTAAAAAGAAGCAGCCATTTTTTGCACAAAAGTGGCTTTGAGTCATTAGATGGTGTCATGCAATAATTTGGGTTTTACATGCTCATTGGTAAACTGAGGGAGGTGAAATTGGTTTGTAACACCCATTAAATGAGGCTCTCATGTGAGCATAAGTTCTTTGAATTATTCCTAAAAGTCATCCAAAGTATAATGAATACATTACTTTATTTCATTAGGCAAGGCAAGGCAAACTAACCCTCCAAACACTGGCAATAGGACGGCTTGAACTACAAATTTAGTCTGCATGGATGACCCAGATACTGGGGGACAAAAGCATGACTGCATGCCACAACACTTGAAATAGGAACGTGAAAGGATGACATTGTGTGGTGTGATGAAACAAAACCTAAACTTTTAACCTAAAAAATCAACATTTCAGGGAGTCTGTTAATGAAGCGCATTTGTTTTGTAGAACAGAAGAGAGGAGAGTAAAATCCTTTTAACTATTATATGCCCATAATGAAAGAGCGAGACACGACATTCCTGTCATGTACATGGACCTTTATCTGTTCAGAATCACAGTCTGCAAGCAGTTAGCTGCAACCACCTCACAGAAAAGGACTTACTTACTTTTACACAAAGTTTTATATGAGAATGTGAAACAATCTGATTGGTCTAAACTGTTGGGGCAGTACTGTGGATTTAGACTCAGTCTGCCCATTATTAGCACCCAGGTTAAGTTCTCTGATGAGGATGATGACGGAAGACAAAATCCTCAGTTTTGTTCCACATCAAACACATTTTAAAGTTTTTCTGAAGCTAATATGAGACTTCAGGTGTCAAAAGTAGACAAATCAAGTTAAGTATATTTGGTACATAACTCCCTCTTTGTGTTACTTTCAATCCTCTGCAGCTCAGTGGGGAAACACTGAGGAATTTTTTTCTTTAAATTGCATCTTGATGATCCAGTTTCATAACTTAACCTAAGTCAGCTTATACAACTGTAAAATAAATGTTAAGCAACACTTAAAAAACTTAATATGCTCATTAGAAATACATATGCTGGTGCAAGTAAATAGATCCTTTACTCAAGTAATGCCGGTGAGTCAAAACTCTCCAGTAAAGTTAGTAAAAGGAACTTTAAAAGTAGGTTCACGGATGCACAGTGCTCATTGAGGAAACACTGAGGATTTTTTATTAAGTTAAATATCTTCAGCTGAGCTTTTAGAGTGACTTTTTACAGAAAACAGATTGTGGATTCTCTCCATCATCCCTTACATTGACAACACTTTGGGCGGGGATCTCTTCCTGACAAATAAATATCAAATGTGATTTACAGCAAGCAGAGCCGGTTCTAATGTACGTACAGGCCCAGGCAATTGTTTCAAGATAGACTTATAAAACTTTGATCCTTGAACTGACAGCAAACGCAGCGGGAGCCCCTCCTACTTCAAACAGCAATCAGCAAACAACAAACATTGACAGAGAGGGAGATAAGACAGAAAGTTGCACATTCGAAGACAGTTTAGAATTTTCCAACTTTGCTGTTTATTATTTAAATTATCTTCTATTATGGCTCTTTATACATTTTGCTTAGTCTTATTATTTCAGTAATCATCAATAATAAATACTATGTAAGTGGGATAGCAATACATTCCCTCTAATGAATGGAAACTGTCCTTGCGGTCTTATTATTGCTGATATTGGACTGATTTCTGGGGTTACTGGTGCCTTTCCAACAATTTTGCTTTTTACTGTTAATGTTATTCATTATTTTCTTTGCAGGATGACAGGAAAAAGGAAAAGCCAAAGGTAAGCCTCATTGTTCATCTGAGCTGCAACAGAATAGTTACTGGAACAGAATTAACAAAGACAATCAAAAGTTTTGGTTTGTGGCCAAATCATACAGTGTCTCTTTTTAATTTGTGTCCCTTTTTCTGCTACAGGATGAAAACAGCGCAACCTCAGGAGAGTTCAGGTGAGTCATCACGATGAGTCAGACTCTTTGTTTTTTATTCAGATGCACCTAAACGTCAATTCTGTTTACTGTAAGTAAACAATGAACATTTCAGACAAGCTTCTGGGAGTAAAAAAAAAAGGGAGAAGATGCAAATTATTCTGTTTATGCAAATATGTAAAATAAATAAATCAAAACCTAATATTTCTTTGGCAAATACTGTATTCTCACCTGTATGATTTTTAAAGTATCTTTTTAATTCTCAATATTAACGTAAATAAAGTCACACATTTGTAAAGACAATGAGCTCTAACCTTATAAATGAATATCTTTTTCTTATCAGCGCTTTTCTCATTTTTCTGATATTTCCTTTTTTCCAGTGCTTCCTGGACCACGTGGTTGATACCCGCCATTTTCGCCGTTGTCATCGCCGTCGCGTATCGCTACATGTATGACCACAAATCATCCTGAGCGCTGACGTCCCTTTTTCATCTGGAGGCCTTGAAATGTTTGACCAAAACCTCCTCACACTGAAGGCACACTACTCGGGGTGTCTGCTTCCTCTGCAAGAAGGAAAGGAGGGGAGCGGTTTGATAAAGTACTTTTGTCCTTTGTCCATTATCAGAGTGCACCAAGCAGACCGTTGGACAGAGACTTTATTAAATTGTCTGCCTTCAGTTTCTTTGTATTTCAATGTCACTATGCCTATTGTCATTCATGTTTAATGTGGTCTTTAACTTAAACTTTCATATGCATTTAGTTTTTTTCTATGTTCATTTCTCATCTGCCTGCACAGGGAAAATATTAACCGCCTGGTGTACATGAACCATATAGATTTTGTTATTATGCAGAGTGGTGATTAAATCAGGTTAATAGTTAACTTCTGCTTTTTACACTGAATTATAACTTCTGATGCATTAGATTCTTAGGTTTCATATAGTCAGAAATGTTACTGCTACATCATCTCAATAGGACTCAACAGTTTTTTCCATTCACTCTTCGCTGCACGTCTGCATTGCTTGATTCATCACTTGATTGTAAATGCAAAATCTTTAAGTAATTGCAGCGTCAAACTTTTGTTCATTTTCTGAAATAGTTGTGAGTTATATTGTATCGGTGATTATTTAAGAGTGTCTTCTGACTTATCAGGAATTTGTGTAAATGTTCAAACTGCCTGGTCCATATATTAATATAAATTTATGTAGTATGTAGTAATACAGTAATATTTTATTACCCAGATATAATAGCGAATGATGATTGAAAACTCCTGGGAGAAGAGAAGTGTTTGTCCGTTGATTGTTTCTGTTTTAAAGTGTCATTGTTCTTCATTATGCCATTTTGTTATTTAACTGATGCTTTTTCACAACTTTTGTTTAATTGTAATACAACTTCATTGATATGTTTTGGGTGAGTGGTGCTGACTTCTGTCTCTGGAGGGTTTGAATTGTATTCAGTGAAGTCTGGTGTCTGTGTCACGCCTGGCTGCTGTTGGTAAACTGCGAGACTTGCCAGGAGTCATTGGAGCCGTCTGTCAGGCCACACTGCATACATATTTAATATCCCATTTTAGTTACTCAGCCTTTTGGAAGTCTCAAGTTGTGTTCAGTTGTTGGCATTGTTAAATATGTAATGGTAAATATAAGCTATTTATAGCACTTCTAAAATCACTCCTTTTGTTGAATTTTATGATTAGCTTTTTATTTCCCATTACTATGAAAACACGTCAAATTTCCAGTTGTTAATCCACAAAAGTTCCACATTTCTGAATATCACTTGCTGCTATTTTTTTTTACAGGTGTCTACAATATTACTCAGCTGTTGTCAAAATCTCACTGGTTGACTTTAAAGATTTTTGCCATCTCTCTGCATTTTAGCCGACATTCCTGTCATTGTCTCTTCGAATAAAATTAATCTTTAAAAAAGTTTAAGTGGCACTGAACTGACAACGTGTGTCTAGAGTTACTGCTAGTAATGTTTGTTTAGTTAACTGTAACTCACAGTTAACTCCCGAGGCTATTATCCTGCCAATCACCACAGGCAGGACAACAGCAGATAAGTTAGGTAATTATAGGTACACTAACACAGCTTTTACGGCAGATCTTGTGTAAATGCTAAATAGGTTTATTCATGCTGAAAGAAAAAAGTCAATGGGAACCGTGTGAATGGAGCATGCTGAGTTTGAAACTAGCTGTTTAATAGACTAATTTTATATGAAAGATGGCTGAAGCAGGAAGTCATTATGATCAAAATAACCTTTTCAAACTAACAGAAAATTATAGGGAACCTATGTCAGCCAGCGAGCACTGATCAGAACCAAATGTTGCTCTTGATATGCCTGTAATTGCTGGGAATATATATATAAGTATATTAGGTAGTTAGAATTAGCCCTACATTGACAACAGTAAAATGCTGCTTACATAAATGCATTCAAAATAATTAAATAATATATGAACAATATGTAAAACAAACTAAGTGAGGCCATTCTGCAAAAACAGTACTTTTACTTTTGATACTTAAAGTACATTTTGATGCTGATACTTTTGTACTTTTACTGAAGTAAGTTTTGGATGCAGGACCTTTTTTTTGTAGTGGAGTAACCCTGCAGTGCGGTATTAGTACTTTTAATTAAGTTAGAGATCTGAGAACTTCCACCACTGGGCAGGTCACAAATTTAGAAATGACAGGGGCTGCTGGGAACAAAGAGTAAGCCCAAACACAAATACAGGGTTTGGACAAAAGCTGCAGGTGCTGGATCAGTGTGGAGCTCTTAATTCAACACCTGTAATGGAAGCAGCAGCACAGAAAGCAGCTCCACATTCATTAGATGTAGCGAATAAAGCTGCTTCTCAATCATGTCACACCAGACTCAAACTGTTTAAATACAGACTGTGTACTGGTAAATATTCAGTCCTCCCTTTCTTTTAAATACGTATAAACTCATCAGAATGTCACAACAGTTCAGATATGAAAAATTTAACAGCTGGGTTATATTTCAGACCTGGTGGTCATTCAAATTTTCCAAAGGCCGTGAGCGCCTTTACGAATTGCAAAGGAATCATTTTGCAGCTTTGACAGCAGCCTAAAAGGTTCAGTAAAAACTCTCACAACAACATTCAGAGGATGTATACATCAGAGGAATATTCACTCAAGAAATAACATTTTATTTTCTGAGGGTCATGTTTCTCTCGTTATATTTCAAACCTGCTCTTGGTTGCAGCAGCTGAGACGGGTGGTTATTCATACTTTGATGACCACAAAATGACTTTAAACTGTAACTCTCTAATATTATTATAACTCACTGAGGTGGACGGCAACACATTTATAATAGCAAGAAGAGATTTAGTTCACTTTTCATGCTATACAGGGAGAAATGATGGAATAATCTGTTTCCCTCTTGGTTGCCTCTGATTTAATGTAAAAAAAAAAAAAACAAAACGGCATTATTGTTGCTGATAATGTGGATATGTACTTATACAGTTATTTTTGTTTTTCCATTTCATGGTGCAATACCAGCACAAAGTGAATAATACTCGAGTCCTGCATATGCCCGCTCCCCTCAGCTACTTTTCCTGTGCAGAAGAGCAGGAAGCAGTGATTGAAATTAAAGCCTTCCCATCTGCAACGTCCACAAGAGCCCTCAGAGCAAAGAGTGCCCATGACCAGCAAGCCACAGAGAGCACAAATCAGCACTCATTGATTCATCCTAATTTAATCAGGCAGGACGAATCGAGAACTGAATGCCCTCTTCTTACGTCAAAACGGACTCCTTAGAAAGAATAAAGCATTTCAGTTGTCTGAAAAGACTCAAAGACTATCTTTACTACTTTAAGGGTTCTTCAATGTGCATCAACGCCACAATTTTAGCAACTAACAAACAAAGAAGTACACTCAATCATATGAATGTAAGGAATTTATTATAGAAAGTGATTAAACATTTAATGATGTTTAAAGGGCCTCGTGTCTATTTTGCCATGCAACACTTAGTATGAACACAAGATGGCACTGCAACCCTATAGGATGTTATTATATGTTGTTTCATTTGGCCTTAACCGGAAACAGCAAAAAATATATATAATAAAATGGCTAATCTGACTTGTGCACCCACTCTAATAAATTCATCACAGAATTCAGCCGTGTTTTTCTCCAGGTTTTTTTATGGCCATGGAGCTGCAGTAAACACAATGCTGTCACACATGGTGGCAAAGACATTATTCAAGGATTAAAAAAAAAACACCTGCAACATTATTACTGTGATGGTGATACTGATAAAGTCTGCATGCAATGAGATAAATCAAGTCAATATTCCGATAAAACTGACATCTGGATTGTTGTTGGATGTCTATTTTTCATATAATAGCAACAACTTTAATTAAATTAAAAAATTAAATCTAAATTTGTTAGATCTCAGGTATAGATATTCAGTTTTTTACATTCACGTCAGCGATGATGTTTGGGTTAGCAGTTATGACCAGACAGAGTGATCAGTTCTTATGAGACAGCATATTGTACGTGTGGGAGTATATGAAGCCCTCAGATAGACATCATTCCTCATGACTGGATCGCCTGTCATTTCTATCAGCAGTCATCCTCAAGGAGAGCTGAGGCTGCTAATGCACAACACTCCAGAGTCCTGGGAGACCTGCTCGGCAGAAAAAACTCTCATACGGCTAGAAAAACACTTAAGGAAGCTGCAGGAATAAACATGATGCCTGACAAAAGGTCACCCATTCGAGGATTATATATTCATGTATTTTTACTTGAGTAAATGTTAAAATCAAATTCCTCCTTTGTTTCCAAACACGCACCCACACACAAAGAACCAATGTCAGATTTTCTGTCTGCAGAAGGAATCCCGAGAGCCTTTGCAGCTTTGACAACTGCCTAAAAGGTTCACTAAAACACGCTCACCTCTCAAAATAACATTCCCAACTTTGCTTTGTCTCTGAAGGACTTACACCCAATAACACATTTATTTGCTGTAGAGTCGTGTTTCTAAGCACGGAGCCCTGTATCACGCCACCCGAGTCAATAAAATTAACTAAATGTGTCAGTTTTGTAGCAAATAATGTCAAGTTAAAAGCTTTAAAATATGAATATTGAATATTTCATGACTAACTTGCAAACCATATAGTCATCATGTCACTTTAAACATAGCAGGAAGTGCAACATATCTGCCAAGGTTGGATTCTTTCTAACCTCATTCTTTGCCGAACTAGTTGTGTGAAAATACTTGTAGTTGTTTCTCAAGAAGTTGTTTGCCTCATGTGAATATACAGACCTGTTGCTCTGTTGTTTATCAGGCACACAATCAATCGAATTTATGCCCATCCATTATTCAACAGCAAAAACATAATATTCTCATCCGTTTGATTTCAAAATTGTTTTTTAACTGCATACCCCTGGCTCGACCTCTTATCTAACAGGGCATTGGTAGGTAGTAATTAGCATAATCCAATTCTAATGATTCATCATAAGACACTATATCAGATGGAAAACTGAAGTGAACAGCGAGAGCAAACAGTACATTACATGTTTTTGTAAAGCAGATGACTATTGATTAATCAAGGGAACATTCAGTTGTCCCAATAGATTATTAGTCATTTAGTCTCTGTATGCTGTTTGTAATGTGCTGTTTTTGGTTAAATCATACCCACAAACAGAGATGGATTACTGCATGGGCCTACCAGTGACAGGCCCCGGGGCCTAAAGTGTCAGAGCCCCCCGGCCTTCACCTGCAAAATGTCACTCAAAGAGGCACATATAAACCAGGAAGAGACGCAAAATGACCAGGAAGAAACATAAAACGACTACGAAGAGACACGAAGATTAGAGAAACGACTAATAAGACTTCCAAACCAGCTACAAAGAGACAAACAATACTTCTACAAAATTACCTCAAAGAGACACAAATCTATGACCAAGAGACATAAAATCACCTCAGAGACACAAAACTACGACAAAGAGACGCAAAATTACCTGTAACAATACTACAGAGAAAAAAAAAGGTCAATCAAAGAGACACATACCAACCAGGAAGAGGCGCAAAATGACGAGAAAGAAACATAAAACGACTACGAAGAGACAGGAAGATTAAAGAAACAACTACCAAGATTTGCAAACCAGCGACAAAGAGACGCAAAATCACCTCCAACAATACTACGGAGAAACAAAATGTCAATCAAAGAGACTCAAATGTACTACCAAGAGACATAAAAGCACCTCAGACACAAAATTACTACAAAGAGATACAAAATTACTACAAAGAGATGCAAAATGACCTAAAAACACACACAGAATAACTACAAAGAGACATACAACCCAAAATAAGATGCATTAGAGACAAAACCACCACAAAGTCTGTGTGTCCTGCTCCTATGTGAGACAGCTGGTGGGGCTTTCTGCGTGTCTGTTCCCAGGGGCCCATTGTCTCGTAATCCGCTAAACTTACTTGGCACTAAATTCCATTATTCTTTGTACCCTACAAACAAACTTGCTGTCGCCTGGAGAGCAGCTTAAAAACAGCTATAAAACAGCATCGGTGTGTGAAACAAGCTGTACATCCTTTTCTAAATCAGTGTTAATTACAAACCTCTGAATGATTTGTTTTCAGGCTACACTAGGTTTTGAGGAAATATTGCAGTAGAGTTTTTCTATGTTGCAGAGGTGTGTGCAGTTGTATCATTATATCACTAGTTGTAATATTTCCACCAATGATGCTTTTGTAAATACCTAATTCAGACTAAGTGAAGACCAATTTAAATGCATAACACTTTATTTCATAGAATATCCATAAACCAATACATTATCAAATGTTATTTGTTCATTTTTTTAAATATAAAATTAGAAATTTAGAAATATAACTAAATGTATACACACAAATGTCATCATTAAGCCCGTCGTTGTTCTCACATAATTTAGTGACAGACTTTTTGAACACATTTTAACAACTTCAAGGGCTCATTTGCATATGCACAGAGATGAAAGATGGTGACACCAAGCAGCAACCTAAAGGCTAAAATAAGTTGCATAAAAATATTCCTCTTGAATGTTTGGCAGAAAATACTTAATTTACTGTAAATCTAAATCAACCTTCACTCGGCAGTTAATTCGGTTCAGACAAAGGTGACATGGGCAATGCCAGGTTGAGTCCAGAGTAGAAAATACTGAGAGGAAGATCATGGGCTTAATATCTCAAAATAAACAACCGCAGCCTCAGAAGTTACCCGAGTTATCTCTTGCTGGCACAAATGTGGTGACCTTTCTACAGTGGAGCTGCATAATTACTTTTCTCCTTGAATACACTGAAATGCTGTGACTTAAAGGTTAACTTCTCTCAGCTGGTATATGCCAAGGTCTGTTTCAAACTGTTTAAATTGAGGAAGAGGTAGATGGCCTCAATCCTTCAAAGTGCTCGTAATCGATTGCGATGCAAGTTTACAAATGTCTCATATGAATAGAAGTCCAAATATCAGTTTGCTTGTGATTGACTAATAGACATGTGTTTGAAGGGAAACATGCTGACCAAGCAACAAGTCTAAATATGCAACAGCTGGCTCTATTAAAAGACTGCTTATATAGCTGTGTGCAGAATAATGACAGGCATTCCTGGGGCAGGTTGATGGCTAACTATAAAACAACTAAAAGGTGGTTTAAGAGGCCATCTCTGACAGTAAATCAAATCTGTGTGTGCATGAGTAAAACAAAAGAAAATCATTAGAAATTGAGCCTAAGTTCCACTCAACTGAACACTAGTTTAGACTGCAAATTGTTAAAAAAGAAAATAAAAATAAGAAAAATATACAATAATATAACTCAAATTACAATGATGTAGACTGTACAGCGGTTATTTCAAGTTCTTGCCATCATAGCCCGTCTCAGTATCAACCTGTATGCATTGCAACCCCTTTGACCCATTACTCTACATCTTACCCTTGACATCTTTTGCAGCAAAATAATTTGGCCATAGTTGACCAGCCCAGCCAGACAAAACAAGACAGCACTGACCATGTCCCTTACCCTGCCAGTGGAGCTCATCAGACGTCCTAAGCAAAAGACATCACGGTGCAGGTGGAGGACACACTGGAAGAACGCTCATGGACGCTGTTGTTATTGTCCAGAACTCCTGTCACAAACTGCGTCTTTGAAGTGCTGCAGCACCCGAGGGTCTCAGCCAGTTTGGGGCAGAGGGCCAGAGCCAACCGCTGCAGGACGAGGTAGAATTTCCTGCGGAAGCTCCGGTTTATCCAGAAGTAGAAGATGCAGTTGAGGAAACCATTGGATGTCGGCAGCCATACCACCACAAACTCAATCCACTCGGGTACGCTGCTGCCTGAGACCGCTGTGGGGCAGGAAACATCATTATTAACCTTTATTCAGACAGGGGGGATCCATTGATAATTTCTAATGGTGCACTGGCTACATACAAAAGGTTTAGTCATAAAGCAACATAAAACAAGGCAGTGAAACATCACTAATATCGAAGACAAAATAAATGATGTCAACATGGGGAAAAGCAACACTTAACACAAGAAAGAAGCTTCTGAATAAGAAAAGTTGTTGACCTTTTGTTGACCTCTTTTATAAAAGGGTCAGACATGAAACAAACCTTTTGCTGGTTTATGCTGATCTCTACGAATCGATACATCTATTTTTCTAAGATGTGAGTCTTTCCTTTGACAGCCATGATATGAAACCATCAACCTAACATTTCTAGTCTAGATATAAAAGTACAAAATGACAAGGCAGATTTGGTGGAGTGGAAGTAACCGTTCTACAGTGAGGCTCACTGGTGTTTGGACAGCAGCACACTTTGAAGTTTAAGTTAAGACTGTCAGCTTCATTTTGCAGGGATTTTCATCCATATCAGATGAATTACCGCCCTCTTTGGAAAAAGGTCTTCACTTCTAAAAATATTCAGCTGTGACTCCACTTTCAGTCTTGATTACTTCAAGACAGCACGTGGTTGGGGTAAATGAGAAAAAGTCAAAAAAGGACTGAGTCATACAACTGGCCTTGGATCAGTATATTCATGCCCAGAATCACATAAATAACTTTGACAGCCATTTCTCTCAGCAAAGTCATAGCTGGAATAGATGGAGAAATTTGTAGAGGGGGAAATGGCCATTAAATGTACATTTTTAAAACAAGGAAAGAGAAATTAATCTTGCAGTAGATAATTAAATATTCACTTATGAGTCCTTGAACCCAGAAATGTGACTTAAATGTGAAAAATACTGCACAGCCCTGCTTGAACATTGTCCTTCAGATTAAAAAATATGTGATCTAAAGGGGCTTGAAAGAAAAGTTCACCCTTAAATAAAAAATATATGTTTTTCCTCTTAAAATGTGGTATATGTGCAGAATGGAGGCAAACAAAAACTTTTCACTGTCACCTGTGCAGGTTAAGTTGAACTTTTACCAAGTTGTGGTTAGAAGGAAGCCTTTGATATCCACCCTTTAATTATGTTTATATTACACCAATATCCACATTGATAACTAGGCCACTGTATGTTGGAAGCAACTTAATTAGGATTGTCATCAACAGACTTTGGGAAAAAATAAAAGAGCCATCTATATGTCAGGCCTTTTCATTTATTTCTCAAGCTTCCCCCACCCCACCTCCTCTTAATGTTAATTTCCAGTGATTTATTGCTTACCATTGTAGATCATAGCTGCCATGCAGGGAGTCCAGCAGGTGTAGTAGGCTGTCATCACAGGCACAAGCACTCTAGATGCCACATTGTGTCTACTGAGACGTGCACAGGCGTATTTACGTAGTTTCAGTCTCTGTCTCTTTGCAGCGCACCACACTCTCAGGTTCGCGTATGTCATGACGATGGAGCAGGGGAAAAATATCAAACAGGTCAGGCTTAGGGAGTATCCAACATTTGTGGAGTAGGCCGGGTTGCAGACCAAGGATGCAGTAGAGAAATGCACCTCGATAATGCCATCTGGAAAGGATATGGGCGACAGTAGGAAGGGAGGGAAGCACCAGGCGAAGGCAATCAGGAGCAGTGTCCTTTTTCTTGTCATGAGAGATGAATATTGCAGAGGGTAAAACACCGCTATGTACCTCTCCAGACTTATCGTGGCCAGTGTGTACATGCAGGTGGAGTACACGGTGGAATTGCAAAAGGCCACGACATGACAAAGAGCATCTGGCCCTTCAGTGTAGTCCTTTAGCAGACTCACCCACAGATTCAAGGGCATGACCAGCAGTCCGAAGGCAGAGTCTGCAGCGGTGAGCGAGAGGAGAAAGTACCGAGAGTTTCTCGACCAACCAGCCACGGAGGAAGTAATGACCAGGAGAACTGCGATATTTCCCAGTGTGATCATCACGCCCAAAACGATAATTATGCTCACTTTGACGGAGCGGTGAGCCAGCTCCTCCAGTCTCTGCGGGTCAACACCTGACAGGTTGGACGCGTCAGAAGTTGACAAATTAAGAGTTGAATACATTTTTCCTCACAGTGGCATTGGTGCGAACAAAACATTAGGCACGTCAGGCAAAGAAATGGGTTGAAAGGCTCAAAGTATGCAAAGATGTGCGGTTACATTGGAAAGCAGCGCTGCAGCTGCTTGTAGCCTTTTACCTCAACAATCAGATGCACACCTGGTGTAATTAGTGTTGGGTGGTGACAGGCTGCCTGCATGTCCAAACATCCACATTACATCTCTATTTCCTGTCTTATTTCTAAATAATTAAGTTTAACCACTGAACTCCGAGCCATATCAGGGTGTTTTTTTGCTCTTTTTACTCACTGTGGCCTTGTATTTCACTGCAATATATAAAATAAAATAAAAAAAAATATATACAGTATAATTCCCGCACCTCTATGGAATCAGCACAATCATGGCTAGAAGTGGAAAAAAAAAGTATTTTGTGCATGAATCAAAGAAGAAAAAAAATGCAAGATAAATATCTCTGATGTATTATTTTTCAAAAATAAATGGAATAAAATGAAATTTATATATACAACACTTTTACAAGTGTCCGAAAGTGTCATGAATATTGAAAAAAGTGGGTCTCCACATGTGATACATATTGAACTGTTCGCATTTTTACAACCTGTACTTGCAACCTCTCCTGTCCTCTCCTCTCAGCTCTGTGTAAACAGATTTTCAGTGAATATTTGTCACCTGACCGTTCGACTTAGCAGAATCAATCATGGCTTCACAGTGTCGCTGAGGAGCAGAATGTAATGTTTTTAAATTGGTTCAGGTCCTGAGAAGTTGGTTAACAGCTCAAAATGAGGTAGGTATAGGCAATAGCAGGTTTTCCCAGACCTGAAGTGTGAACTAAAGTGGGCATGTTATATTCTACAGGTTGGAAAGCAACAAAAGAGTCCTTTACGACTTCTTATCATTAATAGTTGGTCCATCCTTGTATGTGTGATAACCAAACAAAAGCTTGCAGCTAATCAATGTGATCTACCATCTTGCCACGGTTGTTTACTTCTGCTGGGCATTGAGAAATGCCCTGTTGATGACACATTGTTGATTACAATGGTTCCCCTCAAAACTGGTGGGAACGCAGGCTGGTTCACCAGACAGCTCCAAGGCCGCAAGAATTGTGAATGGAACCAGTCGTGAATCATGCAAAAACTAATTTTAAAATGAAAAGAGTATGCCAAATAACAGAACAAGTAACTCCATAATACATTGCAGTAGGTAAAACAAGATAAAATATGATTTAAGCACACAACCACACCGTTTGATTCTGTTTTTATGACATGCTATTCATGAAGATATCTGTGGATTTCTGATTTTTAGAAACAGCAGAAATCCCACAACTCTATGCAGTTTTTTTTTCAGTCCATTAGCACATTATGCACGGCTGCCGGGCTAATCCACTCCTTAATAATAATAGCTAGAAGCTGACCTGTATGTCTCCGTGGCTTTATTAATTACAATTAAAAAGACAGTTACATCCCTGCGGAGCTTTCATCACATCCAGCAGAGTTGTCTCCTTAATTGTAATAAATAAAGGTGAGATGTGAGTTTAAAGTGTGGCCTAAAATGAGCTTAATGTATCCAGTATCTTGCATGATAATAATTCATATGACAGAATACTTTTAGTGCAAAATACCTTGAAAAACAGACCTTTGTGGCATTGCTATTTTTCAAATTGTTCTGTTTGCTGCAGGTTGCCCAGTGGAAGGCAATAAAAATGCCTTTATTGACTGTATTCACATCCACCCATTCCATCAAGCTCCAAGTTTGCAGGGCGGCCCACCTTTGTAGGTTTCATCAGCAACAATAACAATGAGTCAGTCAACAATTCATCACCATTAAAGTCCCACAGAAGATGTACGCTCTGTCACAACGGAGGAAGCCTGACATCTTACAACCAATCATGGCCCAATTTCCACGATCACACACCATCAGTGTCAGGCTCTCCTCCACCCTCTGTTCCAATGACAGGCTTAAGTGTTTTTGTCTGCACAGCTGAGTGGTAGCTGCCAACTTCTCCCCTTCAACAAAAAGAAACACTACATGACACAAGGGGCGAAGAAAAGGGCAGGAAAGATTGTCACTGACCTATTCCACTCAGGTAACCATCTGTTTCAGAGGTATTCTTGTGTGACAGTCAGTCCATTAAACAGCACATACCAACACACTCTTCCCAGGCACACTCATCATCCACTTCCCTGCATCCCCAGGGACTCTAATACCACCTGTGATTTATTATTCCCCCGGCAGAGAACGAGACAATTCCCATTTATATGAAGATTTTAAACCTTGATATTACAGTAAATTCATGACCTTGGAAATCGTCTTTGTGCGAATCAATGGTATACTACTTAATGTGTGCATTGCCAGAATGAACAAACACTGTTGTAAATAACAGAAAATATTAAAATCAATGAAAAATGTCTTGTAGAATCCACGTAATGACATAATATTTTTAACTCCATGATAGCCTCTCCCTGCAGAACCCTACACTATACACAACAGCTGCTACAGAGGGCCATGGGGGGAACTTTACCGTAAAAGTATACAGCACATGCACACACAGGATAGACTGCGAATATACATACATATATATATATATATATATATATATATATATATACAGTTTATGGCCCTAAGACACACAGCTTTTCTGTTCTGCTACCATAGCCTGATCCCCAAGAGGAGAACTGACAGCTATCTGCGTTTGATATATGTGTTTCTCGCTGTCCTAATGAGCAGATTTCTCTTGGTGATGTCTAACACGGGGCCTGGAGAAGGGGGTGGACTCAGGCTCTTGGGTTAATATTCCCCCTCCCCCCGTAGCACTCCTTCATGTTCACTGCACAGTCAATTGCATCCTCCTCACCTGATTCTGTCTCATTTTGAATGGATGTGGAAGAGTCAGACAGTCACAGATATGGCACAGGATGCTATATATATATATATATTACTGAAGTGTGAAAGAGTGAATGGTAGCCTATTTTTTTCAGAAGGACGTTACCAGATCCTCTTATTTCTTCTCTCAAATAATCCAGTTTTGCTCCATTAGATGTAAAATATTCACAACTTCTTCTCATGACTCCACAGAATTGACTCACAACCATTAACGTGGTTCAGCCAATGTTTGTTTTTAAAGATTTTAATGCACATTTTGAAAAAAAAAGAAAAAAAATGCTCTAAGCCATTTCGCCTCTCAGTTCATTCATAAATCCAGCTGCTTTTAGAGGATTTCTGTGTGGCCCAAATCCTGCAATGTTTTTATGTGACAGAGAGCGTTTAGTGCTTCTATGTTTGGTCCACATGTGTGGGTGTGCACACACCAGCAGTACTTGCCCTAAGGTGCACGTGTAAATGTGGTTGATCCCATGTGGACATGAGTGAGATAGAGAGGGTGAATTTGTACATGCTTGCAATTGAATATCCTGTGAGTGGGTTGACTCCTCCATTGGCCAGCTACTGTGCAGCACTTCCTGATGTGGAGGAAGGTAGCCATTGATTTTATCTGTCTGTGCATGTGTGTGTGTGTCGGTGTGTGAGTGTTTGTGTAGGCAGTAACACCAGTGAGAGTTGATGCATGATGTTTAGGAGAGATAGTATAGCTGGGCGGTTTGATGGGCAATTGTGTGAAAACTTGATGTCTGTCTTGACAGTTTGTCTAACTGATAACGGGGTGCTGTCAGCACAGACAAAACCAACCTGGCAGGTTGGAAGTTATTAAAGTGGCGTCTAAGATACAGAGTATATCCTCTTTGTGTCTGCACACCAGCGTGTACTCCCTGTGGTCTCAAATAAGGAAAAGCATCCAATGCTGTGTGCAGAGATAAACGCAGAAACCAAATGTAGAAAGTACTATAAGTGGACTGCTCATACATAATCATGCATTGCATATAAAATACAGAAGGAATACAGATCATTCAGATTCAGATTTGACTCCATAGAAACAATATTCAGACCCTGTGGTATAATCCTCCTATTCTTGGACTGCTTCAATCTAAAGAAGGTGTTTTGAAAGTGGAAACAGCATATGTGAGGATCTCTCTGTGTGTGGAAGAAGGTATGCCAGGTGGTGAGACAAGACACCTCTCTGAGTTTATTGATTAAGTCTGCCAATTAACAACAAGCTTAAAGGATTTGCAGAGAAACATGCAGGAATTTTAAATTCACTGCGTGGACCGAAAGATAGCAATCTGCTGCTCCACATTCCTAAAAAAAAAAAATCCTGGGTAATTTAAGCAACACATATTGACCCTGTTACACAATGTTTGTATGTCATAGTGCCTCTGCTTCTCTCCGTTGTACAGAAATACCTACACCGAGGCTAGAATTTCAGCCTTGCGTAACAGCTATTCACCTCTCATTTAATGGGCCTGGGTATTGAATATCGGCAAAGATCTTTTTACTTTTCATGCTTTTTAGAGAATCACTATTGAATTTAAATAATGTATCTATCCATCTTATGCAACAGAGGTCTCATTCTCTAACATCTCTTAGAAAAAGGGTTGTCTGGCATTGGGAAAGTGACCTGCCGCAGAGGGCAAATCTGCTTTGGTTCTGCTGTGCATCAAGCATTATACCAGCTATAAACTAAAAGGATGAATGGATAAAAGTGTGAATGTGAGTCGCAGGGTCTCCTCTTTAATGCTCTACAAATACATTACACAGTTTTCCGTTCTTTCAGTGTGTGGTAATACATTTTAAAACTTTCCACAATGCAACATTGTAAGCTGTCTAACCTGCCAGTCACTGCAGCTCGCACACAACCACACAATCCTCTGGTAGCCTTGCTGGTCAGCAGCACAGCAGCTTTATTTTGAAGCTCCCTGCTGACCTGAAATGAATGCAATCTGTCATGTCGACATTTCAAGGTATTTCAAGTATATTTTTGTACTGCCACATTCACTTAAAGTGCGTCAGACTGTAACTCTGAAGGTTTTTCTCATGGCCTGTGTCTACAGTTTATAAGTGAGTCAGAAGCGAAAATGCAAAACATGGTAATCATTTCAACGTTTTAATCATAATCTGTTTTAACTAAGATGTGGCAACAAATTAGATCGTGATGCTGAATAAACACCATGTCACGATTTCAAGACAGACTTCAACCCCTGCAGCAAATTAACAACTGAAATTCATGACCAATTCAACGACCTGTAGTTCAATAAATATGAATAATTGTTCAGTATGACATTTAAAGGTCGGTAAAATCTAACTGTATCTGTAGAAATCTAGTCTCCAAATGTCCTTCAAAACAATTTTGTTTTGTCTAGCAAGTTTGTGCAAAAGGCCAACTAATATTATAATAGCTCCAATTATTTTTTGTTGATATGGACTTTTAAGCAGTTATGATCATTCCTTCATTCATTCATTATCCTAAACCGCTTATCTGTTGCTGGGGGCTGGTCGGGTACAGGTCACCAGACTATGGCAAGGTAGTTTGAGGGCCAGTGTGGAGCCAGTGCCTCATCATGAAACAGTTCTTCGTGTTTCATCAGCGAAAAAACTGAATCTTGACCAGGAAAACTGTTTCCAGTGTGACACCAACTCTTTACTGGTCCTGAACTATGAACTGATTAAGTCACTGGCTGGTTTGTCAAATTATCGTAGCCAACATTCATTTCATTTAATTTGTTTTTCTGCAATGTGATCAATACAGGCTAGTGTTAGCGGGCTACTGCTAGCTTACAATAAAGGCTAATATCAACATTTTACATTAATTAGAACATAATCACCATCTATAGCAGTCAAGACTCGCAAAGCCAGGAGACACTGTAGTCCGCCATTGTTGTTCATATGCTTGCAGAGAGACGTATACGTTGACATAATGAGCCTGTGTAAAGGAAACATGTTCTGAGAAGGATTGCAGGTTGAAGTAACTGCGGACTAGCACCAACACCAGCACTAGAACTAGATACTCATTGGTTGAAAAGAGGTAGAAGGGACAGAAAACCATTCACACTCTCATTCACTCCAACAGAAATCAATTAAGAGGACAGAACCCACACTTACATGGGAAAACATGCAGCCTCCACACAGAAAAGGCTTGCGACCTTCTTGCTGTGAGAAACACTGGAAACACTGCAGATAACTTCAAAAGTAAAACAAGTGCGAGCTGGAGAGGAGAGATAAGCATCGTATGTTGTATAGGCTGTGTTGTTCAGTCACTGAAATGAAAACATTTGTACACCTGGTCCCCAGAAGCACACAACTTGAGATGACTCTTGTCTCTGCGTGAGTGGAGGTCAGCCTTGCTCCACAGTCTGAAACCCTGCTGTCTCTTAAACACGACCCTGCCTGGTTCACTCCACTTGAGAGAAAATTGAGATCAAAATGACTGTTGTGTAACTGCAATAATAAGGCCTTGTGTTTGAATTACTGTGAAAGCTGAAAAAGAAAGTTACAAAAAGAAGAGTCTACAAATAGTCACACACAAAATGTATTTAAGCCACGAAATATGACTCATATTTTCTTTGGTAAAGTTTGACAGCTAGAGATAAATTATGTTTGTGAGGGTGAATAAACCAAAACATGCTCAATCATAGATTGAGTGTATCTTTTCTAAAAAAAAATGTGGATGGGAGAAGCAGGAGAAAATATCTATTTTCTTCATATTGTTTATTTTCTGACTCTCCCTTGCATTAGACGACACCCAGACCACTGCCATCATGTCAGGGTGGCGGAAAGGTCAGACAGAGGAGGAGAAGAAAATTTGCAGCTCTGCTCTGCCACAAATAGGCAAGGAGCGCCCCAAACAGTAAATAACAAGACAGGAAGTGAACACGTCTATCTCGACCAGTTCACAAAACAGAGGACAATACTGGTGGGCTTAAATGGAAGTCTCCTTTGTGATTGCGTCTCTGCAGCTGATGATTCTCTCTTTTAGCCTATCAGTGGGTTCCTGTTGATTGTGCAGAGAAATGTTTATTATTTGACGTCATCCATGTGTGCGTCAAACCTTTGATGCTGAGTAACATGCAGTGAATGACAATGAGCCACCGAGTGGCTGAGAGGGCTGCCTGTAACAGTTACGGCAACAGTTTCCTCCTCTGCAGCTCGGCATACTCACCCCGCAAAACGAACAGTTTATTAACAGCAGAATAAGTTCTCGTCAGGGAGCCTTCAGCAAACATTTGTGCTTGTGTAAAACCTATTGTGCTGGACGTGGCACATCATTTAGATGTTGTTACTTCCGAATCCCAGCCGATCAATCATAATCAAGGTAAATTAAATGTGATAAATCCATTTTCTGTTTTCCATCCATCCATCCGTTTTCATCTGCTTATCCAGGGGCAGCAGGTTAAGCAAAGTATTCCACATGTCCTTCTCCACATGAGGATGCCTACTTTACAGCATCTATATAAATACTATGTGCAGTGTGAAAAAAGGAAAAGAAAGGCGACTGGTTGCCTTTTATATTAGACTGTAGGTCAAAAATATGTTGGATGTTCTTGGAAAACAGGGAAAAAAGCAGGATAAACAGTAAGCCAATCCAAATGTATGTATATTATGTATATATATGTCTTTTTTTTATATTTATATATATCTTTGTAACGCCACAGTCTGTATGTTAAGCTGCTGTGATGACTGAATTTCCCCGCTGCGAGATAAATAAAGTCTTATCTTAAAATATATATATAAAAAAAGATCAAACAAGAGAAGAAACAATTAAGAAAAGCCATCCATTATCATAATGACTCAATCATTTAAAAATAAAGGCCGACATTTTGAGACCACTGTCGGTCTTCATCAGTGCTTCAAACACACACACACACACACACACACA
>CAFUXE010001201.1:277628-328161 GCA_903364295.1 Serranus cabrilla | reverse complement strand
TTTTTTTTTTTTTTTTTTATCTCCAGCCTCAGGACTGCTGTCAGGCTTAAAAATGAGCATTTATTGAATCTGTCTTTTGGGTTACATTACTTTAGCCACCAGAAAATCAGATTGTAGCTGCCACCGATGAAATCTTGCTGGAGAAAACAAAAACACATTTAAATGACGGCTGAATGAGCAGAAGAATGCTGCTCACCAGCAGACTGTGATAAGAGCCATCTTCAGGATTCATCTGCAGGCTCGGGAGGCGACATGATATTTGCTTTTTTACCTGATAGTATGGTCCCAGTCGTTTATTGCACATAACATCAGGGCTGATATATTGTTTGCCGTGCTGGTAGTCACACAGATTTCTACACCCGGGGCATTGTGCTAATTTGATTTACATAAAAAGTTAACTTTAAAGAGTTGTAAAACATAAAAATTTGAAAATTAAGGTTTTCCTTTACTAACTTAAATTCCTGTATGCGTGACGAATAAAACTCTAATAACTAGAGGCATTATTGATGCACTTAATTCTAAGTAGCAGCCATAACTTTGAAAATGAATCAGCCTTCTAGGTAACAAGCTAATCTACTCAACTCTGCAAGGTGATTGCAGGTGTAAAGGGAGAGGTCATGAAGGTCTCGGCCCTGGATAAACTGCTGTGCTGAATACATATATTCTGGTTCACAACATGCATCTTTACAACTAAAAATGAGTAAGATCACTATCCATCGTCCAGTTAGAACAACTTGTAGGATAATACAATACGGTGCTACTATTTGAGGTGAAACCCATAAAACCTTTGGTTCATGCCAAATTGACTTGGAAATGCTTCGTGTCTTATGTATGCTATGCTAATATGTACATTTGCTGCGTCTGCGTGGCTTATGCTTGTTTGCATGTGCGTCTGTTGTGTCAACAAGCAATCTGTCCTGAGTCATTTATGTAGACTTATGTAGGCACCTTCCTTTTTTCATTCTAATGATGTAATTTTTGTAATTTCTGCAGGTTTTAAGGTTTCCTCAGATACATTTGGCCAGTGAGAACAGCTGAAAATGATTAAATATTAATGCGCATTGTCCCTGAAAACAAACCAATAAATAAATACATCCAACAGTTGTTGAGTAATATCACTCAAGCCACAGATGGGGGCGCTAAAGTAAATTTCTTGCGCTTCATCTTCTGGGCACCATGAACGTCCGTACAGAACTGTGTGTCGAAAGTCATGAATCACCAAAGTCAGCAGGACTCGGCTCTGGAAGCTGGCTCTCCACTTCCTGCAACAAGATGCTGCAGATATTCTTCCAGTCTGTCTTTCATGCTGCCATGTGCTGGGACTGGAGCGTGATGACAAGAGATGTTAACAAGCTCAGCAAGCTAGTTCCAGCTCAGTGGCTGGAAGAAGAGTTGAGTCGGACTCTCTGGAGGCGTTGACAGAGAAGATTGTTTGAGTTCATTATGATCCTGAACAATGTCTGCCAAAGGTCAGTGTGCAACACATCCAGGCTTTAACTCTGAACTAATAATTAAATTCATTTTGCATGTTAAAGCTATTTGCAAACTTTTTTTATTGTAGTTTTCTGTTTGACATATTTGTACTATTGTTTGCACCCTTAGGTTTGTTCCTCCACTGCCACTGTGTCATTCTTCCTTCTTCCTCCGATCCATCTATCCATGCATTGATCCGTGCATGTATACTTCTCTCCCTGGAGACAAACATTTCATGGCAACCCAGACACTTATTTATTACACACATTTCAGTCCTGACCAAAGTGGTGGAATGACCAACTGACTGACAGGAAAACATCGCCTGAGCCTGGATGCTGATGTGGCCTACAAACCAGCACTGGATGCAGTATCCTCGCCACACTGCTCTGCCCTATTTCTTCAGCTTTATTCTTTTTCCTACGTATTTTACAAAAGGCATACATTGACATTCGTCATTGTTGAATAATAGAGCACTACACTCATAGAAAGCATACATCCCTCTGTATTTTTCTCTCCCTCCCCCTCAGTCTACATCCCCTCCTGTTCTCAATCCACTGCTGTTTATCTAAGTAGGAGCAGGTGCTTGCAGAAGAATCCCGCAGGATTTCATCTTTATATGAAGCTTGTTTACCATTCACATATTGGTGCCCTGTTCACTATCAGAGTGTAGCTGCTGCCTGCCTCCAAACATTACAAAACGCAGCATATTCTATCACTGAATAAAAGCGAGACTGACACTCTGTGCCCATTATCAGGTGGCTGACAGTTACATATATATTATTGAGTTGTCAGCCCATTATTGAGAGGTAGCTTGTCAGTATGATGCAGCTTTTGCCAAATCTATCTTGTTGCTTGATAAATGAGATCGGGTTTATTGTGGGGTTGTTGTTGTTTGGCTGCCATTATTTCACTCTCCCCCCATTCTTTCAAAACCCACTATCTTTCACTTTCAGCTTGTACGAGCCCCAGGTACATGATGTCTGTGTCGGACCTGCGGAGAGAACACACTGTCCTCTGTTTGCTTGGACCCTGGTGAGTCATGAAACACAGGACGAAGAACCATTGGTAGCACAATGGTTTCCCTGTGTATAGAGATAGCATAAATTCATATAATGAGTCTCACACATCTCAGAGGTGGCATAAGCTGTTATAGAAAGTATATCCTCCAAATGGAATATTTCCCCCCCAGCTGTTTGAAATGTCCTTGTGTATACAGCGCTGTCCTCAAGGAGAAACCACGGCAAAATGGAAGCTCGGTAAAGAACTCTTTTCTTTATTCTGGTGAGTTTAAACATTATTATGGACATTCAAAATAATCACATGAAAAGAGGTGTGTTTATTTAATTATTTCTCCTTTTTTTTTTTTTATCAGGCAAACTTTTTCTCTGGTGCTAACTCTTTGTGTTTATTCATTTGAATGCCTGCAGCAGTTTACAGAACAAAGCTCCACTGAATGGGGAGCTCGATGTTTTTATTGTAATCTTTGCACACATACATAAAGACTTTGCTACTATATTCCTGTTCCTTTGAATATATTTTACTATAAAGAAATAGAGCATTTCCATTAATAAATAATTAATGATATAGCAGATTAGCTCAGCGAATAAAAAAAAAAACATCTAAGTATTTATAATCATACTTATATTGACCCCAATTCAAACATCATTACACCTGAACCACAAACTCTGGTACAAACTCTTTGTGTGTATTCATTTGAATGCCTGCAGCAGTTTGTCAGTACAAAGCTCCACTGAATGCTTTTATCGCTGTACTGTAATATCACCTTTGCACACATACATAAAGACTCTGCTACAACATTTCTGTTCCTTTGAATACACATCTAAGACATATTTATAATGTGTTGTAGATTGGAAAGGGCACTATGTTAGGCAGCCAAGGCTTCAGAAGCAATTCCAATATTTTTCACTATAGAGAAATGGAGCATTTCCATTTCTGGATTTTATAAAAATCTAAATCTTTTGAGGACATTCAAAGGCTGGGGCAGATTCAGGCCAGATGATGCTATGAACCAACTGACAAGGAAGCAGGACAGGCTGCTTATATTGACTCAAACTCAAATAACTACTAATATGTGTCATAATTACACCTGAACCACCTGAGCTGTAGAACAGGATTCACAGGTGTTTTATCATATAGGCAATTAAATAAAACATGAAACACCATTGATCCAATAAGCTTTGGTTCCAAAAAAACAAAAATAATAAATTATAATGTAAGAAAGACAAAAGAAAATAAATACTTTGCTGCCTGTTGCCACATCAGTTGCCGTTTTTATGCCTGAAAGCTGTGCAGCTGATTGATTTATCACAATAAACTTCAGGTTAAAACCCATAACTGCATCTTAAAAAATAAAGACAGTTCATAATCTTAACTTCACTGTCACAGTCGGCTCGATGAGGGCTAATTAAATGCTTTTACTGTTAAATGATTGGACCCCAGAGTTACAATCGATGGCCGGTTTGACTGGAACTCAATCTCTGATAAACATCATAAATAATAAGAGGAAACTGCCTTTTATTTACTCAATGAGTTCATTAGATTGTCATCTTGAGATAAGAAAGCTGTTTTTCTTGAGATAACAAAATACTTAACTTGTGATCTGGAGATATTTATGTTTATGTGATTTTAAAAAAAAAATGCAAGCAAAGCATTTCTGTGCTTCTATACTTAATTAAAATCAAATCCTCATTAAGAAAAAATCCAAAGGAAAGATAAATGAAAGGTTAAAACAAATACTGAGGCAGATTTTCTTAAAATTTAGAGAATTCAACAATTTTTTTTCAATCAGAAACTTCTTGATCAGTTCAGTTATGAACATCAAATTAAAAATAAAAACACATACATTGACCCCAACTCAACAAACTCTACATGTTCCCCTTCTACTGTAATGTGTGTCTACTTCCACCCATCTTCACAATGCTCTGGTAATATACAGCTCTTCTATAGGCTGATATTCCACAAATGAGTCCATTTATGAATCATTAACGCAGCAATACTGCGGCATCCGTGGCGATAATGAATATGGATGTTGGCAGCATCACTTCTGTCAAACGGAGGCCTCGGTGCGGGCACGCTGGCACAGAGCGACAAATGTGTTTTTTGGCTGCTGCTGCTGCATCCCATGTGTCAAAGACTTGACAACTCTCTTTTATCCGCTCCATTTACTGTCATTTCCACCTGTGCTTGCCAAAAAGAATAGAAGATTAAAGAAAACTATACGTGTGTGTGTATGTATGTAAAATGAATGAAAAAAAACTGTGTAACATGTAAGTGGAGTTTGTGACGTAAAGCTCACAATGATAAAACGATCCTTTTTATTGCTTCTTCAGTAAAATGAAACCGACTGCAGAAAAGCTATTGTACCACCATACATTTCCTCCATAATGGTGTTATCAGAGTGAGACATATAAGATAAAACAGGCCATTAAGGACACTCAGAGTCTACAGGTATTCGTCACAGCAAAGGTAGCAGAAGAAGTAATTACAGTATTTCTAGATTTCGCTCCGTTATCGTCTTTCATGTGCAAACCCTTGTAAAAAAACATTCAAGAATATTTCTTCATATTCTCCAAATGCAAATGAGTACTTCTCAACTACGGTTTAGAAAATGTCAGCTGAATTAAGGATTTTAAGTTATGCAGAATGTGAAGAGTTAAAGGCTTTCTCAAACAGTCTGCTCCCTTTGAAAAATCGCCTAGTGTTCTCTCCCAGTCACATTTCATTATTCAATTTAATTCTGCACACAAATTAGGCAGGAGAAACTCGGGTCTGCAGATCCTGTCCACAGTGGATAGTATTGAGTGTTCGCTAATTTAAACTGAACTCTGGAAATTGTGGTTTATTGCCCAACTGTTGGGTCGAGGATTTTATTCCAAGTTGGAAAGTGCATCACCTTCAGAAAGTCTTCAGCAGCTTCGACTTTTCTGCGTCTTCGCTGCAGCCTGAATACAAAAGTGATTATAAGACTGATGCAGAGTTAAGCTCTGTCAGCTCGATATCTGAGCGTGTGTTTGTTTTTGGTGGGATTTTTTGCTGTAGTGGAGCGTTTAGGACAGAACAATCTGTTTGCCCAGAGAGGCCACTTTAAGTAGAAATAAATACTATAATAAATATTCTATTAGTTTGTATTTCTCTTATCACGGCATTGCCTGTATTTCTATTTGATTCTTATCAAAATAGCAGCAAGAGCACAAACATTATGCTCAAATTACTCAGACCTCCAGGTTTTATTGTGTTTTCCACGCCTAAAAGATTGGTAAGTTCACTTTTAATAAAATGTGTGGATCTTTGCTGTTTGTAGGTTCAGAAAAAAAGAGATAGCTTGTGGAAGAGCGGATGACTTGTTTGTAGTTTGAAATATGGAGGCTGAGATGCTGCTTCCAGCCAAACAACCACTTGAAATACGATTTTAATCAATTTCTGCGCCACAGTTTTACGACCATCAAATCAATTTATGTGCCCCCGCTTCCCCAGAACTCGCCGCAAATATTGAGCTCAACAGTTCAGTATCTTAATGATGATCAGGCTAAAAGAAACAGAAATATTTGAATGAATAAATCTATATTTTGATCCACACCTTTGCAGGAAAGTTGTCTTGTGTTAGAGACATCAGGAGCAATAACTGAAAGTTTTTAACTGCAGAAACTTTCCCCCGACGAGGAACCTTTTGAGGAACTCATTGCGTTTCGACCTCAGGCACCAAGTTCTAAATTAAGTTCTGAGGCTGTTTCACCTCCCAAAAAAGCCCTCGTGCTTTCTGAAAGTAGGAACTTTCAGGGTGAAGCTTGCAGGGATGAACTACCCTGATTGGCCAAACACACAGCAGCTATTTCAACTTTCGTATCACTTAATTCATGAAACAAGGAAGTAAAATAAGGTAGGGTCGATTTAAGACCAAATGTAGGATCAGGGGAGAACGTTTAGACTATATTATATCAATGTTAGAATGTGTTTTTACAAACTTTCTATACACTCACAGCCTTTTCAGCCTGTGTCTTTCACCACAGATAGCTATTGCCTTATTAGGAAAGTTCATGTTAGGAAAGCAGACTATCAGCCTCTCTGTCTCAAGCTTGAATGTCATGCATATTCTTGTCACTCTTGTTGAGAAACCTGATGTGAGAAACTGACTGTAAGCACTTGGGCTTGCCTCTATAAGCTGGACCTACAGTGTACCTACTCATTCATTCTGGTGCATGTCCATAAGATATTTAGCCACATCTGTAACTGTAAAATGCAGAGAGCTGGAGATGGAGAAGGAGGGCTGGAAACAGAGGCTCTTAGTTTCATCTTCCTCCTCTGCATTTTACTCCTTACATCCAACATGCATTAGTAAATAATACGAAGCAATAAATGGGGTTGCAGTTACAAAAATCCACATTTTTTTCAACAAGTCTTATTAGATAAAACGGGCGGGCGCTTCTTTAGTTCACAAATTACCAGGAACTCCTTTGTGAAAGTTTAAAGTCGCAAATATACCATTATTCAAACAAGATCTCCAACTTAAACGACAGAATAGACTGTTTGTCAACCACCCATAACACTTAGGAGTGTTTGTCAAAATGACCAGCATGAGCATTTCTCAGCTCACAGTACAGTGGAGCGTTCTAAAAATAGCACACACACGTCATTATACATGCACATACGGTTCCCAGTCATAAAAAAAGCTGCTTCTTTGAATTTCTGCTACAAAACCACTGAACTAGGTTTAGGGCAAAAAGACAGTTTGAGAAGAAAAAAAAATGGATGTAAATCCTGGAAGCAAAGTAGTTACAAGGGCGACATGAACCACGGACGTTATGTTAAAAAACATGAACCCAGGAGACAGTCAGCTGTTTGTACGTCCCTCCCTCTCTCCTGGAGTTTGATTTCCTCCATTTAAACTCTGCATCCCTGTCAATCATTACTACTACGTCAAGCAACAAGATTGCGTTGGAGTACAGTCTAAAAAGTGAATATGAGTCACGTTTTGCTGCCTGTACAAACGGCCTGTATTGACCTTTTTTTTAGGGGTGACCAGTCTGATCACACAGTATTTATTAATGAATCAGCCTCAACTTCCTGACTTGAAAAACCTTTCACGTTGAACACATCCTCCTACTGACTCAGAAGAAGCACCGACAGACATCAGAGTCAAAGCTCGCTGATACCAACTTAACTGATCACAGTAATGTTTTCTCAGCACAGAATAACAAGTCAGCTCTCTGAATTACTGATCACTGGAGCATACGGAAAATAAATCATACTCATAAAAACAGTCAGGAAGAAAGAGAAAAACAATGAGCGAGGGTGAGAGTGAATGTGGAAGAAGACTTGAATGGGACCGAGAGGAGTGTGAGGGATGGAGCTGTCTGCCGCTGACCAATGACTGCATGATGATGCAGGGACCCTAATTATCAGACAACTCATTTAGCCTGACAGAATGATTAACAACCTCTGGAAGAATATGTGCGGTAGCTATCGTAACACTCAATAACACACACGCACACACAGCGCACCAAGCCTGCTTCTACATTGATTGATATGTTGTATAAAAAGTTGTAGTTTCTTTGATTTTCTTTATCTGTGTCATTAACTTAAACACTCTCTAAGTGAAGACCCATAGCTGATTTTTTTTCCTAACTATCCAACTAATTAAAACTTTGAAATCCATATATAATTAGCTAAAAACTGCCTCTATAGGACAGGAAATTGTTCCGTTTTGAGAAAATGATCCAGATCTGCTGGGTTGTTGTTTTCCCATTCCTCCCTTCAGTTCCCGTCATCTCTACTATCTAATAAAAGGCATAAAGTATTTAAATAGATAAATGATGAGATAATTTATTGATTAAAATTACACAGTACTGTGACTGCAAGAGCTCCTCTCAACATTTCCTGTCCTGGAGTTTTCTAAATTGCACGTCATAATCACAGTTAATTGTGAGGCTTAATTATGGCTCGTGGAAAATGTAATAAACTTAATTTGGTCACTTCGGTATATGCATGAGCAGACTGTTAGAAAACATGAACGTGCATTGATATAACTGTGTTTCTCATGCTGTGAGAGGAAATAAGATGCATTGAGGATTTCTCTGTAGATGTACGTCTTGCAGAATTACAATCCGTTTAAGGGATCGCCTGCACTTTTTGTTTTCATTAAATCGCAAACGTAGAAATTAATGTTGTGAAGAGTGTGAAAGCGATCATCAATTCATACCAGTGTTTTCAGCCCATGGCAACTCCATTATGCTAATTTCCAAAAACATGGCTGTAGCACCACTGGTGATAAATGCCTAATGCTGTATTTTCCTTTATTTATCTATCAAAGGGTTTAGGACTTCAGAAGATTAAACTTTTGCTCTGTTGTTATTTTACATTTATGTGTGGACACATGATCAAAGACATCCAAAGAGCTTCCTGCTGCCCAAATGTAAAATTTAAATACACCATTATTTTGTTAATACCCAGGGGTGATTTTTTATTGCAGCTGAAAGCCAAATAGTCTTTACAAAGTACACTCTTTTGTTTTTTGTTTCCCTCTAAAAACATTTATTTTCAGTGTAACTTGCCAAACTTGAAAAACAACGATTTCTAATAACTTTGTAAGTTTTTACAGGTGAACTAAGGTTGGGCAGCTATTTAAATATAATAATTATGTGCCGCTGTTTGAACTATGTAAAGAAAAAAAGTTTATTTTCTTGCAAACGTTTACAAAGACAGGATGCCCTGAGGTGCCTCTCTGTAAAGATCTTAAAAAGAAAAAAAGCTTAAAGTGATGGTAGCATTGTTTCTTCCCATCAATACACTGTGTGCTTTCATGTTTCTCCCCTCTGAGTCCAAATATATTCCACGCCTCAGTGTCCTGACACAAGATGGGAAATTGGCATAATCTTGACGGCATCCTTTCAGACAAAATCTGTGGCGGTGATAAAGCGTCAGTCAAACATTTTAAAATGTCAGGCACATCGATAGGAGGCACGGCGTAGGTGGAGGTCTGTTTGTGCCAGAGGGAGTATAATAGAGAGAACTTCAGGGATGGATTTTTCAACTGCTGGAGACACATCACACGGCTTTTTAACACGAAGCCTCGGCCAAAATATCAGAAGAACAAAAACAGCAAAAGGAAAGTAAGTGGTATGATATGTAAGAGCGTGGTGTTGTTACCATTCCTCACCTTATTCTCACCTCTGCTGTCACTGCTTCAACTGCCCAAGCTGTTACTTAATATAAATGCCAAATAAACTACAGACATGGACATAAGGGAAGAGTTTAACTCAAAGATGGAAAACAGCAACTTTGTGTTTGTCAGATTACTGAAAGAGAAAATAGGCTTAATGTTAGGATCCAACTGAAAACTGACAGTATAATTAACCTCTTAAAACCCGCCAGCAGGTAAGGGATGTAGTTTTAGTTGTTTTAGCAACATGCTAAACAAGCACCAACTTAACTTTCAACTATTTCTAGGACTGGGTATCGACCGAAGCAACCCGGGACCGAGTAGTATCGAAAACTGTATAATAATAAATAAAAAAATTATATTTCAATCATTTATTTGGAATATAAAAAACATTCTGCATACATTTACATACATTTACTTTTGATACTTTAAGTACATTTTGATGCTGATACTTTTCTACTTAAATAAGTTTTAATGCAGGACTTTTAATCGTAGTGCAGTGATTTCACAGTGTGTTATTAGTGCTTTTTACTAAAGTAATGGATCTGAATATTTCTTCCCCTACTGGTATTTTGCCTTTTAAAATATTTAAGTTAACGATCGGTCCGGGTGGAGAAAGAGGTTTGTTGACCCGTCTGACCTCCTCCTACATAATAATATTGCTGCAACACCATCACGCTCCTTCTTCCTTTGCTTCTGACAAACACGTCATTTTTCTCTCTCAGCCTTGAGATCAGGAAGGATCGAGATTTATTTGTTTTTAGTTTAATTTCCTTTCCTCCAAATCATTCTGTCAAATGCTGTTTGCTGATCACAGGTGTGTGTTTTTTCTGCAGGATTCAAATTTCCTTCTCCATCTGCTGATGGCGGGCGTCCCTCTCAGCCCTCAAGCAACCCCAAGTATGGAGACAAACTTTCTGCATTTAATTTCATCTCCCTCTCAGGTTTTTTTCCCTCCTGCCTTGAGCTCTGTTTCACACTTTCAAAACTTCCGACTTCCTTGTCTTTTTCTTTGTCGAGCTCTGCTGGAAACCTTTGGTTGCTCTCTTTGCATGCACCTATGTTTTTTTAAACCCTCTCCTGTCGTCTGGGAGCTCTGTGGCAACCTTCACCTGAAAGTGCAGTCGTTGCATGGCTCTGTCAGCTTTCTGATTTCTTCCTTCACCTCTTTCAAACATTTCTCAGTATCATGAGGCCTGTCTTCTTGGAGTATATATATTTCATGTTTGCCAGGCGACGTTTAAGTGCCTCCGCCTCCCTCCAGGGACGCGACCGTCTGTCTCTCTCTCGCCTTGTCCACGTCTCCATCTGTTTGTGGAGAGACGGTTTTTCTATCCCCGTCCTTCCAACTCTATCGCCTCCTTTCCCTCACTGCGCTGTGGTCCTCAGTACTTTGAAATTTTAGCCTTTCACTCCTCTTCTTCTGAGGCGCCATCTTTCCTCTGTACAGTCCTTGAGCTTCCTGGCCCACTTGAAGGCCCCAAAGCACCTCCGGCTATCAGCCTTGTCCTTCATGTCCTGCATGTTTGGCTGCGTCTCTACTCATTTTTTCTGAGTTCGGAGGTTACTGTCTGCAGTGCTATGTCTCTGATGAAAGCGCTGTCTGCTTTCAGAGAGGTGACAGTATACACAACATGCAAGAAACAAACTTTTTACAGACATTATGTGAACTGCAGACACGTCTGTCGAGCTGATGACCCAAAATGTTCCAGGACATGGTGAGTTTTCTTTGGAAACGGTGTTCGTTAAAAGCAACTAAACACAGAATTTTTATGAGTCAACAATATTAGTGTTCTTTAAAAAATAACTATCCTTATATGGACATATAGATGGAACTAAACTGTGAAAAAATGGTATTTAGGTTATTTTACAGAAAACTGCTTTAAAAACATGGAATATATAGTAAATCTCAGTATTAAAAATAAATGATTTTAAATAAATTAAAAATAAATCTGTAGAATAACTAAAGGTTTTTTTTCTTCTTTTTCTTTTTACTTTAATATGACTGTAAATGTTTGGCAATTTTTTCTAACAGACTTTTTTTTACCATTTAAAAAATGTATATATTTTTAAATTTTTTCTACATTAAATTAAAAGTTTTACTGTAAGAAAACAGAAAGTTGCCTTAATTTAAATTCTGCAATATATGTAATTTTTTTTACATTTTCTACATAGACTTCACTATTATTGAAATTCATAACATTAAGCAATTGCATAACACTGTAAAAAAAAACTATATTGTCCCTTTACATTAAATTAAAGATTTCAATGTCTATTTTATGGTTAATATTTGTAATTAAAGCAATTTACCTTTTTAAGCATTTGTACTTGTGAAAAATGTAGAAAAACACACAACATACAGTCAAACCAGAGGCTATATTTCGTTGTATTTTGAGTTATGACAAATGTGTCACTGTGATTTTAAATAGCTCTATATTTATTTTGCTATCGAAGAAGCGTCTACATAGCATTTATAATATTGATGTCAAAACCTGCGAGCACAGATTAAATGGATAGAGAACAGTTACTGGATGGAATATCATCAATAAGGGTGCAGAAAGATTGAAATGTGTCTGTACTCGTGTGAATATGTGCACATTTAGAGATTAACTTCATATCAGTCTTATCATCTAACTTATCACCAAACAAGCGTATTTCCCTAAATGTCATAGAGCTCCATTAAGATTCACAGTGTCTGATCTATCATCTAAATCATCTAAACGAGGATGCTTCTTACAGTAAGATCCTCTGATGGCTCTATATTACTTTTACTACACGGGGTGAAAGAGAAACATTACTCATTACTGTATGAATAATCTGCCAACAGTGGAAGGGTTTCTCTCCAATGACACATCCACGAGTTCAAACATTTCTTCACTGGCGAGGCTCTTTGATGGCAGGATGGTAAACCTCCCTGCGAGTCGCTGAAGATCAAAGGTATTCATTTCAAGGTACAGAAATGACATTTTGGAGGATTTAGCCATCTGTATTTCTTAAAAAAGTCTGACTTTGTAGATGATTTAGAGCGAGGATAGAGTGTAACACATGACTGAAAGGAGGTAATGTGATGGCTGTGTAGAGCTGTTGTGACTAAAGGATTTGCTGAAAACATTAATACAATATGTGGTCTCTCAAAGTGTGTTGCCATTCAAGCAAATAACCACAGCGCTCATCCTGACGAGAATGATAATGAGCAGCGCACATCAGACAACATCACCCGCAGAACATGCAGCAGTCTGAAGAAAACTTTTCACGGAGGAGTTTTATTATTCACAGCAGGCTGCCGAGTGTTTATGCTGGTGATCTTTCTGACCGAGGGTCAAAATGTCCCAGCTGGCTTCTGCTTTGTCACGGCGACTCTTCCCTGACCTCCAACAACCTGCCTGTCAAATGATGAAATAAATAAGGAGTTGGATAACAAACGCTGCTGCAGTGAAAGTCTGTCTGTTAATATCTCATTATAAAATACCAAAATCAGACACATTTTAAAATTTCCAGAATGATAATAATATAATTAGAGCTTTTTGAGACTGATGCTGATACTTTAGAGGGGAAATTCATTGATAACCAATTATATACTAATTATTTGGGCTGGAATGAACATTTCTTATATTTTTATGTGGATTGTGCACAGATTTTCTCACCACTCTGCAAATGCACCCAGAGAGCTACTTTCTCAAACATAAAACTTTATTAAATAATAATTATAACCTTATTATACATTATACAAACAACGTATTACATAGTCAGCCAATTCTTTAAAAGATAACTGAGAAAATAAAGAATAAATAGGAATAAAATCAATTGCTAAATAAACAATTATTGTTCTGTTACAGCCAATTACTGACTAAATAAAAAATTATATAGCTATTTCTAAATCATGTCAAGCAACATTTTCTGCATTATATATATTTTCATAACAGCACATATACTGAAACTGATATGCCTTAGATTGGCCAATATCTGCCAATAATATCTGTCACCCAGTATATCTGTTGGGCTCTAATTATTATTCTAATGGGCTTTATTTGAATAGCACCGTCCAGAAATAAAATGCAGCACAAAGTGCTTTACAACAAAGTAATTTATGTGCTTTTCCATATAAATTCACCTTTTCTAGACCACGGTGCATGAAACATGGACTACTATTGAATGCAGCGGTGTGCATGCATCACTGGTGCAGACAATAGACACTTATGTTCCTGCTGACCATTTTCTAAGCATATACCACCATGTGTTTTTCGACTTACATTGATTTCCTGCTTCCCAGAGAGGCATTATCCATTTCAACACCAGAATAAACCAATTTGCAGAGACATGAAACTTGACATATGCAATCCATCACTGTGAAAAATGTGTTTCTTTTGTTACACTACCAGTGAGTCGCAATGCAGCCAAGTGTGTTGTCCACATGCGGCGCAGAAAAGCCTCGTTAGCAGAATATGACTTTTAATTCAAGCTCCAAATATGTTGAGAGATACATAAATGTGTTAAAATGATGCACAAAATATTTTGGGTGTTTCCTTTAGATGCATAAGTACAAACATTTGGTTTGAAGGTGTTTCTATCCTGCAGGAAACTTGAATATGTATGTGACACTGTGATACAGTGTGCCACATTATTTTTCCATTATCAGAGTTCAAGGGGTTAAGAATCAGCACACACTATTGTGTTACTGAACAAAACACAAATATTGAAGGCATATTTTAATGATATAACATTGCTCCTCCGCCAAGCAGTGCTGGTCTCACAACAAAAGGATTTTTATTCAAAGCTACGCTTGACTGGATATTTTTACATATGGTTTTTATATTAGAGCCACAGTATCGGTTATATAATCACTTTAAGAATATTGTTTTCAAGTAAACTGGTTACACAGTTCCACTGGACTGTGTAGTTTCCAGAAGATGAAATAAAACACAGATTATTCTGTCAAAGCGACCACCAATGTCTCGCATAAAGGAGCTGCTTTATGCCAACTGCAGCGTGTTGTTTTTAGTTTTTGTCCAAGTGAACTGAGGAGGACACTGAGCACTCAGGACACCTGCTCTGTGTGACAGAGCAACCAGGATAATACAATAGTTATACTTTGGGACTTTTTTGTGTTTTTATGTTGCAAATCAAGGTCAATTGAGTTATTATTAGGGCTGCCAATATATTAAAAAAAATTGTTTATTAATCTCATATTTTGAAATGAATTAATCTAAAATTATCTAGATGAAAAAATATTTCCCCAAAGTCTAAAGCTTTTAAAAGGCATATTAAATATAAAATAAATTGCAAAATTAACAAGTGACCAAAGGGTGCATATTTGTGACCTTACCTGTAGTAATTTAACACATCATCCTACTTAAACAATGAAGTACATGCAGAGTAATGAATTTTCAAAAAGAAAACGCATGAAAAGAGTCAACTTAGACATTCTTTCACATATTCCAGGGAAAAGTGTAAAAGATAAAAGGTGTTCATAAAATGTACAAAAAAAGACAGAAAAAAAGGAAAACCTCTGCTGCTTTCTTAATACAGACAATATGACTTAATTTTTTTGGAAGCAATAATGTGTGTCAGGACCTGTTTATCTCACAGTCCTAAAAGTATTTGGATGGGGCTTCAGGACAGCGAGACCTCATACTGGCATTAATTTGGCTAAAACTATTATATCTAGAAAGAAATTTCAGCCGAGCAGCTTTAAAGGCCGTGAATTGTTCAGTTTCCTACAGTGAATAAATGTGTTTCCATCAATGAACATCAGCGCTCATTTTGAAAATACACGAGTAAAGCTTGATGAAAACACCAAAATCAATCAAACTTGAAAATGTACATAAAAGTTTTACGCTTGCTTGAGGTGTTTTTTTGTCTTTTTCAAAAAATAGTTATTTTGCTAAACGGAAGATGGAAACCCTTTTTTTTTTTTAAAGTTCTGACGTAGCGAGCCATTAACTTGTGTGACTGATCAGCTGTTTCCGCTCTGCCGGTCAAGACGAGCTGAAATGAGAGAACAATTATAGAACCAGCTGATTGAATCCAATTCTTTCCATTTTCTCTCATGGGTGGACAAACATTAGCAACCTCTTATTTGTTGTTGTTGCAATCTCTACTTCTTCTACTGTTTACTGGCGGATTAGCCTAAAGCAGCTGATGGAAACGTCTCTAATTCGCATTTTCTTTAATGCAACATTTCCAAATTTGCTGTGACTGTAATGGAAACTCTGCCTGAGTGGTGGATATATTTTCTCAGTGTAGCAGGACACTGTTTTTGTCATTCATGCCCCATTTTCATCACACTTTTTGGGTCAGCTGTTTACTCAGATTCAGTGTGTGTGCATCCTGACAAACCGCTCAATACAAACAACAAGAACAAATATGTGCAGTTGTATCAGATAGTCTGTTTGGACAGCGCTGGCTTTACACCCTCACACTTGCAAAGAACTGTCTGTCCGTCCACTAAACATGACACCTAATCTGCCAGGCGGTCAATGAAGCTGGGCACTCGTGATAGCAGAGACAGACGGGAAAAGGCATATTGAGCTCGCTCCACATCTGATCTTCACCACACGGTGGACCTGTGGAGAATCAATGGGATTGATCACAGCATTGTTGCACAGACCAGGAAGTACAGGAAGAATCAAGAAGAACTGCAACAGTGTGCTGCACGACTGCCAAAAAACACACCACTTCTTCAGCTCCTTTAAAGTTGCTTTTTCAAAGATAGACAGACTGAGTGTGGAGGAGGCAGCCCCACCTCCCTCTTAATCCAATGCTCGACGAGTTAAGTGGAGCACCTGCTTGTAAATTCTGTTAGTCCGTTTCACCATTGGAAGAAAGCCGTCATGGCTCTTTTTAGTTTGTGAAGAATTCTGCTGAGCGTAAAGTTTATCACATGCTCCTTTACAATCTCACTTTTATTCCCACCTTTGAGCGTTTTGTGGCTGATTAATAATTTCCTAAAAAAAAAAAAATCACGTCTCTTTGATGTTGTGCATATTTTGTCATCAAAACCTTTAATTTGGGATGATGTTTCACTACATCCACACAAAGTCATGCAGGGGGAGCTGGGGAAATTAAAATTAAACAGCAGCGGGGATGTGGGGGAAGTCAAAGGCTTGGAAAGGTAGTTGTCATTCATCCGCGCAGCTGGTCAGGGAGTAAGTACCAAAGCACACAGGCTTAATCCAAGAAGTGTAGAACTGCAGAAATCTCACACCTACTATCTCAGCATTTCAGTGCTCCGACTGGTTCACTGTTTCTTCTTCATCTCCAAGCTTACCGAGATAAGAAGGAATCCCTCGCAGCCGCTGCTGATTGATTGTCCAGAGTAAGCAGAAATTTCATCTATAAATTGTCCTCAATAAAACGCAGCCCAGTGACGGCGACTGAAGGCGTGTTTCAGGCGGCTGATAAACAGCTGCAGCCAGCTCAGCACAGTGCGGCACACTCGGATCACATCTGGATCTGAACTGAAGGGGCAGCAGGAAGTTACTGGGGAAATCTGGGCTTCTCTTCTTCTCTCTTGGTGCCATGTTGCTGGACCAGTTGGCCTGAGTCACAAATGTCTAAAAATAAAGTATGAATTGAGACTGTGAGACGGTCTTAAATATGGGACACATTTATGTAATTCCTGGAAAGTCATCAGGCTGAACAAGCAGCTCTAAAATACCATAATAGTTATTATTTTATTCTAAATATCTAGAATTCTTTTATTCTATTTATTTCCATGAATATTCAGGGTTAATGGTGGGCTGACTGGATGTGTACAAATGCCACTGTATGTATGATTCTATGTTCTTTTTATGCTATAAACCTATAAATATAATGGTAAAAATTTAATTTAGAGACTATAGAGCTGTGTTTTGGTTTCAACTGTTTTTTGAAGGACACTTTAACAACCCAAGTCTGTTTGTTTAGTCAGAATCAGAGTTTAATTCACACTTTTGTTTTGTATTTAGTCTGGTTTGCTTTCAAAGTGCATAGATTTAAGCAGACCAAATTAAATAAAATAATGTGCAGAGAGGAGTTTACAAGGGCTGAGGGCTGAAATATACTCACAGCTTTATCTTTTATTGGTTGGAAAGTTGGCCGTGAAAAACGTAAACAAAGAAAAAAAACTAATTTGAAGCAAAACAAGATTAGACATCACATTAGTCAGAGAAGGCGAGCCTTGATGCACTTCTACCACAAAGGTAAATATTATTATGTTGTTATTTTGATACATTGATAATTCTGCAATGAGAAATTTGCTTTAGCTCAGTGGCAGCCAACAGAGTGAAACTGAAGGACACAAATTTCATCTTTATGTTATGAAAGGACCTCACGATTTACTTAGACAACAATCCGCTCATGGTGCAATTGAACTGCATCTTGTTTTGAAAACAGACGAAGCCTCCCTCTCGCAAGTGGTCTTGGACTGGTTGTTTTGATCCACACCAGAGTGCAATGGGAGCGTTCACAAGCAACCAAATGAACCATAACAAGAACTTAACCGCACCAGAGTTTGACTTAACTTTGGGTTGTTTAAAGCGCCTTTAGAGACCAAATTTGGAGACTCAAACTGATATGTACCAGGCTGTAAATGTGTTTAAAGCTGGGCATTTTAACACCCAAAGGTGAGTCCTTTGGAGCCAGCCTCAAGTGGCCATATGAGGAACTGCAGTTTTTGGCACTTTGGCGTTACCTTTATTGTTCAGCCCTGCCTGGTTGCCGCCTGGTTGGCCCATTTGAAACAGTCCAAGTGGAGAAAGAAAGCTGAGTATACAATGTGCTGATTGGTGAGTAATCTCTCGGGGAAACTGATGAAAACACACACTGAAGAGCAGGACCAACATAAATCTCTGCCAGGTGTGCAAAAACAGATTTGGTGGGATTTAACTCGACTGCCAACAGCACCAGTCAGCCAGCTCTGTTCACCCATTTGTCTCTGTCTCTCAACTCTTCTTAGAACTAACTGCGTGTGTGTGTGTGTGTGAAAACATAGTTTGCTATCACATCTCAAAGCAGAGGCAATACATTAGCATTTATAGCTTCCACACCACCATGAGTGAAGGGAAATTGTGCCTTGTTTGTTGACGCAAAGCACTGTCTGGCCTCCAGATTCATCAATAATTAAAATGGGACTCGGACCCCTTCACTCCCATCAGGACACTTTGTGCTTGCAAAACACTGAGAGGGTAACAACACGACTGTGGCAATGAGTGCTAATGTGGGAAGGCACAAGGGACAATGGCATTAAATCACAACAGACAGTCAGTCCCCGATGAAGCTTTGACTTTTTCCACACACACACATCAGCAAACGTTTAATGGACCAACAAAACCATTATCAAGCTCCTAATGGGCTCTAAACTGTTTCTGTGTATCACCCACTTCTCCCCAGATAATTTATGACCGTTAGTTTTCTAAATCTTTATTAGTGTCACTGAAAAGAGAGCGTTAACTTTCAGTCGAGGAAGTGGTTTAATTAAAGACGTGCTGTTGGGATTACAAAACCAGGAATCTCATCTCTATACAACGGTTAGTTTTACAACTCAGTTATGACAACCATTAGCTCAGTGAGATTAATACAGGGACATAAAAGTAACTATTTTCTATCCTCCCATTATTTCTCATATAACTCAGCACATCTTTTCCAGGTTTCTGTCTCGTAAAATGCATGAGTAAATGACGAGGGGAAATCTATTTAGCCATTTCCTGCACTCTGCTGGTCTCCTTCAAAAAAATCGAAAGGACATGAGCCACACGGCACACGATGCATGCTGGGAGATGCTGCCTCTATAGTTTCAGTCAATGACGCCACATGATACCATCTGCACAGACACATCAGACCCCCCCACGCAACCGAAACGCAACCCCATTCACACATATGAACAGGATGTGGTTGTGTGTCCGAGCACAAACGGCTTTTCCTTGTGTTGCGAGACAACAGCGGGAAGGACCCAAGTGCACATAGTCCAGGCAAAAATGAAGATTTAAGTGTTTTTTTTTTTTTAATGCTCTGTTTTTCGATTTCAGTTTACCCTGTCGGTAGGGCGTCCCGCCACACAGCAGCTTTCAGGCATTTTCTTTTGTTTGCCAGCAGACAAAATTGACAAGGAGGCTGCTTCTTTCAATACAAAGTCAATGGAGAGCGATTAATTGTTTTCCCCTTTAGAGTTGAAATGGCTTAATTGCTTTTTCTATGAAGCCGTTTGTTTGATTGGTGCAAAGAAATACCAGTTTTAAACCAGTGAGAGAAGTTCAAAACAGTTCTAACTTGTTGCATCAGTAGTCCGAAGTTTAATGCTGAAATGTTGCATTAAAGAAAATGCAAATTAGGGATGTTTCCATCAACTGGTTTAGAGCAAATAAACAAAGCTGCATTAACATACTTTGGTCAGAAGATGGCAGTGTAATGTATTACTGTCTGTCAGTAAACAGAAGAAGAAATAGAAATTAAATCTTCAGGAAATTGGTTCAGTTGGGTAACTTATAATTGTTCTTTCATGTCAGAGTGGAAACAGCTGATCAGTCATGAAAGTTTAATGTTCTCTACGTCAGAATTTATTCTGAGAAAAGTTTCCATCTCCCGTTTTGCGTATTAACTATTTTTCAAAAGAGACAAAAACCACCTCAAGCATGGAAAAAACTTTTATCCACATTTTGAAAGTTTTATTGAATTTTGGTGTTTCAATCAGTCTTCAAAATGAGCACAGAAATGAGTTGATGGAAACAACTATTCACTCTAAAAAAAAAAACTGCAATTAAGGGCCTTTAAAACTGTTCCACTGAAATGTATTTCTAGAAATAATTGTTTTAGCCAAATTAATGAAAGTATGGAGTCTCTCTGTCCTGAAGCCCCATCCAAATGCTTTTAGGACTGTGAGAAAAACAAGTGCTGACACACATTATTGCTTCCAAGTCTCTCTCTTTTTTTTTTAAATGTCCTCTAATAATGTTTAGTTGCAGCAATAACTGTTAGCATGTCCTGCGACAGAGCGAGGAACTGTGATTAATAGAGAAATATCATGTGGTCTGTTGCACAGAAAAATAGTGTCAGATGTATTTATCCAATTTGTCAGTTCTGATAGATGGCACCTCTGTGGTGGGTTTGCAGTTCGAGGCAGATACCGTCAGTGGCCATTAAAAGAAAATGTCTTGTTTTGACGTCCGCCTCACACATTGCTCAGGGACATTAAGGGGGAGATGTTAGCAATGCATTACTTCCACAGTGGATGTGAGGACAGACTGCTCTGTCTTGTGGACAGCGCAAAATAAATATTACTCGCCGTCTGGCTGGGAGCATTTGTCTCATTTACTGATGTCCTTCTGATTGTTGAAAGTGCAGCACTGACAACACCTGTCGAGCATTCATCAAACAACTGACAAAGACCAACAAAGGGATCTAACCGTGAAATACATGCAAACAAATCCACATAAAGGTGAAACCATCACACTCCTTCTGCCTTTCTCCGTATGTCTTTTCTAAGTGCAGCCTCCAGTCTTCCTCAGTCTGTTCCAAATCTTTAAAACTACAGAGAACATAGCATGTGGCATTTTAATATCTAATCCCATAGAGTCACTGAAACTATAAATCATTTTCCCTGTACAGACCTGCTCAGTTTCAGTCTGATACCATCTGGTCACGATAAAACTGTGGTGATGATAATTGTGTCTATTACTCAACCTACTACTGTATATTAAAACTGTGTATTGTGGGATGTCCTGGTGAGTCACTGGCAGAGTACATACCACTTAAAACTGGGTCTTTGTCACAGCCGACCTGGGTTTGAATCCGGCCCGAAGTCTTTCCCGCTGAAACTCCGTTCCATTCTCTCCTTCACTATCAAAATAAAACATGAAAATGCCAATAAATAAATAAATAAAATAAAAACTGTGTGTACACTCAAGGCTGCCTGACAGTAGTTTTATTATAGTATTTCTCTCACACAAGTACTTGCTTCACTCATATAGCTGAAAGTTATTGTGATGTGCTGAATATATGATTTGAATGACTTTTAACCCGTTATTATTGCACTGACCCATCGGCAGAATATCATATTTTTTGCCATTTCTGTTCAATCAGAGGCTGTTGTGGGTTCAATTTGAAGGCTAGAGCAGATAACACAGATATCAACTGATCTCATATGAAACTAGAAGATCTGAGGAATCCATTGGTATCAACCATGTCTGATAACACAACAGTAAAGGAGTGAAATAACGGGCAAATATAACTTATAAGTTTGCGCAAATATTGGATCTGGCCTTTGGATTTTCCACTTCAGAGACAGTCGCAGATATTTGACTGAAAATGTTCTCCATGGGTACCCACAGGTCTCCTCTTTACACACAGCCCTGCTTTATGATAATATAATGCAGTTTGAGGCAAACACCACATAGTTTTTCTCATGCATTATTTCCGCCTATTGCATATGAATATTTCTGCAAACTGGGGTCACTAAACAGCCTGGGATCTGCATAAATCGGGTATCACTGGAAAGCCGAGACTCTTGTGGATTCAGATTTGACACACAGTGCTGAGCTGCATCTCAAATTAATCTTCAGATGCTCAGCTTTCAGATTATTGTTCACCTGCTATCTCCCCCTAAAAATCCACCGCCCACATCCCCAAACTCTCAATACAAGGGCGCACAATGATGAGATTGGTAAGGACGCCTTGGTGGCAGTTTTTAAACATACTCTGTGTACACGACTCACATGCTACAAAAAGTGAAGAAGTTCCAGTTTGTGGTTGGTGCTTTGTTCAATCACTTTTTTGGGCTAAACACTAAAATATGTTTGTGAGAGTCAAGAGGCAATGCAGTAACAGAATCTTGATTCATATTTGATTAGAGCTGCCAGGTTTGACAGATTGAACTGAGGTTTCTGGTGTGTTGCAATGGATGGACCTCATTTGCATAAAGTCAAGTCATATTTATGCAAATACAGATACAGCGAACGGTCAGTCAACCCGCCGGACTGTGTCCATCATGCAGCACACGGCAATGTTTTCTGCTATAAATAGGAAATTAATATGACCTGTTGACTTCAGAAACATCCAGGTTACAACACACACAGAGGGAGCGTGGTTTTATTCTCTGACCATTACATCTTTACCTACTATTCTTTGCTGCTATAAATCTCTGGAGGTCCTTTACAACACCTATACAATCCTTTTTTACCTTCCTCTGTGCTGCTTTGACATGTGAATTACCTCCCTGTGATCAATAAATCTCGTCTGTCTTGTTTCTTAGCATTGCCCTACCTTTCATTAAACCGAATGTCATGTGCTTCTGTTGTAGAAGTTTAAAAAACACTGAGTCCAGTAAAGAAATCTCCCATGTACAATAAATGGCAGGAGGACAAAAGGTTGATTATACCTACACAAAAGCTGCCAGTAAAAGAGAATGTGACATAATGTTAATCAAAAAAGGTCAGCAGAACAATAAAGAACCCCTGCCTTTCTCTTAATAATCTTCAATTACATTTTCACAGTTATGACCGAGATCAAGCCTCGTCTTTAATAGGCTTTTTCTCTTTACGTGCTTCGGTCTTTTTTTTTTTTTTGCTTCATTATATTACAGTTGCCCATTTTAGCTCCCCAGTTTGAACAAGATCTATAAATAATATTCTCAACTTTTAGTGTATCATTGATCTATTAGGAAATTAACATTAGCCTTATAGCCTGTGATGTGTGATAGGAAATGTTAAGAAGCTTTATCACACTATGCATATAAAAAGCATATATAGTACTATAAAAGGTACAGATCAGTAATAAATACTGCAAAAAATGAACATAAGAAGCAGATGTAAAGTTTCACCTACATTAAAAAGTTTCAGTGCATGTATCAAACATGATCTGATCACAGCTAACGACTCATTAAACAGCACAACTTCACTTCACACCGACCAACAGGTGACTGAACAACATGACATGACTGAGAGCTGTGCAGACTGTGTAACATCAGCAGCACAGAACAACATGAAGCTGCACAGCGAGCAGTTAAACCCTCACAGACAGTCCCAGCGGAGCGTCACTGTGAGTCCGGACTGTTCAGCAGAACAACCAGCAGCCACGAGGATGTTATGCTGCAGAAACACGCGGACGGTGTCAATAAAACGCGATAATCAATCAAAGAAAACTCACCATCTAAACGTTCCCGCTGTGTGTCTGCAGCGTCCTGCGTCACAGCTGCACGTTCGCCGAACGGAGGCCACGTCACGTGATGACCTTTCACCTGCCACAGGTTGTGATGTGACGTTTTCAAAATACAAACAAGCGTCTGTCACAAAACATAACACAGAATGTTTGAAGCAGCATCCAAAAACTAGAGCAACAGCCCAACTAGTACAAATTAATAAAAAAAGAATCATGAAATTAAGTGAATAAAAACCAAAAATATATAAATTCATAAATAGATAACACAAGTAACTCAAATAAATTTTTTCAAAGACTGAAAGAACATTTTTATGTCATTTTTTAAACTAACTGACAGCAGCCAAGTCATTTTATTTACAGCTTTTAATAGCTATTATAAAAAAAAAAGTTATTATTATTGTAAAATGTTATTCTTGTTAAGGGTCACTGGAAGACCTTAAAAAAATAATAAATACATTTGATAAAAGGACACTGTGGACAAAGCGGCTGCTGAATGTGCCTGGGCCAGAATTTAAATGACACACCAACAGACTCCTGGCATGTTTGACTGTGTAATTTATTGTGTCACTCTCATATTGCATTGTGTTAACAACATAAAACAAGACCAAACTCCATTTGGCCATATTTTTGCTTCATAATAACCTGTCAAAAGTATATATAACCTAATTTTTATAGCACCACAATGACCACCCCCTTCTTTTATATAACCTTTCATATAAGAAAATCAAAGCCCAATTACACCTCATAACATCAACCCTCCCATGTCATAGCAGCTCAAAGCTGCAGCCCACAGGGACCCAACTTCAGGCAAATTCTGATTCAAAATATTAAAGTAACCTCAACATGTCAGGATGGTTTGACAGACTCAAATGTCTCCTCCAGTGTTAAACCTGGGGCCACTTCTCCTCCGGGCCTGAAAGTTATTTTTCCTTTTTTCCTCTGATTTTATCTTCTGTTTATGTCTGTGTGACTTTCTTTTTTAAAACCCAGTAATACCAACTATTATGACCCCTTAATTTCCCTCTCATCATGTTTGTGACTTGATAGTTATTGGTTTGAAATAAACAACATCCACATGCAGTAATGAAGAAGATATTCCAGCTGAAACACATTGATTTCTACTCAGAGTAACAATAAAGGTTATTTAACTTATTTATGGCTTTGGATTATCTCGCTACCATTACTCATCATTAGCTGTTCAATAACAGCATCTAATCTCTGAGCTAACACAGTGCTCCTGTATATTTTACCTCATATATGTGTTTTTATTGCCTTGGGGAAAGTAGAAGCAGCAACTTAATGTACAAAGATCCATGCAAGGTGGACTTTCAATGAATCACTGCTTGTTAAAGAGATGAGAATCAGAATCTGAAGCTTGTGAATACTTGTGAATCTTTACCTCTCAGGTGTTAATAGAAACAGAGACAGCATTATCCGTCTGCCTGTAGTTTGTGCTTTGCTTTTGCTGGTTTGGCATTGGATCCATGCAGGCTGAACACTGGGCAAAATTAAGTCCATTTATCTCCGACGGAGACAGTGAGCCACTGGAGGCTGTAAATTGGTGCTTCTTTTTGTTGGCTTATTCTAAAGCGAAGAGACTGGGTTGCAACACATTAGGTTGTTTTATCTGCTAATTTCTTTAACTGGTATAAATTAACCAACAACAAAAAGGAGCGCCACTTTCTTTCCTTTCTTTTCTCTCTGTTCTCTTTGTTAAAACACTAAAGAAACATCCACTTACCATCTTTTGAAAGTGATTCGCCCTCAATTTCTTCTCCAAAATGCGAGTGTATGATTTATTACAATCCGTCACCTCTCTCTTTGATACCAGTCAAAACTGCATGAGCTGGGGATGCAGATCCCAGATGAGACCTGGGAAGAAAGCTTTTTAAAGAGATTAAGGCTTTCTCTAGGCATTGTTTCGGGTTATTCACAGACTCCACAACTCAAAGCTTCACTACATGTTTCCAGGCATCTCCACTAAATGTGATAACTGCAACATAGCAGAGGCAAATCTCCTCCTCAGCTTCACGCTCTGTCCCAGGATACAAACATATTGGACACTTTTTAAAAGACATTCTCCAACTTTCTTAATGCACACATTGAACCTGGTCCTCTCTTAATTATACTGGGAATTTCAGGTTGCATATCTGTACTAAACAGAGCACCTGTAGGTCTGATTACAGTTAACAAAACATTTTTATATTATTTAAAAAGGAAGCTGATCTGCCTGTTTACCCTGAATAAATAAAGGCTTTCTCAGAAAAAGAGAGAGGTATGATTTAATAAGATCTGTCTGTCCCTCATCTGTTAAGAAACCACCCATAGTGGACACACACCTCACGTAGTCGACTGTGCATTATTACTTTTCATCTTTTGTTTTTATTATTTTCCATCACAGCCGTTATTGTCATATAATATGTACTGAGCAGGAAGAGAGCGAGGCTGTGTTAGGAGTATATATGTATATTTGTGTGTGTGTGTGTGTGTGTGTGTGTGTGTGTGTGCTATTCACCTTGTTTATCTTAATTGAACACTGCCTTGTCACCAAAGGAACTGGGTGGAAACCAGGGAGGAATAATCGATGAATTTCAGGCTCAATCCTTTTTAAAAGCATCAGTGTATTGGGTTGTGTTAATGTATTGATCAGTTTGATTGACTGATGGACTGAAAGAGACCACTGACTGGGCTGTAATTACAGCCTCTCAAGTCATCTTTAATCCTCCTGGGGCTGGAATATTTACTGTCTTTATGGTGGTTTTCTACCAAAAAAACCTGTTAAAGTAGTTTTTTCAATACTTGCTTGAGTTTTGCCTGATTAGACTTTCTTGATGTGGCTTTGTTCCAGATCTCAGCGATGGCTTTGATGAGTGAAATACTGTCAAAAACCATTAGAAATGATCAAGGCTGCAACGGCCAATGAGAAAAACAGTCCAAAAAACACTTAATATACAGCAGCACTGCCAAACCATATACACTTACTTTTTAAGTCCAGCAGCATTGCCGTCATTATTGCCAAATGTTTTATAATATCTGCAAACTAACACCATAAATGTTTAGTGTGCCAGCACTAAAAACACTCCTTTATGGGTCCTTGTGTGGTTAGATACAACACATTGCCATAAATAAAATATATCTCTGTGTACACCAGCTCACTGACGTACAAACTAACCTGTTGCTTTGTTTTTCCTCTTCCTGTTTCTCTCTTCTTTTCTGTTTGAACATGAATGTACTGTTTTTACTTCATGTGCATCTAATGCATGCTATGTTGTGTCTCATGTTAATGTTTGCACATGCAGATCTGGAGTCAATAAGTCAATAAATTATCATAACAAGCATCATTTAAAATATGGATTTTTATTTATAGATGAGGGTTGGGCCTTGTCTACGTGGACAGTGTGATGGAAGATGATATCAATGATTTTTATAGGCTTTCTTTTATACTTTTTATATATATTTATGGTGGATATTAATTACTTTTTTATTTGATTTGTTCACATTCACAGCCCATCCTCACACACTAGCCTGGTCTTTTCTTCGGTAACTTCTCCTCCTGATAAGTGATGCACTTGTCAGGGTTGTTAATATGCAGTATATTAGAAAAAGAACTGTCAGGACTGAGACAGAGGGCTTTTAAATCATGATTTTGGGCTCAGTGGTGGGTGACTGTCAGGCACTGGCATCGTCCATCTGTCCAACCTTATTATAGACATTATTCATGTATTGTGCATGCAAATCAGGACTACACAACCAGTGGACAAAAAAGTAAACCTGTGGTCCAATTCTGCAGTAAAACCACAAACCTGGCAACATTCTAGTAAAGTAAATCTATTGAAAAGAAACATGTACCTTAATTCAATGGACAATGCAAACTTGAGATGAGCAAGAGATTATATTTAAGAAGACCAAAACAGCCCGGTGTGTCTCTTTAAAGACATCACCGATCAATAGGTTACTAACTCATGCAACATCAGGAAAGAGGATCTTAAACGGCATTAGTAATCAATAGAAAAACAGTCTCCAAAGGCTGCTGAGATAACCAACATCTCAACGGAGCATCGGGGAACATCTGCATTGGAACCACCAATCAATACAAACCCTTTACAAATCCAATTTAAACACATCTTGGTGTTTTCCTGGGATTCCTCTCGATAATCACCAGCTTTTGTTTGTGTAAATACGACTTGTACTCAACAAACTTGGATCAGGGGCTCAATTAACACAGACCAGCAAGAAACAAACTGCTATTTGTTCAAACTGACACCAAATGAACACTCTAAATGTCCCATTCAATTTATGCTTAATGTTACACAGGTTTCTCTGATAAAATAGAGTATAATTTATAGAGTTATCCTTTTAAGATAAACTCTTATTATTATCAGGCACTTTATCCTGAATCACAGATGCACACTGTCCTTTATCCTAATCTGGAAGTCCCATAATAGCATTTATTCCTCAACAGATGTCATTTTCTGATTTGACAGGACACAGTTATGACCTCTGTATTCTGGAGTTGACTCACAACATTACTGTTATACTTGACGCAGATGTATAAATTAGTCGCTCCCTTTTAAAAAAAAAACATGTCGGTCACCATCTGCCTCTGAAGACTGGACTGCAGGGGAATAGCTACAGCACACATATTACATTATTCATCCTGTTGAGACTTTCCTCAGTTCTTCTCTTTACTTTACGCTAAAAAGAATCCACAACTTCTGTATCCTGCACTGTTTGAGTTCATGAATGTCCATTTCTAGCGATTATTTTATGATTTAATGTGGTAATCTACTTTATTTTTTCTGCTTAATTAACCGGTTCAACTTTAGAGCGCTGTGGATAAAGGAACTGGTATTTCTTGCTCTTCGACAATGGATTTGTCTCTTCATTGTGGTTAAATGCCAGAGCAAAAAAGTGATTGTAGGAAATGCATTATGTATTTCTATTTTATTCAAAGGACCTGACATTGGTGACATTCTATGTGGCTGAAAGATTAACTTATCTCCAGTGTGGCTGGAAATGTCTAAACACGACGTCAAACTATTACTGCCTCTTATCTGTGGAAATGAGACAAAATAATAACCAAATCAGACCTAAAAGATGAAGGATATAACCAGTGGTATTCAATTGTTATTCATTTTTCCATGATTGCAAAGCGGTATTTTGCATGAGTTAATGTAATTCCCCTCTAATTTTTATTTCAATAGGAGGTCACATGCAAGGTCACGTGCAAATTTGCAGCAATAGCGTGAAAACTGTGCCTGACCTTCAATCATACAGCCCATATGTTGAACTGCAACACCAACCCACTGTTCCTTCTAATGCATAATCACTGTGTAAGTGTGCACACGTGTACAATCCTAATGCAGACTCCCACGGTTTGCGTGAGTGTGTACACAAGCTGGTTTAACCTGGTTAGCACATAATTGCCGATCATCATCATCATCATGGACCAGAAAATCAGACGTGTCTCTATAGGCTCATTGTTCCTATTAGCCGTCCTTTATCAATCCCAGAGCGGCCGTTGCATTACACACGGATATTACACTGATACTGTAACATGTCTCTCTTTTTAATCACTGGATGATTTTTTCTCGTGACATATTGCCAGCAGGAGAAAGAGTCAGAGGGAAAAATTGTCCCTCTCCGCTCCTCATGTATTAAACTTCCATTCTGGTTGTTTTGCTTCACTGATTCATGCAGCAGGTGCTGCATCCTCATGGCTCCTACGTTGCTGCCTACATATTGTGGATGACATCATTATCCAAAGCAGTTGTTTTCAACATGTTTGACTCATGGCAGTTTAACACCAATGATACTAATGTCCAATCACGACGCCGCTGCAGGCGTCGGCACATGTGCAGGATGCTGAACACAGTAATTTTATTATCTGTTATGTCTCTAAAGCTCTACACTGTACACAACGCACTCAGCACCAAATGGCAGACAACGCAGTTAGCGTCTTGATGGTGAACATAGTGGAGTGGTGCAATTAGCTGCTAAAGAGCCAGATATTTCCCTCATTTATTATTGTACTATTTATTGGCTTCATTTGATTGCAGAGGCCTGCAGGCTGAACACTATCATCATAATATTCCACAAGGAAAAACAACCACAACAAAAATATTTAATATAACATTTGTGTAATTTAAAACGGTTTGTCCTGTGCCATAACTACGCAAATTTGGTGAAAAGTGGTGAAATGACACGCTGAAAGCAACATTAGATGACACAGATTTGGGAATTTAACCTTCATTTCTGTTTTTATGCTTTGGTTTGAACAGCCTCTCTTGGTATTGCCATCCAGAAAGTTAGCAAGCTGCTACGATGAGCAATGAGACTGAATGGCAGAGAACACATTACCAAGTCAATCCACAGTAAATATGCCAGTCTGACAAAACTCGCCTCAGAAGATGCTATGAAATGACGATGATTTTTCACCGAAGAAAATTACGGATTGCATCTTCAGCAGGCTCCCGTATTGCCTTATGTCCTCAAGAAGGATGATGATGTCTCAAACACAGACCTTTTGGCTGCTTTGTTCTAACGGAAATGGGAAAAGAGGATTGCTGCCATGAGTGTAACCCAGAAAGTGTTGATCCAACTCCTTGAATGCCTGCTTTCTCTCTAATTACAACCAGGTTCTGTGATTCCGCTGCATGAAAGATGCCCACATGTGGCTCGCTTGTTTCATTTCATATCATTCAAGGCGCACAAGGAGGTGGAGAAAAGTGGGAGGTTTTGTCAGTGTGACAGGCCCACAACCGAAGCAGTGCAGCTATGGAAGGAGGTTCCTGAAGGGGGGCTGAGCACTGCTGTGGAGAGTCGAGAGCAGACCAGCTGGCCAACAAGACACTCTAGAGTCTAATTAAATTACTATATCTGTGGGTGTCAGAGACATAGACGGAGGAGACTGGGACGGAGGTACAAAGTCAGAGTGTCCGGCAGTCTGAGAGGCTGTTAATTCCTCTGCAGTAGACCCACTTTCAGAGGAGAGCGGTGGTTTGCTTTTCATAGAGACCCTCCTGGTAATGCACTGCTACATATCGTTGTAAAATACTGCTCCCCTTTTTAAACTTGCCTTATTTTTTGACATATTATTCCATGGTGACATTCACATATGAACAGACTCACAGTTTGACTGCCTGCTGCCTCCATATGGTTGTTGTCAAGAAATTAAAAGCAGCAGATTATACCGTATATAATTTCTATTTTCAGCCACGCTAGTGGGTGGCTCCAGGATATGTCACTTTGACTGGCCTACTACAATGCTCCAGACTGAAATATCTCAACACGTAGATGGATTGCACCATTACTCGTGTTTCCATCAAGAATTTTTTATGCTTATTTTGAAAATCCACATGTGAAAAGCTTTAAGGAAACAACAAGCTTTGATTAAACTTTTGAAAATGCGCATACAAGTTTTTATGTTTATTTGAGGTGTTTTTTTGTAGTTTTTGAAAAATAGTTCATGGGAGATGGAAACGGCTTTTTTCCGAATAAGTGTTGACGTAGCAACCATTTCACTCACATGACTAGTCAGCTTTTTCCTCTCTGCAGGAAATCCAAAAAAAAGAAGAAAAAGCTGTTTCTCCATTTTTTCTTTTTTGTTGTTGTTTTTTTTATCTTTTCTTCTTCTGTTGTTTACTGACAGATTAGAATACACATTACACTGCCATCTACTGACCAAAGCATGTTTATGCAGCTTTGTTTATTCGCTCTAAACCAGTTGATGGAAACATCACTAATTTGCATTTTCTTTAATTCAACATTTAAAAATTTTGCTTCAAATTCACTTCGACTTTAATGGCAACAGGGTTTGTGACATTCATGCACAGAGGAAAAATCCTACTGACTTTTGTGAGCCCCTGATATTTCCTCTAAAGCCAACTTGAGATTGACACCCAGTGGTTATGATAAAATGTATAACAGGAGGATGGATTGATGGATATTCTGTCATGAAGTTATGATAAACAAGGGGAACACAAATGCAGATTCACCAGTTAAATGAATGTTATTGTAATTTACACATATAAGGTTAAGATCACCATCTTAACAGGTTCCAGGTAAAGGAAGCAGAGGTGATGAAATGTGATGAATGGTGAGGCAAGTCAGAGCAAGAGAGATTGGATTGTGGTGAGAAGCACGGGAGTTGACAGACAGGAAGGCGGAGGATCGGATCAGAGACACAGGAGATAAATGTTAGCAACAACATCAAACACAAACACAAGAGAAATCTAGAACACATAACTCGAGCTTGGCTGAAAGCACTTAATACCACTGTAGCTTATGCAAGTGTGAGTGGAGAGCGAGAGAGAGGTTAAAATACTGCAGCTTGGATTAGTGGGATGAGTCTCAGGTGTGCAGCTTGCAACAGGTGAGACCACTTAGCAGTAATCAGGAGGCAGAGGAGGAAGAGCAGTGCCACGCCCCCAACAAACACAGAGAAACAGACAGGAGACACAAGGGGAGGGGGAAACTACAGAAACACAGGGAAAAAAAGACGAATCATGTCAAAATATACATCTGTGGATCACCAAATACCTCCAAAAAAACATTCCTATCTCTGATCTATTTTCACTCTGTGTTGATTAACATATTTAGCATGCCAACACACTTAACTATAAAGGTGAACACTGTAAACATACTTACAAAAAAATCAGATATGTTAGCATTATTATTGTGAACATGCAGATGTTCACAATAGCATGCTGATGATAGCATTCATCGCAAAGCACCATTCTTTCTAACGGCCAGCAGAGGGCGACTCCACCAGTTGCAAAAAAAGTCCAATTACACAGAAGTCTATGAGAAAATTATCCTACTTTTCACTTGATTTATTACCTCAGTAAATATTTTCCTAATGCTTTATGGTCTCAATCAATAGTCTTCTTCAATACAGCAAAATGTTCATTTCCCCAATCTTGTGATTGACAGGTCGCTACCAAGACAAGCTAGATGTTTTTGTCCAAGAACCTTTGAACCTTTCACAGTGTGCTTTCAGTTCATGAGACCTAATTGTAACATTTTGGTCACTTAAAAATGTCTTGTTCATTATTTGGTTGTAGGTTACTCACTCCAAGGAGTGGGCTGTTCATTCTGAATTATGGATGCAACTTGCTTATAAAGCTAGCTAGCATAAGCATTAATAAGCATAATCCTCCTTCTCTAAATATGGTCATTTCTGGTTCCAAAATAGCTCGGAGGGAAACTGCTATAATGGCAAACTCGGCATCAAATCGTAGTCCACAAACCAACAGATACTCGTCCACTTCTTTTCTACAGTCGAGCCTCTCAGAGCTGCTAGTAGCGTGGCTGCAGTCTCTTTGTCTTGTTTTTAATTTCCTCCAATATTATGTTGAGGAAATGTACTTACATTTTCATGTTATGGAAAAACTCATATTCAATGCTGATAGCAAGGGTTTTCTTTTCTTTTCTCACAAGCAGCGACAATGACTATGCTAAACCACAAAATGAATGTGAAAATTGAAATCTGTGTGAGAAAGAGGAGGGAGGATGAGGGTGGAGTGTGTGAGGGGAGCGAGAGAGTGAGATAAGTGAGACACAATGCAAGGCCATGATATGACATTGCTTGAAGGTTTTAAAATTTCCCAGCAGGTCAATTCACTTCAACTAAAAATCCCAACTACATTTCCCTCCTGTTCATCCATTCCTCCTCTTCGTTCTTAGCAGCGTGTGTGAGCCTTGATTCTAGATGACTCATCTATTGACATGTTTCAATAGACTTACTTCAGTCAAGCTTTCTGCGGGCAGGATCGACCAAGGGCGCTGAGAAAGCAGCTGGTGTCTTGGAACACTGCACCATTTGAAAATAACAGAATATTATAATTGTCACAATGTCGGTAAGTATACTTCCGTTTGGTTATGTGGCGCGTGTTTGAATTAGAGCACTCCTGTTAAGTTGCTTGCCACAAAAGCCTCATTATTCACACTCTTCAAAGTGTGTTTGTGTGTATATACAGTACATATATGTGCTATACAGCACAAATGCACAAAATGAATGGGAGACGGGAAGCACGTCAACATCAGAGGAGCTAGCTGGAAGCATTTCAAAGGTGTGTGTGTGCTGTTTCCCTGGGGGAAGGAGGAGACAGCTAATTACTACTGAGATTTCCTATTCTCCATCTCTTATTAGTCATTTCCTCATTACAGGCATGCATTAGGCAACCAGCCACTGAGTATAAAACCAATGAATCCTCTGTCTTTCCTGTTTTTACAGTGCCTCCGGCTAGACCTCCCACCCATACCATTGTTATGGAAGCCCAGCTGTGTTTAAAGGCATTAAAGGTAATCTGATAACATGGAGGCAATGAGCTGATTCCACTAAACAACAGCACCTTGTCCCAGGGTGCAAGCCTGCTGTTGATTTCATTGCCAGTGAATGTTAAGTGGTGGTGAGTGTTCTTTAATTGTGGCCATAAATCAGTCGGCCAGGCGCAACAAGAGGTTTATGGGAGAGTGAGACGGAGGAAGTGTCTGTGGAGCTCACCTGAGGCTCACAGCCCCGCCGGACATCCAGTGGCCTTGCGAAGGACGGCAGCCATTGCAATCAAAGCCTCAATCTTTTTCATAATAACGTGCGGATGGCCTCCTCCCAGAGCCCTCGCCACATCCTGCATCTTTGTCCCTGAATCTGACAAAAAATGAAGGTCTACGTCTCCCCACAAGTAGGTGTCACCATGGAAACAACCGTTATTCAGTGCTCTCAACAATAGCCGATAAATGAAAGGAGCTGTCTGATGGAATTAAAGAGTAGGCTCGGTCCCTCTTCCCATGCAATAAGTACTCGCAGCATCCTCAGCAGAACCACACATGTGTCCATGATAGCCTAATCTACATTTCATCAAGCACATCAGTGGTGTTCTCTCATTTCTAATCCTCCTGTGCAGAGGTGAGCTCTGAGAAAATGAGACATGAGTGAGTAGGATCAGAGGAGGACAAAAACATAGAGATGTAACATGTAATTTCTGATAAAAACGTACTTCATTGAATATGATAACAAATCACAGAGACCGTTTCAGTTAAATGATGAGATTTATTTACCTAACTGCAAGACAGAGAGAGCGTAAACTACAAGAACAGAGGTTTGTGCAAATGCAGGCTTGCATATTAGCATATCATAAGACCCAAAGGAATGACTGCACAGCACAGCTCAACAATAAAAGTAAGCATGCAATAAATCCCTTTCTTCCTTTTGAAGAAATTATATATTTACTAATGATGCATGGGCTGCTTCTCACCCACACGGCCTGCAGTTACACCAGTTGCATATTAGGGGTTATGGGCTGTAAACTGTGTCTTGATTAGCCGTGGATGGGTGCAAAGAGAGGGAGAGAGTGTCTATGAGAAATTTAAAATTCATCAGTGTGGTTTAAAACCTACGACTTTTTAATTTTGCTGGACAATGGTGCAAGTACAGATAAGGGGAAATAAGCAGCTCAGTGATTCTTCAGAGCTTTTTTTAATCCACAGTGCAAGATGGCCACATGAACTGTGGACTTATTGTCTCCAGTGTTTCAGCTCACTGCTGTTGCACCACTGTGGCACCAATAATGGTTTCCCATTAAAACATGAATGTAGTTTCTGTAAAGCTTTTTAAACAAATACCACCAAATGGCTGTGCACTTGAATTCAGCGAGCTCACAAGCACACAATATTATTGTAATACTTCATACATTAATGATAAACTTAATGAAAAAGATAAAGTATTAAAAACAACTTGCAAACTTGGCATAGTTAATTGTTTGGGGCAAATCTGGCGAGGCGTTAAAAACCCATGCATCACTATTGAACATGTATTACCGTAAAACATCTAATACATTTCCTAATTCCAGTAACCCCCAGAAAAACATTTGCACATCTCATTGCATTGATGTTTTGACCCAAGAAAAGACTCATTTTGGCAAATTTGTATTACTTATTTGATATTATAAACAAAAGAAACCTTTTTAAAAATACTTATTAGATAATAGAATAACGTTTTGTACGTTCTGAGGTCTATTGTAAAATCACATCTCATAAAAATGTTCAGAGTACAGGGTAATGAGCCATTTGAGCTGGTGCAGCTCATAACCTGAGGCAGAGTAGCAATAAGGTGATCCAGATATTAGCAGGAAAAGAAGTGCGGATGCCTTTTAGATATTAATATGTGAGCTGGTTTGCCCTCGAGGAACAGAAATATTGGCTAATATCTGCACTTCCTGCCTTATATAGTTAGAGTAGAAGGCCACTAAATGTATGCGGGGAAACCGGTTTTGTAGATTTAGGTTTAATTTTATGATCAAATTATCATTTGAGAACGCCAAACCATTGGCGCTCTTTTGAGAACCAAGATATGTCAAAACGAAACTAAATAACCTATAATGGTACCTATAACTTCATCGTGAGACCCCAGGATCATTTACATTCAAGTTACTGGGTATGGCTCCAAATGTCAGTCTGCTTAATCAATAGGCCGGATCCACAGCGGCAGAAGGATCATCAATAGTTGTGATCTTCAAAGGAGTTCAGAGAGCAGCCAACAGCACAGCTAGCTGTGTTTAGAGGCATTCGTGAGCCGTCGATAGTTTGTATCCAGGCAGGGCTGGTGAAGCTCTAGAGGACAAATCAAAGTCAGATTAATATGTGTGGCTTGGGGGGGTGGATATGTGTAAAGACTAGATATTCTTCCAATGTCTCTGGTGGCTTTTGGCCAAGTGAATTAGTCACAACTCAGTCATTTTGAGCATGAATACATAGCAGAGAAATGCAAAAACACTAAGCCAATATACAGTCATAACTAGAAGAGGCAGCAAAACCAAACAGTATTAGTACTGTAAGGTTTAAAACAGGAGGACATTCATGCTTCTTTGTTAGGCTGCTGACAGGGGCTGACTTTTTTTTAGCTTTATGCATGAAATGTTTAACTTTCAGGGATATATTAGGCTCTAAAATGTACTTCTTTAACACACTCGAATGCATCCATTACAGCAGTGGTGTCAAACCCTCCTGAACAGAAACTGCCCTGCATGTTTTATCTCTCTACTCTCACACACCTGAGTCTAATTCTTAGCTCGTTATCTTAAAACCATCTGAAGCAGGTGTGTTGGAGTTGGGAGTTAAATAAAACAAGCAGGGCTTTGTGCTAAAGTTAACTAGAGAGACTTTGCCAGAATTATATCTAATTAAAACCTCAATATATTGGTTTATTTTATGCTCTTAATGATGCTCGATAATAAATGATCCTGTCATCCATTTAGAGGTGAAATCTCCAGGAATCATTTTAGAAATATTTGCTTGATGAAGCCAATGAAACATTTCTTGCATAACTAATAAAAAAGTTTTAAATGCCAAGTTTTAAAGATGTCTTTTGAAACTCCTTTACTTCCTTGTTCAGCTGAATTCCTACACGCTCCTTGAAAATGTAATTACATGTGACTGGAACACAACATCTCTCTCCTCCTGTGTGGTTAGATGCCAATATTCAGAACAGTGTTTACTCAGCATCTCAAACAGCAACTTGTTGAGATTTTTCCTAATTTAAAGAGTCAGTTTCAGGGAGAAGTTCTGTCTCTATCTGTAGCATGCATGAATTACTGGAAAATACTGAGGCCAACATGTTTGTCTGACTTTGTTTCACTCTTGACATAATGACGACAATCTGACTCAGCCCTGCCAAGTACCGTGAAAATGAAGGTTATATCCTTTTGATAAAAATGAACTTTATAAAGATCAATAGAGCAGCAGAAAAAAACAAATGCAGCTTCTGAAGTGCTCCTTCAGGCAAAAGGTTCTTGTAAACTGGGAACATTTCGTTCTAGAGATGCACACGAGCAATGATGAGCAAACCTTTCATACTAATTTTATGGTTTAATGGTCGCTAAAGAAATTTGGTAATTAGGATGCATTTTTCAGATTTTATATATTTCGATAAATGTAACTGATGTAACATATTCTGGAGATGGTTTTATGGGCCGTGTGTTTTACAGCCCTCACTGTGATCAGCTTTGTGCTTTTGTTGCATCTAAACTCTCCAGTTTAATTCCTTACGAAACACCGAGAAGAATTATATTGCATATAAAAAGCAGCAGGAAGGGAAAAAATAATGAAAAACACTGCGGAAAAACATGAAGAATGCTACCTGCGTGATGGCTGGCTCGGGGATGACAACAATGATGAACAATTCAGAAGGAAAGTATTCACCTGACATGAAGCATGACTTTCACAGCTTATACCATAGCCACCTGACAAAAGACGAAAAATAGGGTGCGATCACTCATCTTCTCTCGGAGAAAAAATGTTATTTGGGCTTTGTTCGCAGAAGGTCTTTGCAGCTTGCACAGAAACCCAAACACATATCCCAGGCTAGCTTATGATCTGTATTTTCTGCCTTGCTATGACTTCTTAGCTCCCTGTTGTAACTGAAAGAAGCATACAAAGAGCTCAAGCTATAGCAAATATCACACTGCGGAAGTTATGTCACTTGCAGTTTCACAGATGTACAAGGGTCTGAAGGAGTGATGCGTCAGAACAGATTTCTCCACCGCTGCTGTTTTCTCATCTGGTTTTTAAGACGGGGGGGTTAATTATTTTACACTGAACACATTAACTTGGCAACTTGCACCTGCTTACTGCCAAACACACTTGGCATTGCTTGCTTTTTTTATTTGCTAGGTAGAGGCGGTGTCCTTCATGGTTCAGGCTGTTGCAAACAGGATGTTTTTTTTATTGATTTGTGCACCTTGGAGCAGAGATTTCAATTTTAGCTAAAGTTGTAGCTAATTTATGATTTGCTCCTATTCAGGTCTAATGGCAACTAATGGCAGGTTCATTTGAAATTGTAATCTGTGTCTGGAAACATCATAAAATAAGGCCAATCCTGCAGACAGACAGACTTGTGTAATAATAGATCTCTTCTTTATAATTCCTGTGATTCATATATAACATCTGGTTTAAATATTTTCAGTATTTCAAGTTGAGCAATCTAATTCTGATTGCGACATACAGTTCTGTACAGTACATCTTTAAAATGATAAGAGAAACAGTAACATAAGAGACAGAGTTGAGGTGCTGACTAAGAAGCCTGCATTCGACTGATGGATCAGCACTGGGGGATTGGCCTGCATGCATAAAAAATAGTGGGGGGAAAAAACACAATCCTCCAGGACTCATGGTGCTGAAACAGCTGGATGGTCATGGTTTGCACAGCCAGGAAGAAGCGCTGGATCCACACTGAGCAGAGAAATGTAACCCACAGCCTCCGTCGTACCGTCCTTGTGTAAACACTTTGATAGGTGTGAAGAATGAAATTAATGAGTAACAACACATTTAGAAAGATTTTCTCTTCAGTCCTTGTCCAAAACCGCGAGGCATGCGTCCTTTCTCCCCCTCAGTTTGCCGGTTTGACTGGTGCTGTGGTCGAGCTCGGTCCCGAGAGCAGGGTGGGCGGTTAATCTGTTGGGGTGGTGGCGACGGGGCTGAGGATGGGCGTCGGTAAGTCCCTCATAGGACTCATAGGGGAGATGGCCTTATGGCTGTAGTACTCCACTACTTGCTTGGGCACCTCCGCCAGGACACATTTGGCCAGAGCTGCAGGGGAAGCCTGTAACAGAGACAGAGAACAGCTGGAGTTGTCAAAACAACTGTTAGAAATGGTTTTAATCTGAGAACATTTTCCAAAGAAAGATTCCTTCCCAACCAGGGATCCGCAGATGGTGGTCGGACTACTTTCTTAGTTTCAGCCTAATTAAAAGAGGTACGTCAGTGTCAGACATTGTACAGTATTAGAGAGTTGGGGTTCTGTTCATGCCTCTGGAAAAAGTCTCTTCTACTTTAATACAATCATATGTCTTGCAGTGTTTGCATTGCAGTTTTTAAATGTCTTCTTTCATTGTTACAGTAAACCTGTATGCAAGGAGTAAAGAAATAATACTTTCATTAGCATAACACTATTTATTATTAAACAGATTTCTAACCATTTATGTGCAAATTCTGGATACATTAGTTAGTGAAAAAGAGCCATCTTTACAGCAGACAAAAACATTGACAGCCTGGTACAAAAAGATTTTGGTCACTTTTCCCTTCTTCATGACAACTGTGAGGGTTTGGATTTTTGCAAGACTCACCCATTTAATTTAAATCAAGGCTGTTAAAGTTACACATAATTAAGAGCATTTATGGACTGCTTTCACGGCGCTGCCAAGATGGCGACAGTGTCCTCATTTATTCAGTCTATGGAGTCCCAAAATGACATAAAAGTACAAAAAGTGCATTCAGAAAGTATTCAGACCCCTTCACTTTTTTCGCATTTTGTTATGTTGCAGCCTTATGCATCAATGCACACTCAATACTCCATAATGACAAAAGCGAAAAATTATTTAAAAAGTTTTGCTAATTTATTAAAAAGGAAAAATTTAAATTTCACATTGACATAAGTATTCAGACCCTTTGCTATGTCACAATTAGGCTTAGGTGCATTCTTCTCGATTATCTTGGAGATGCGTCTCCACTTGACTGGAGTCCACCTGAAGCAAATTCAGTTGATTGGTAGGAGAATATTATACGCACATCAGGTACAAGGTCGTCCAAAGGCATCAATGAAAAAGAATGACCTGACAAAGATCTATGTAGATCAAAACGTTGTCAGTAATAATTCAATTGACTGGATATGATTTGGAACACACCTGTCCACATAAGGTCTTTATAATGAAAAAAATATTTTAGCATAAGGCTGCAACATAATAAAGTGTGAAGAAGGAAAAACATGAAGGGGTCTGAATACTTTCTGGATGCAGTGTTTATATGCAAATGTAAATTTTGGGGGATTTTTTGGTTTAAAACACGGAACATGTAGTTCACAGCAGACAGCATAAATGCTGAAATGTTGCTGCTTGCATGTAGCTACATGAAGAATACACCGTTGTCTGGATCTCCTCCAGTCCATGATGTCCATCTGTGGCACTGGCAAAGCCAGCAAAAGCTGCCTGTCTGCTCTTTGGAATAACAAGGAAAGGGGGGCGTTATATAAAAAGGATTTAACGTCCAAGCAGCACAGCAGTCAGAAGAAGCTGAAAGTCAACAAGTGAAGATTGACAGACGGAGAGAGAAACTGACCGTTTTGAAGTCTCTGAAGGGCACAAACTGCACGATGTCCCTGAGGACTGGCTCGCCCTTCGGTGAGCGTAGGACTCCGTCATCTCCATCCAAAATCTGCATGTCTGTGAAGTCTGCATTGCCCACACCGACAATGATGATGGAGAGAGGCTGGTAGGAGGCTCGCACAATAGCTTCACGCGTGTCAGCCATGTCTGTCACTACACCATCCGTGAGGATGAGCAGGATGTGGTATCGCTGGAGGAAGATAAGAACTTTCAGTCTGTATTAATCCATAACGACAATAACCCATTTTAACAGCAATGTGTGGTTGTAAGAGAGAACACATCTCAGTGTGTGCTGTGGTCTGAAGTAGCCCTTTCATGCTGTCTTGGATCATTTTACAGCCTCCACTGAGTAAATAAGTGTATCTGTCTACGGCAATTTGGTGAAGTGTTACACAGAATAAGAAAAACCTGATTGGAAAAAAAAGAATCATAATAAAAACAAAGCAACTTCATCACTATACAGCAGAGACGTCTTATGTGTCCACTGAACAGCATAATAAATCTTGTATTCTATAATTGTAAAGAATACACAAATTACAGGAATATCTAAACAATACTGTAATGATTTCTGATTGGTGCCATGACAAGAGGTTAGTTTGCTGATACCCTAACTGTGTTTATGTTTGTCAGTGTCGTGAGTGGGAGTATTTCTAGTGTGTGTGCTGAATCCTAATGGTTTATTGCAGCTTATTTTGCTGATCAAAAGAAGGTCTAACATTGAGAAGTAAATGATATGAAGGTCAGTGCAATTACAAGAGTGCAACAGTTTAGAACACAATGTCGGAGCAGCCAGCGGGTGATTTAAGATAGTAAATAGATAAAAGATTTGTGTACTTAGTCCCAAAGGGGTATCAAGGAAAGATAACGAGCACAGTAACTCTATTAGCCACTTGGATAAATCACATTTAAACTGCTCATTTCTAACACAGAAAGGGGCCAATGATATGGAAATATGTAGGTAAAAATACACCACCAATATAGCATTATGCTTTATAATAGCATCTTCTTCTTTTTTGCTGCAGGGCATCATTACTAAACAGTGATGTGAACCAGAGGCTACTCACTCTGGGAACTCAGTGGGACGCTCTACAACAAAGGCTGTATAACATCCATACGTTTCTAATAGAGTTCGAAGAGACACTCACAGAGGCGTCTTTAATGTTGCCGTCGCCTGCTGCCAGCTTGGCTATCCTGTTGATGATGGGAGAAACATTGGTTGGGCCATACAATTGGATCTTAGGAAGGCAGTTCTGGTACGCCTCAACCACTCCTTGGATCTCTGATCAAAGACAGCAGAGAGAGAGAAAAAGGAAGAAAGCATCAATACAGGTACAGTATCCATGCTTGTCATTAAACAAGAGACTTTTCTCACAGAGAATTATAAGCAGCCTGAATATGTTTTCTGCCGCACACAAGGCAAATAAATAAATCCTCTGAAAGAAGCAAAGTTTGGGCTTGTTCATATGTATTTAACCACAAAACACAAACATTTAGTCAAGAATTTTGAAGCACTTATACTTGAGTATTTTCATTTTATGTCACTTTGGGCAGAATGTCCATGTTTTTTCTTCTGAGCACCAGAGTCAGTGCAGCCACCTTTTTCCAGATAACTCCCCCTGTTTAGTGTGACCGCTTCTACATAAAAGTCTCTGAACTTCTCAGAAATGTGCGAGTGGCTTTAGTGTGACTCCTTTTCAAAGCAAAATCACAAAAACGCCCACTTCTAGGAGCAGTAATCTGTGTAGCCAACCCTCTACTTAACTGCGACCTAGCTAGCATTAATGTCATCATAGCAACAACAACACTGGGATGAAGCTCTCTCCGGTGCCTGACAGCTCTTCTTTTTGGCCACAGAAATGTGTTATATGGACATACCCCTTATATTCAAATTCCCATACATCTCAGTGGAAAATGTAGTTTTGTGTGATAACTTAAATTACTAGTGACTTTGCAGATTTAGATTAATAATACAAAATTCAAATCAACTAATACATCATTAATTATTACTATAGATTGACCTGTTGTCATTCTGCTGACCCATGGGCAGAACATTACAATATTTGCATTATTTTCTTTGCAACAACTAGTTGAGCATGGAAATGGACGTCAGAAAGCCAAACCATTATACACCTTAATAAGTTAAATTAATTGATTAGTTGATTAAGTTATTTTAAACAGAAATACTTGACACACAGTTGCATCTCAAATTAATCTTCAGATCTCCAGCTTCCAGATGATGTACACCACTTCTATGTGACATCTACGTTTGACCTGATATCTCCCCCTAAAAACCATCAGCCCACAACCCCAATCCCAGTAAAAGGGGGGCTGAATGATAAAGGTTTTAAGCTACCAGCAGTATGTAAAGTAATTAAAAATCAGTGACATAATATAAATGATTTGGAAGTGGGCCACTCTGCATAATGAGTATTTTGATGTTGGTACTACACATAAAAGTAGTCAGAGAGGAGTTGATTTTCTTCCTAACTGTCAGATGTTATGAATATGATCTGTTATGTAATTATCTACCTGACATTTGGGATGAGGACCCATTGAGTGATACTGACATTTTAGCAGCTGTGTTGTCCCATTACAGATGTTAACTCTAGTATCATCAGCATAGAGGTGCATTTTTCTGGAATACTGGTGCTTCCTTACCTTCACATTCATCGTCCTCTGGGTTGAAATTAATGGCAAAGTCATGAGACACCTGTGGATGGAGAAAGAGAAAATTATGAAACATGAGTTTGGTGTTTTTGACTAGAACTCACACAGGGAAATGTTAGTTATTCTGAGAGAAAATTTGGCGGCTTTTTAGTGTGAAGTCGTAGTAAGGAATAATTTCTGGAGGCATCTGCAACTGACCAAATCAAATGATGTTGAGGTTTTGATTAGTAAGGCAGCAATTCTTGATAAAACAAAGTAGAAACAAACTACATATGACACATTAGCCATCAACACGTAATATAAAACTGGTGGTGATGAACTGGAAGTTTGCCTTGATGGTATGACGCAGAATTGTGTGGTAATTTATTCTTTTACCTTATAAACAGTCAAACCAGGTCAAAAGTCACACAGTCAATAAGAAGAAAATGAGAATTAAATATTTGCTAACACTATGTTATGTGTTAACTACAGTATATTGAGTGCTTTAGTCAAAACTGAATTATAAATAAAACATCATCTAACTGTACCTCACTTTCCCCAGTGATGTACTGAGCTGTGTGTACTACATCCTGAAGGATCTGCTGGTATTGATATTCTGAATAACACAACACAGTATTAAGCCTGTATCCTGCACTATACGCTTAATATCTGGTTTCTGAAAAGAGACTGCTACCCTTCTTCTTTTATCTGGCCTTTTATTGCCATCCAAATGTCAGATTTACTTTGTTTATCTCAAAGCTGTTTAATTGGCAAAAATTAAATCCCCTTCTTCATACCTCCTCTCACATGAAACCGTTTTTTTTTTCTACAAGCGCCAACTGTCAGCCAGATCAGGGACAACTGACTCCTCTCCAGCTGGCTACTTTCTTTTAAGACATTTTGGTCTTTAACATGATTAACAGCCTGAATTCAGTCACTGTATAGAAAAATGTGAGGAGCCCAGAAATGATTCTTACAGACTGTCGTTGCATGAGAGAGGACCTCGTTTTGTATCTCATTCAACAGGCCTGTTTCATGGCGGACCTTTTGACATGGAAACGCACAAGTGTAACTAATAACATTAATAATGGCTGTCTTCCATTTAGATGTTCCAGTTGTGAGGCTGTGGTAATAGGCGGGCTGGTTCGTTGACATGGCTCACAGGGACACTTAGATGGAACGGTGCATCTTTAAGCATGGGTAATGGTATTAGTTACACCTGTGCATTCCTGCTTCTGTATGACAGTCATTCAATATTACAATGGAGTTTTTTTACCTGTCAGGTGTGAAAATGGTGAAATAGTGAAATCAGTTTTGGTTTTATTTTCGATTGACAGATTTCTGTAATTGTTATTTTTGTCTGCACTATTCTCACTGGTTTGAAGAGGACAGGGCTCGTTTGGATAGAGGTGATGTGACAGGTTTCACAGCAGCTTTCAGGATCAACTTGGCTACATTTACATCTAAATCTGATCATAGCTGTGGGGTGACCAACAAGCCATTTCAATTTCTGCTCTTTTTACATTTTACTCACTGTGCCTTGTATTTTACTGGAATATATATGGAATCAGCACAAAAATAATCAAAATGTCTTTTGTGCAGAATAACACAGTTATAGTGATGTAAAGCTTAAAAAAAGAAAAAAAAGTTGAATTTCTCAGATAAATTACTAATATTTTTTTTTTTAACAACAAATTTGGGTCCCCACACGCTGTTGAACTTTTTATATTTTACAACGTCTCCTGTCCTCTCCTCTCAGCTCTGTGTAAACAGCCTGCAGTTCTGTCTGATTTTTAGTGAATATTTGTCACGTGACCGTTCGTCTCAGCAGAATCAATCACGGCTTCACAGTGTCACTGAGGAGCAAAATTTAATGTCTCTAACAGGATCTAATTATTCGGAACAGTTTATTTTGGGCAATGTTTTAGATATCAGAATTTCAAGCTTTGTTTTAGTTACTTTTTCTAACAGAAACTTTCATAACCCATGATCCATTCAAGGACTTTCAGAAAGTTCAAATTCAGTTTTTACAGTTTCCTTCGAAGATAAACGATGTAATTTTGGTAATCTCTTAAAGAAAACATAATTTCAATCCCACCGGCGGGGGTTCAGAGGGTCAACTGAGTTTTTTTAGTGTCCATTTGGTTGCGACTAAAGGGTAAGCATTGATAAATTGTTGCCTTTCGGTTCTGGTCTGGCTTGTTCAGACTGGCTTTTTATAAAATGTAGTGCTTCTTTGAGTATACAAAGCAACAACTGATTATGAGCAGCGTTGGCATTATGAATAATGACCAACAGAAAAGATAAAAAAGAGGCTCCATGCACAGAGCTTCACCTGGGAGGGTTTTCCCGAGGACTGCTGCCATACATTTTTAATGAACTTATTGAACTGCCAAAGTACATGGAGTAGGATACAAGTGCTGTTTTAATTGCTTTGCTGTCAAATCGTCGAGGGGAAAGCACTACACTCACATGCATTCATGTTGCCATGGTTACCAAATGATTTGCATAAATATATAGGCCTACATACATTCATGAACAGTTGGTAATCAGCAGATTAGCGGTTTAGCTTTAAATTCATGTTAAAATCACATATGGGCTATCAGAGAATCCTGTGTTTCGCTCCTCATTTACTTTCACAAACAACAAAGCACACCAGGTCCACTTGAAAGCAAGTAATTGGACCAAGACCGCCTGAAAAGGGGCGTCTTGTTGTGGTTGTTAAGTCCACAGTGTTGTTCAATTGTCAGCGTTTGCACCAGTCAAGTTTTCAGAGGCTTTAAATTAACGTGACACAATAGACCTGATTCACTGCACTGAAATGTGATGCTTCCAATTAATTCACACAACTCACTATCTGATGCATCCTTGGCTGGAAAATAAGCATTCAAATTACACTTAGTATGCATAATGTATAATTAAGGATACAAGGGTGCACAACAACACATACTGAGAAGGAGGCCATGCTTGCAAGTGTAACCTACAAGTTCATAGAAGCAGTTCATGATTAGTCTAATGACTTAATTAGCATTCACCTGCACCACTGAATGTAATGTGGCAGCGGCATGAAGTAAAATGAATTTGACTCCTGCAGGGCAGTCACTGTCATGGTGCATTCATAAATAAAAAGTTTGGATTTACGAGCCACAAATCTTTGCATGATTGAAATGATAATTATCGCTGTTTCACATCGGCACATAAAGCAGTACAATCTCACATTAAACACTGATTTCAGCTCTGATATGTAACCAAACTGTGCACACGCGTGTGAGTGCGTGTGATCACCCTTCACACGTCAGACGTCTCCCCAGGGCTCCGTGAAGAATCACTGAAGGCTCTTGGTTCTCAAAGTCCAATTTGCTTAAACAAACGCTCTCACACTTGAATTCTTATGTAAATGAAGCATCAACACTAAGGGGCTTTTATGTCATCCGAACATGTTATTTTCTCAAGACAAGTTGATATTTTAAGACATGGGGCCTATGAATAAAAATAAACTCAGTAATTAGTTTTAAATGTTACATTCTGACAGCATGATAAATTGTGTCATAAAACAGGTCATGGAAATCAGATGCTGAATGTAAAATCCCAGGCTCTGGATATAGCACATGCATGGTATTGTTAAACTGAAGGGAAGCCCAGTGTTGTGAAAGACAGCAGAAAAAGGGGTTAGGATGAATAAAAAAAGCAGGCAGAGCAGATTAACAAAGAGAGATACTCACCTCATAATTTGGAGGAATTCTGGCACCAAATCCCAAAGCGGAAAATCTTTTGTCACTGGAAAAATAAGCAAATTAAGCTGTTATATACTACAGTTAAATCTTGAGCAGCATTTGACAGTGATCTGAGAAATATTGATGTCTTATCCATCTGTTCACTTCACCAATGGCAATCCCCCCCCTGCTTGTTTGCATTTCATAAATGTTAAAAGCTTGAATTACAATGTGAAATCTGCCCCACGGTCCCTGCAGCGAGTGTTAGCACCTGTTCAAAGAGCTCCTCGCAGTCTTTATCCTCTCCATTTTTCACCTTGGCTTTCAGGAGGGCAGATATTACTTTAAGAGGTACTGTCATGCTGAATTGAGTGCTCCTTGTCAAGGGCATAACAAGACAAAAGCAGTGTCTAAAACCACTCCCTATTTATCAGAGAGTGCACTTAATTTACCTTCCGCTATTTTATTTGTATATAAATAATTTTGCGGATGAAATATGTCCACTTTAAAATGCACAAAAAATGCTTTCTGCTAAAAATCACCACAATGCAATGTGTCTATTTTACTCTCTGGGGCCTTGTTTTTCACTGCAATATATAAAAAATATATAAAATCTCTATAATAAAGTCTATAATGAAGTCCTTTACCTTAATAGAAGTGTAAAGACTTGTGTTATTCTGCAATTTTTGCAGAATAACACAGTTAAAATGACATAAATCATTAAAAAGGAAAAAATGTAAGTAGAATTTCTCTGATATTTAAAAAAAAAATTGCAATAAAATTAACATTAAAAAAAAGTTGGGTTTCCACATGTTATACATATTGAACTATTTCCATTTTTCAGCCTCTCCTGTCCTCTCCTCTCAGCTCTGTGTAAACAGCCTGCAGTTCTGTCTGATTTTCAGTGAATATTTGTCACATGAACATATGTCTCAGCAGAATCAATCATGGCTTCACAGTGTCACTGAGAAATCTCAATTTACCAAAAACTATTGAGCATTTCATACAAACACAGCTGAAGAGTGGTCAGCACGTGAAAAAACAACTTTCAAAATAATGGTAAGTCCCTAAGCTAACAGCTAATCTCATATTGGCATATTTTAATAGCTGAAAAGAAATAGAGTATCTCTATAATACGCTATTAAACTAGTCTTCTATTTCTATTTACCGCCAGTCAAATTAGAGGGCTGCTTTTACCCAAAAAGGGGGTGGGGACATGACACTAGGACAAGTACCTGGATGTCCTGTTCTCATCTATAAACTGTAAGTAATACACTGACTATGCTATGAACAAGTACCTCGAACAGCCCCATTTAAAAAGAAACCTGAACTATCCCTTTAAGAGGAGATGCATGTTGTTTGGTAATAATAAGTGACCTTATCGTTCTCACATTCCCCGCTGTCAACAGCAACAAATGTGATGCTTGAGGTATGTAAAGAAACATTGTACGTGTAGATTCACGAGGCTCTTCAGTTGCCCACTTGATGGTTCAATGACACACAGTGGCTGTGTGAAACATTTTCCTCTTGTATAAAATCGATCTTGTGCTGCAGTCCATAAAAAACGAAACCATTTACTGTAGAATATCTGCTGAATATAAGCTGTCTGGCAATTTCTGTTGTGTTCATTTTTCAAAGGCTTCCTTCACATTTTCCAAGTCAAATTTAATTACTTTTCATGCATTTTTAAAGTGCATCTTCAAGCTTTTCCAGCACTTTAAAGCTGTGTTAAACTACATGCTTATATATACAGTATATACAGGGTACTAGTTCACTTCTTCTTTCATCACATTACATGTTATTGTGTTATAAATAACCAGAGCAATGTGTTGTGACAGCATTGTACAGGCAGAATGTGTCACCTGTTTATAAGTAGACTTGGTATCATGTATACAATACAGTTTCAAGCAGTTGATTCAAAATCCCAGCACTTTTTTAAACCTACGTCTGTTTTAAAGTCGAACAAACATGGCGGCTGGGTCACAAACTTTCTCAAATTACAGGAAAATAGTTCACTAAAGTGTCTGTGGCGAGAAATGGGCAATGCAGTAACAGAATCGTGATTCATTTTTTGATCAGTGCTGCCCAGTTTGACAGTTTGATCTGAGTTTCCCGAGTTCAGCTGGACATCAGTAGATCTATCAAACCTGCAGCAGGTAGAAATCAGTCTGAACGGGAGAGAGACCAGACTCATGTGCCGCTACATACAAATGAGCTCAGCAGATCCGTCCGGTTTCCAGGCTGGGAGCCCTGCTTACTTATTTTATCTTTTATTTTAATTTTTTTTTACCAGGCTGGGAGGATCTTAGAAAGAGTAGCAAGATAGTAAGCAGTTTTTAACCTGTCTTCTGTATGTCTGATAACTGTGTATCACAACAAATGCCCAGAGTGCCCCTCTGATGACATATAGTTTAATTACATCCTGTATATTAAAAACATAAATACAGTCCCTCACTTAATATGTCTAGCTCTTAAAAACTCATTTACACAGTTAGATAAAAGGTCTCACAGCCTTAAATATCTCCCATATGGTTTTGTTAAACATTGGTCAATATTTAATGCAAAAATACAATAAAAATATGTTTTAAAAACACATAAATACAACTGAAACTGCTACGTTTAGAATTTGAGGCATTTGGGATGAGCAGCAGAGCTGTCACAGCACGTTTAATCAGTGGATGTTTGTCTACAGACAGCTTTCTCCAATGGCTGCCTCCCTTATCAGAACATGAACTGAGCATGTCTTCATATCTGACAAAACAACCCCAAATTCTGCAGCCAAGTATAATCGCAGATAACATCTCTGGTAGACAGAATCATGAAACGATGTGATGTGTAATTCATGTACTCTGGACTGGTGGTGGTCTGCTTCAAAGGATACAAAGCAAAATTTACACTGTTAATAAGTGTTGATTTATTTGGTGTGTTGACAAGTGTTGATTGGAGAGTTGTTTATCCACTCATAGAGCTAATATGGCTTTGAGGCAGCTTTTCAGAGCTATCAGAAGTGTTTAATTAACTCTGATGGGTGTGGACTTATATAAACGCTGGCAGAGTGATGATTTTTGTCCTGTCACAGTGAGCAATGAACTCTTGACTGTGAACTTTACTTTGGCAAGTTTAGTCTGATACAAAATATCTGGGGATTCACTCATGGATGTTCCATGGAATAATTAGATGTTGATTATTTTTTACACGCCCACTCTGAAGTTCATTTCAGAACACACACACACACACACACA